>VWZT01005014.1:0-17563 GCA_013397055.1 Pachycephala philippinensis
GTGAAGTTACCCGCCGTGTGAAGCCGCAGGACCTTCTCCGAGGATGGTTTTATAGCCACTGCTCTGGACACTAAGCTGCAGTGAGAAGATGCTCATCTTGTGTAAAGGCCAGGTGTTCTGCAAAGAAGCATCTCTTGTCAAATTAGCTTTACTTACAGAAAATTCTTCGCGTAAGGAAAGCAGTCTGTGAGGGTTTGATGCCGTGCCACAGCATGTGTTTTTCATATCAGGATGTTTTTTCATGTCATAGAGACAATTATACTCAATTAATGAGCTCTGAAGGGCCTGACATAAACGTTACACTACTACATGGGACCCTGGGGAATCCTTGCAGACAAGGAGGTCTGAAGGCTCACAGGACTTTGCAGATGTGTAAATGGGCAGGTAGAGTGGTTCTGGGCTTTTGATAGCTTCTGAAATGAGTTACGAAGGAAGGCCAGCTGGCTGGCAGCCAAGGGAGATGCTAGACCATCATCAAGTAGTGCAAGACTTCTTATGAGTGTGCAGCTGCATTGCTCCAATGCCACAGGCTTGTTTGTGTATGTGTTGTGCCCCATCTGCCTGCCACAGAACTCTTGAATGTGTTTGCCCTCTTCTGTTTTCTACCTGGAAGAGATTCTCTTGTGTGTTCCCCTCCCCTTACTCCTGTGTTCCGCAGTCTCTGCCTGAAGGTGTGTTATTTGTAACCTGGGACCTGTTGAAATACAGTTCATCTTGGCATTACAGTGAAAGCTGGATAACAGGCACGCTCGTTCAAGGTGTTGATTCCCTTTAGCACCTGGAGTAAACAATTCCCATCTCGGCATCTGATTGTATGAGACAGGCATATGAAATGTTTGGGGAGGTGGAAAGATCTTTAATGAAATACTTGCACAGTTCCTTTTGGCCACAGGTGAGAATAGGTTATTGGCAGGTTTATGCTAGCACTGAAGTGCTTCTGAGATTTCTAGTATGTCAAACCGTACGTTATTTATGGTTAATGTAAACACAACCTTGGTTCCTTGTTGCAGCTAGTGTTTGTAAGAAGTTGAGAACACAATAAATTCCTTGTGAACAGAAAAGCTCTGCAAGGTATACAGACTCAAATTATCCCTCAGTGGCAAGAGGAACGTTTCTCTTATTGTGGGAGTGTTGACAGATTCTGAAAATATGCTTAGTTTGGGTTGGGTTCTGGGTTTGGGGTTTTTTTTTTTTTTTTGTTGTTTGGTTGGTTGTGTCTTTGGTGTTGAATCTTTGTGGTGACTTAAAAAGCTGTCCGTACAAGCTGATGTGAGCTTGTTGCATGCCCTACTTATTGTTGGTGTTTTCATCAAGAAGACACAACAAATATGACAAGAATGGCCGTCTTTATTCATGTTATTGCAGGAATAGTAGTGAAGGTAGCAAATTTGAAAAAGCTGTTGCCGGACAAAACAATACTCCTAAGTGTTTTCTAGAAACTCCATAGTAATAGTGGAAGAGTGGAATTTGCAGATACATGCATGTTTGCATGGACATGAACCAGGCAGAATCCAAAGAGCTTCTCTGGTCCAACCCTGTTGTCTCGGGATAGGGCGGTGGATTGTGCAGCAGTGATAATAAGCTTAGGAAACAGGTTTCCTTCAACATGGAAGAATTAGAAATTTTTCTCAAAGGGCTTTAACACTTCTGTTAAAAGAATACTCAGAATCTGTGCTTTGGGGTTTCAGTTCTTTTCTAACTACTGGAGCTCATATGAAACCTTGTGGTTTTGGGGGTCTGTTGTTGTGACTGGGTGTGTAGGATTTTTCCACAGGGACTGAAGTGCTGACAATGGTCTCAGAAGTGGGATGTAACAAGTCTGGTACAGCATTTCTGATGGTTTCCTCTGCTTTGTAGCTCCTGGTCTGTACTTTGCAGGTAGGGACTGGATAATTGCAAGAATCCTTGCAAGTCTGAGGTTTATCATATTAATTTGCTTAGTAATATAGTTCTGGCCAATACTACTGCTTTGTGCCATTACAATTACCATTTGTCTGTCACTCTCCCTCCCATTCTGTACTTTACAGGTTGTGGTTTAAACTCAGTTGACAGATAAATCACTCACAGCCGCTTGCTCGCTTCCCTCCCACATCAGGATGGGGGAGAGAATCAGACAAGTAAAAGTGAGAAAACTTGTGGGTTGAGATGAAGACAGTTTAATAAGTAAAGCTAAAACCATGCACAGAAGCAAAGCAAAACAAGGAGTTCATCCACCATTTCCCTTAGGCAGGCAGGTGTTCAGCCATGCCCAGGAAAACAGGGAGGGCTCTATCACACCTGATGGCTGCTTGGGAAGACAAATGCCATCACTCCCAACATCCCCCCTTATCCTTCTTACCCACCAGCTTTATATGCTGAGCTTATAGTATGGAATATCCCTGTGGTCCGTTGGGGTCAGCTGTCCCGTCTGTGTGCCCACCCAACCTCTTGTGCATCCCCAGGCTCCTGAGTGCTGGGGTGGGGTGAGAAGTAGAAAAGGCCTTGATTCTGCAAACGCTGCTCCGTAATAACCAAAACATCCCTTTGTTATCAGCACTGTTTTCAGCACAAATCCAAAACACAGCCCCATAGTAGCTACTGTGAAGAAAATGAGCTTTATCCCTGTCAAAATCAGCACAGAAGTACAGAATTACCTTATCATCTCAGGACTTACTGCCTTCTTCCCAGTTTAAAAGCTTTCAGTTCCAATGGTCTCAGGGAGATATGTGACTGTCACTCTTTTCCACTTCCAAAAAGCTGAAGTAAAAGTTTGTTTTTCAGGTGGGACCTAAAAGTCATTGTGACTTTCCACTGAAGCTATATAAAAAAAAGTTTCTGAACATTATGCCCTGCTGAAAGCAAACAAAGAAGGTCCCTTGCTTGATTTATAGAGTATGTACTAGATGAAATATTGTTTCATCCTGTTCCAATGGGAACAAGGTGTCCTGGGAAAGCACTGCTCCCTCTGAGTGCTGGCCAGTGCGTGACAGGTCCTGAAATGAGGTTTATGAAGCTAGGCTCTGCTCAAAATCCTTAACTTTGTGTTGTTGACCAGCATGCATGTTTTTTGAATGTCTGTTCGTCTGCACAGATGAAGTGTCATCTTAGCTTTTGATGTCTTTATACTGAACTCCAGGACAACTGCTGCTGATCTGCCTGGAAACCATCTGACAGGCCTGCTGGTCTGCCCATCTTCAAAATTAAAAGATTGGCTTCTCTTCAGCATGTGGCAGCTATACCTTTCTTAGAAAGCAGTCTGAAACCTTTCTGAACCCCTCCGCCTCCAGACCTGCTGCTGACACTTGCACTGTTTATTGATCAGCTGTCTGTCAAGGGTGATAGTGCATTAATATCTGGTGTCTACTGACTGTACATCCTGACAATAACCAGTGCTTTATTTGCAGAGCGGCGACAGAGAACCTGACATGGCTTTTTGCAAAACTAATTTCTTTAAAGCTCAAGTGTGTCTGGTTGGGGAACATTATCTCTTTGATGGCCTTGTCCCACCAAGGTCTGCGTTGGCTTCCCATTGCAAGGCTGAGGACAGCACCAGACTAGTACAGGCTGGACAAAGCCTACCAGCATCTCTGGTTGCTGCAAGTTTCTCTCTGCTGATAACAAGTTAGGTAGGGGTTATGTTGCAGAGCTGAGAAGCATTTAGCCTGCAGGTTGCGTGTTGGCCAGGTCTGTCATATGTGCCCTCCAACACTTCACGTTGGATGCAGTGATGTGAAATTAAAAAGGTAGGCAGTCATTTTCCTCCTCTTTCCAGCCTGTTAGGGTAAGCATTGTGAAGTCAGGCAAGCTGGCTTGACTCTGCGTGACCTCTACAAATGTGTTTTGGGAACTGCTGGGTAACTGATGCAGACCCAAAGGAAAGGTTTAGCAGGAGACTTAATGAGACAGAGTTGCTATGGGCAGATGGACAGGATGGCATACAGAACCTGGTAACCTGGTTTAACCTGGTTAAACGTCCTCCAGCTGTCAGGTGGGATGAGGCCCACTGTTTCACATTTTTGAGAGACGTATTACACTGCATATTTTGATACTGTGGTACAATTCTGTACATATTCATCATGGAAGAGAAGACAGGCTGGTAAGTGGCACTTGATCACATTCATGTCATGTCTCTTCATGAAAATGGGACTATTTGTTCTGATCCACATTTCTATTCTTGTATATTGGTCACATTTGGCTTCTATCCTAAAAATGTCTGCCTTTTCAAATTAATATATACTAATTTACAGGGTGTTTTGTTTACTCCTGATGCTTAGTGTCACGTCATCCTTATCAACATGATGCAAGCTCAACTGCAGAAACTCTCTTCTGCCTAGATTCTGTTCATCTCCAGCTCGACCTGTTGTGATCCTTCTGCACTCATAGAAAGGGCTCTCTTCCTTAGCTGCTGGGTAGTGGGTTATTTTCAGATAAAGTCAGTTCAGGGTTTGCAGGGATGTGATGAGGCCTGAAAATCATTATTTCTGGGACACTTACACTTGGTAGATAGCTGTCTTGGCTGATGGAGTTGGTATTTGATGTCTTAACTTCCAACTAGTCAATTTTTCCTGGTCTGTTGGTGGTGGTGCACTTGTGATGATTTGTTTTCCCCCAAGTTTTTTGCTGGGAAGATTTCCTAAGAGAAAATTCTCATTACAGTGGTAGATATTAAAGAGAGAGAGAGATGAAGGGAAACTTGCACAGTGAGGATGCTGCAGAGGAAAAAGAAGTAAAATTCCTTTTGAAATAAGAATGGCTGACCCTGTAGTTGTATGTAGACCCATCTTTTCTTCAGCACTGTAGTCTCACCTCACACTCTCCCTGTGATTTTTAAATCCGTGTTTTGGATTGTTACCTAAATTCTTGCCAAACCCTTAGTATATTTGTTAAAATGAGATGTACTGAGCACAGTGCAGTGGGGTTGTATCTTGAGTCTGCTGGAACATGGATCCCTTCTGAGCCCATGTCTCTAGCATACACCAAGCCCTGGCTGGCATGTGATGGCAAGCTGACAGGTGACAGTGTTGGATCACACGTTGCTCCCCTAGACCAACATAGGCAGTTTTTGTTCTCAGCACAAAAATGAAAGTAGAGTAAAAGTTCTTTTGCTTACATGGCACCAGTACAACTTTTCCTAAGAGAACACATCTGTCAAAGTGCAGCAGCTTCAGTGGAGCTTTGACACAAACTTCTGAGATTTTGGCTTGCTTTCTGAAAACAGCAGGAATGCAGTATTTCAGTTGCCCAGTTTTCAGCCCACATGAAAAACGAGAGCTCTTTCCAGAGGAATTGGGCTGGTGGTTCCTATATCTCAATCTGAAGAATTGTGCCTGGCCTGGTTCCTTGCCAGCAGGGGCCTCAGGCTGGTAGCTCTAGTTATGATGATGACAGCCAAACTAAGGATTTTGTTCAGCCAAATCCTGCAGTGATACTGCTGACTCTTTAGCTGAGATGCCAAATCTGCACCAATCCTGGAAGTATAAAATTTTCAGAAACTTTGAAGGTACAGAAGATGCATTTCTATACAGCCTTTTTTTTTTTTCGTAAAGATTAGAAGAGAAAAAAAAATTAGATTATCTACTGGATACTTAGTTCTTAAAAAACAAACTGTAATTTTAGGCAGAAGAGAGTATAAGTGCTCAGTGTGCTTATAAAATCTGCCTTTTTTTTTTTTTTGCAAAGTACTGCCTATCTCATCTTAAGAAAGTTGTTCTGCCTGCTAAGATCTCTCCCTAAAATGAGGAAAAACTTAAGAACAGAAAACCAGGAGTAACTAAAGCAAAAAGAAAGGCTATACCTGTAGGGCTTATAAATAATATGTACATATAACATTAGGTCTATAGTGCAGGTACACAAAAACCTCATCTTTCTAGAAGGAAAAAGCTTCTAAAATGAAAATGTCATCCTTATATATATTCATTGTAATGTAGCCCAGGGGTTACACAGCTACATGTTTTGTAAATGCTTACAGTACATGAGATTTGTAGTGTTGCAGTACTATGAGTCCTGAAATAGAGTTATTTCAGATAGTGCTGCTTTTAGTTAAACTGCTTTTTTTGATGTGCTGTCATGTCATCTATAGCAGTAGCCTAAAGATTGCCTTGCTTAATTCTTCAGTTAATTGGGGTTCTGTCCTGTCACCTTCCTGTCCTGTGTCAGGCCTGTGGTGCAGAGGTACAGGGACATTTTTATTACCATCCCAGGCCAGGCTGAAACTCTAGCAGTGATCCAGCACAGGCTCCCAAATGGAGGTGGTGAGGGATGTGCTGCTGGAGCTGGAGGATGACCTGTCAGGATATGGGAGCACGTTCTGGCTGGCACTGTCTCTGCAGGAATGTTTCTGCTTCTTCTCCACTTCTTTGTACAAGTTCTGACTACATTTTTTCTGTCAGTCGTGTTTGGAAATCTCCTCCTGAGTGAAGAAAGGTATTTAAAAGGGGCAGTGAACTCTATGAACAATTAAATCTGCACAGTCCGCTCTTGGGATTCTACCATCATTCCCAAGAGCTTGTCATCTGTAGCATGATGTTAATACCTACTCAGACAGCAATTTCTGCTACTGATGTAGCCTCTCTCTGGCAGTAGGTAGTGGCAGGTCTGTAAAGACACAAGATGAGCAAAACTCCAGGGTGAGAGAGAAGAGAGAAGAGAGAAGCCTTCAGTTCTGCAAGCCTTTATTCCAGGAAAGTCCTCAGCTTACCAACAGGGCTGTGACCTGTCTGGAGGCACATTTTACTTTTGGTGAAATTGAAGCCTGAACTTGATAAGGATAGAGGAGGAAACCCCCATCACCAGTTTGATCTGTGGGGTAGGAGATTAAAAGCTGGCTAATGGCAGGACTGCTGGTCATTCAGTGACAATGGTGTGCCTGTTTTTTCTAGATATTTTAAGACCTTGGCTTTAGTAGTTGCCTTCCAGCTTCTATGTAGATCAATTATTTGTCACTTTCAACAGTCTGTAGAAACGTGTCTGCACTTTCCCCTCATACTCACACATGCCATACATCTTCAGTGAAGTCTTGTGCCATTTTGAGTATAAGGTTCCTCCAAGGTTATTCTGTATCTGTCACTATAAAATTGACATTGTAGTGGTGCAGCCACTTGCCACTAGTAAATCCATCAGTTCAGCTCAAAGCCTTTGTAGTCTCTCTAACCATTATGCTTTGAATTTTGAAGTGTCATCTTGTGCAATGATTGGTGTCCATTTTGTAGTAAGCAACAGGAAGCAAGCATTTGCTTTGTTGGTTTGTCTCTAAGGATTACTCAGTTGGAGTGAATGAAATTGTAGGTGGAAATTTGCTTAATTTGAAGAGTACTTGCTAGCAAATCTGCTCAACTTTTGGACACATCCATCACCAGTTCACAGGACAGCAAGGTTTATTACTTCAGGAAACTTCTTTACGAAGAAATGCTCTCATAAATATGTGCAGAATATACTCTCTGCATCTCAACTGCTTTTATTAGGTGAGCTGCAGTCATCTTAGTTGTGGACTGAGAAAAGTTTATTTTTAGTAAAGTTGAAGGTAGGGCACGTTGGCTTTTGTTGAGAAGAGCGCTGGCTCTCTAAAGATGGCTAAGACCCCATTTCCTATATAGACGGGAAAAGGGTGAGTACTGTTTGTTTCATCTTAAAAAGGTATTCCAGCTCTACTGGCAAGCTGTCTAGTGGAGATGCAGCCTCTGCTGTGAACAGGTTATGTTGACAGAACATATTTAATTTCTTCCCATGCCTGCTAATTTCTACCGCATAGAACAAAGTTGTTGGCTATCAAATAACTGGTCACTAAGTGACTCCTGTAACCCAGCACCGTCTGCCTGCCAGAGCACATTGTTTAGACTCTGTGTGCAATGCTGAAGCAGGTAGCACAAATCTACCTCAGCTCTTTCCTCAGCATGCTTCCAGAATAGTCTGTGTTAGAGCTTTTCTGAGAAGCTGCTGTTTCATTCAGCATCCAGTACCATCAGACGTGGATTGCTCGTCTTTGGACATGGTATGGTGTCTTGCCTCATGCTTGTCTGACACTCATTTTTCTTAGTTTCTTTTCAGTTTCCTTCCTGAGCCAACTCCCATTCATATGAGTGACTATCTTTTGAGCTCTGCAGCGTTCAGTCTAATAAATCCTGTAGACAGCCTCTTTTCTTAAGCTAAGTAGAGCAGCAATATTCTAATGATCATTTCTCTCTTGCGTGTTTTACTGATTGCATGGGAACATAGGTTAGTGATTTAGTACACCCATATCCAAGCAAAATGTTTACTTAGGTTATTTCTTGTTTTATGTTTTTGTTTGTATGTGGCCCCAGGTGAAAACCAATCTTGGTTCTTGCATCAATGTCAGAGTTGCTTATGCTGATCTAATTATTGTTTCTTTCCCTGTCCCCCAGTGAATTTGGGGCATGGTGGTTTCTGGTTTTTCAGCAAGTTTGCCACAGGCATTGGAAGAGCTTTTGAGCTGGGATGAGATAGCCTGCTTTGGCGGTGGCCTCTCTTTCTTTCAAAGGTGCTGCTTTCTTTCAAACAGATCTCTTATAATTGGCCAGTAGATCTTTTTCACCTGGTGGACCAAGCATCTTTAGCTGCCATAAATACAGTTACATTTGTGTCTTCATCAGTTCGTCATTTCACTTTTTTGCATAGTTAACTAAGGTAATTTGACATTTTTTGAGTTTTTTTGTGCTTATCGCTGTTATGGTGCTCTCAGACTTAAGAAGCTGTTGCTTTTTCCCTTAAAGTGAGAAATTACTGCAGATCCTGCAGAAGAGCACAATGGCAGTGTATTGCAGTATTGAAAAATACTGTTGGTTAGACACACATTTGTAAATTCAGAAGAGATGCATTTACATTTTCCTAAGCTCTGTTGCTAGTATTGCTTAAGTTGTGTCCCCAGACAATGAACTGTTCCTGTTTCACTCTTCGGCTGATGTACCAGCCTTACAGCAGACTAATGGTAGGGCAAGGGAAGCAGATGGGACGTCCCATATTTTGAGCCAGCTGGTTCTAGGAAAGCAATTTCTTGGAGGTTGTTGAATCATGAAGGTCTAATGTCTGTTAGAGAAGAGAAGGTAAGGGGATTAAAATCAAATAATGAAGTTCAACAAAGGTAAGTGTAGAGCCCTGCACCTAGTGAGGAATATGCACCAGTACAGGTTAAGGGTTGACATACAGGAAAGCACCTGGGAATGCTTGGTTAGAAATCTCTGATTAAAAAGGCTTTTACCTGTAGTGTTTAACACAGTAAAGTACTTACTATTTGAATACTCATGGGGCTTATCCTCATTGGTAGTGACTTGATTGTAGGGCTTAATTTCTAATCTCAAACTTGTTTTGTTGTCCGTTGTTGCAAGTAGCTTGATGTGTAATAAAAAACAAATTTTAAAATGTCTGCAGTTTGCAGAACCCAAACATCCAAGGAGCTGTTTGAGCAGACTGACCTGAGAAATGGGAGAGGAAGAGAAAAAGGTGTGCATTGCATGGGATACATGGTGTTAACTGAAAAAAAAAAACAAATAGGAATGTTCCTAACCAGAGATGGCATTGCAGAGCTTTGGTCTGGCAGGATCTTGAGACTGATGCTTCTAAAAACAATATACTTCCTTGTATGAAAGCATGACTTTTTTCTCAACAACATGCATGTGATGTAAATGAAAAATACACTATCTGTGATGACCAGAGCAGACTCTCCAGCTGAACACCACATACAGATTGTGCAGTCACTGCTTAGTCAGTCAGTGCATGCAAGGGGGCAGTCACACTGATGGAACAAAACTAGTGAAGGTTCAACCTTCCAGACTTCAGTAGTTTGGAGCAGGGGTCTGAAGCGTGCAGAGAAATGTGCAGTGCTCCCATGTCAGTAGAGGGACCAAGTCTGCACAGCCTCCCCTCTGCAGCAACGCTTCCCCTAATGCTTCGGTGGGACATCTTTGTTCCATAGGCAAAATAGATTAGCATAAGTACAGCCTGCGTCATCAAAATGATCTGGTGTCTTTTTAGTTGCGGCATTGAGCCCTAATGGTAGCAAATGTGGAATTATTTTGAAAGCACAAGGCAATGCACCGTACCTGAACCTTGTTTCTCATAGCATCTGTCTCTGGAATACATGTGGAACAAGAGAAAGCCAAGCATGATACACCTTGAGAAAAGCTGGGGGGATATGTGAACAGGATGGAAATGAAAGTGTGTAACAGGGCTTTCACAGGATCCATGTGATATGGAAACAGCAGAAAAAGCTTTTTTTTTGAAGCTTAGAATTCTTAAACTTCAAAGGATCTTGCAGCAAAATTGTGTTGTAGTCCAGGGAAAGACTTAACCATTCCTCTCTGCCCCTACCGATCTCTTTTGGGCCTGTGGGTCTGTCTGTATCTCTAATCTTAATTTCCCTTTATATAAGTGGAAAAAAAAGGGAATAGCAGTTCTGAGAATAGTAACAGGAACAGCATGTTCACAGGCTCTGAGGATGGAGGTCACCTAGCCCACTGGAGCGTGTAAAAGCTGCACTTCATGTTGGGTTCTTGGCAGTTGATAAGCCAAGGAGAAACTGCTGGCTTCTGATTCCATTTCTGTTAATGTGCGTGTCAGAAGTCAGATCAGCTTCCAGTTCTGATCACTGCAATTAGGGGAAAATAGGTATTGTTAAAGGAGTTAGAGCAAGTCCAGCTCTTCTTGAAAATACGTTGTGACACATCTGTACTGAGATTTAAGCGGCAGGAATTGCGGCTTCAGGATGCTAATGCAAGACCTGAAGATATAGTCTAGAATTCTGCGAAACGTTAGCCATTCCTCTGCTGCTCTGATGGAATAAAATGTCATAGTGCCCCTTGTTTTCATCATTTCCAGCAGAGCCAAACCCTTTGGTGGATATACCTTAGAAAGTGTATCACAAAAACAGTTCTGTGAAAAGAATTTCTTGTACTTCTTGCAAAAATTAGGGCAAAGTGATTGTGAAAATAGCTGAGATGATCCACGCTGTGCATGTAAGAATTATTATAAAGAGATTATCTGGTTATGAGAGAATGTTTTATTTGGATTATGTAGCTACATAGAATTTATAATTCATGCTTTCTGCAGAAAAGAAGTTCCCCTGTGCTGCAGTGGGAAATGTCAGATATGAGCTTTTATTAACTCTAAGGTTCTATATTTGCGACACTGAATTCTCAAAGATTAATCCCTGAATTTTGGGAGAAAAATCTCTTATCTGGGAGAAAATAGAGTCCAGCAAGAAAAGTTTGCCCCATGAGGTTAGCTGGTAGCACTTAAAAGATCTAGAGGTACTTCTGTAGTGACTTTTAGAGGAGCGGTGCTTTCTGCTTGGTTTGTGACCATAAGTTGTGCTCGATTTAACAAATGGGTGAAGTAGGTGCACACTTAACTCTTTTCAGTGACTGAGACCCCGGCTGTTGGGTCTGCATATGAGATGGAGAAAGTATGTGCATGTATTGCCAAGACACCATCTCTCTCTTCAACTATGATCTGAAAACCAGTATTCCATGGTACCAACTCCAGTGGTCCCAAAGTTTCCCCTTGCTTATCCAAATGATTCCTTGAATCAATATTTAGTACTATGTGCGTAGCAGTGCTGGTTTTCGGGAAGCTTGGTGGCTAATGTCCTAGGACCTGACTGGAGAGGCACAAGGTGCTTTTACTGGCAGAAGAGGTGTGTGTTTGCTGCTGGCTCACTTAATTTCCTCCTTATTATTAAGCCATGGATATTTGACAGTGGCTGTGATTCTGAATGACCATGGATAATTCTGTAAAAAAGCTGTGATGTTATTCTGTCATTGCAGATTTACTTGATTGCACGAGGTCCTGACAGCTTTTTGCAAATCCTAATTGCTTTGAGGATCAAACATTTTATTTCTGGTTTCTGATTTGTATTTTGTGAAAGATTCATCAGATTATAGGAATATGTCATGATAGCCCAGAACAGGGTCGTGATGCATTTTTGTTAACTGTTTTTTTCTAGGCCAGTCGATTTTGTATTTTGAAAGATTTTTCAAATGGCCACTGAAGTCTAGCTTGGTATATTAATAACTGGGAGAAAGCTAGGTACTTTTACCACAGGTATCCTGCCTTGATATCTCGGTCGGTAGATATTGCAGAAGCGCCAACTGGGAGACTTTGCATAAATTCAGAACTCATTAACATCCCAGGGAATTGCCAGCAGTCAGTTGCAACAGTGATAACGTGTTCATGCTGACACACAGAGAGCCAGTAGGCATGGATGAAGCAGGTCTGCTAAATACCACTCCAAGCTTGATATTCTGAAGTGTATTAGACCCTTGCTGAGTTTTTATCCCCTTGATATTGCAAACTTGTTCTTTTGGTTTAGCAGGGCTGAAGAACTTTCTCTTAATAGTCTGAAGCTGTACTTCAGGCTGTGGTCTTAATTGATAAACATGACAAATCCTTTAATTTTTCGAGGCTGAAGTCAGTTTATCCTTTTTATTATGCAAAAATAGAAGTGCTCTTCCTGGGGCATTACTAGGGCATGGGATTTAATTCTGCTGATTGCCAGTGATAATAAAAAAAACGGTTCAGCTTAACTGGCAAATTGTATGAAATTTAATGGTGGTCACTTCCAAATGAGTATTTTGGTAATTTCAGTAGTCCTCATTCAGCCTTTACTTTTGGGTTAACAAACACAATATGTCTCAATTAGCTTTTAGATGGATCTGTGCCTATTCTTCAAAGACAAGGCTGCTTCCCTGGTACATTGTATTGCTGCCCATCCTGTATTGCAGGGCATAGTGAATGTCCTTATGGATCTGTCACTGTCACCAGAATCCTCCTAAACTCCTTAAATATTGTTACGCATGTGGCAATATCATCCTGTACTCAATCCATCCACCATTTGTTGTGTCAGTTGCCATTTTGTGTTGCTGGGTCAGATTTTTCACAAGCTGTTGTTGTCCTTCCCTGAGTTTCCAACTAAGTTTTGCTGTATTTGTCAGCATGACCTGCAATTAATGGCTGGAGTGTTTGCCCGCAGCCAAAGTCTATTGTAAGCAAACACTGCCTGAACTCGAGTCTCACTGTGCATCAGATGGTGCAGGCAGTGCTTGGATGGTGAACACACACAGCACTAAACCAGAGCAGCTTGATTAGTTTTCAGGAAGGTTCTTGTCTGAAGGAGGGGACTGTGCTGTGGTCACTTGAGTGATGGTGGAATGTACAGTCCCCTTCAGAGGGCAAGAGGCACCTAACAGACGTGGCCTTGATGGGGTAGGAACTATGTATGGTTAGGATTCAGGTTAACCCTCTCCTAAATGTTGTCAACAGTTCAACTTAGACACTTCTTAATGGTTAGAAGGACCAGATGGATGTCTTCTGAAGTTATTTTAAAGCTGCTTGCTTTCGTCTTGCAGAAACTTCTTCTAAAAAGAAACAACTCTGGAGGTATAAAAGCTTAAAAAGAGGAGTTATTGCGCCTCTCATACAGGGACAGGCTAAGAGAATTGGGATTTTTCAGCTTGGAGAAGAAAAGGCTTTGAGGTGACCTAATTGCAGCCTTTCAGTACCTAAAGGGAGCCTGCAAGGATGATGGAGAGGAACTTTTTACCAGGACGTGTGGTGTCAGGACAAGGATGAATGGTTTCAAACTGAAAGAGAGTAGGTTTAGATTAGATGTTAGGAAGAAATTCTTTACTGTGATGGTGGTGAGCTACTAGAACAGGTTGTCCAGAGAAATTGTGGATGTCCCATGCCTGGAAGTGTTCAAAGCCAAGCTGGATGGGGCTCTGAGCAACCTGATCTAGTGGAAGGTGTCCCTGCCCATGGCAGGGGAGTTGGAACGAGATGATCTTTAAGGTCCCTTCCAATCCAGGCCATTCTATGAATCTACGATGATTCTATGATTTAGCAGTTCTTGGGTATGTTCGGTTTCTACCTGTTAATATTTACACATGTCTTGGTAATTCCTCTAAATTAGGATGGAGAAAGGGCTTATAAACCACTGAGGTTTATTTAAAAATTCTTTTACTGCTTGCTGAAGTGAAATAAGTGGCTCCGTAAACCTGGCCCTCCTTCAATTTGGCAAATCACCTGGAAAACCACCAGCTAGGTCCGATGTATATTTCAGCCTAATTAATATTTCCTGATTAGAGTTCCCGCTCTGAAACTCAACTGGATTTATATTAGAAAAGAGCAAAAACTTTATTTAGGGCAGAGAGGTGTCCTGAGCAATGAATGTACATCAGAAAGCTCCAAATTGAGGAGAGAGGTATCTTCTGGGATGGAAGGATTAGTGCCTGAAATCTCAGCATCAGTGATGGAGGGGAAGAGAGACAAAAACGTCTTAAGCTGTTACCTCCAGCTCAGTGGACATTTTGGTATTGCTTTACTGTGCCATGGGTGCAGGTCTGTCTTCAGACCTGGCTGAAATACAACATGATTTTCAGTTTCACAAAGTTAGTGGACTCTTGATAAACCTGCACGTCCCACAGTACACTAAAGATCTTTATCAGTCTCTTTATGTACCTTAAAAAACCCAAACCAAACAACCAAAAACCCAAACCATTTCAAAGGGCTACATACCTTTGAGTAAGGAGATGGCAGGCATTTTACTTGTTATTGAGATTGGTCTCTGTCCTGTCTTGCATCACTAAGTTGTGCTCTGTGAAGAGATAAAAAACATGAGTAACCAACTCTCCTAGCCTTGGTATTGTTTTATGTTACTCTGAATAACTCCTGCCTTTACAACTACTTTTTTATAGAGGTCCCTCCTCTGAGATGTTGATAGAATTCTACCACTAGCTAGAATGATTTGATGTTGAATAGATGTTTTTCTTTCAACTTTTCTCTCTGGTTTTCTTTCCCTCATGCCTCTGAAGTCAAGAAATAAAAAATAAATGAGAAACCTTTACCTTTTTGTTTTGTTCCAAACCTCAGCTGGTAGGTTTTTGAGAAGAGCAACACCTTTCCTTGAAATCTGCCTTATTATTATCAGGTTGATCTGATGGAATGATTGAGATTCTTACAGCTGCCAATGCAGAGAAAATTATTCTTTTATGTTGCTTTGAGTTATTGCGATAACTTCTTCTGGTCCTGCTTGAGATGCTGGCTTTGATTTTTCCTCAAGTGCTGGCTTTGGTACTGCAACAAGCTTTTGTTGGCTACGAGATGTTTCCCTTCCAGCAGTACTTATAGTGGGTGAAATACTAGAGCTCTGTCAGTGAAAGTATCTAAAAGTAATATTGCATGACATTGCTCTGTTGAAACAGAAAGGGTTTCACAGTGCACTGGCTGGCAGTAATAGTGCACAGACATTTCAGTTTAAGGAAAACCACTTTGTACATGTACACTGCAATGGCTGGTTTTTAACATCCTCAGCATGTGTTTAAGCTCAGTTTACACAAATATGTAAACTTAGCTGCCTGGCCCCTGATGCAGCATTGCTGCATGCTTCTGTCACTTGTTCCACAGCAAGTTGTATGGTCGCAGTCTTGAATGTTACAGCCAGAGATGAGTCTGTGGTCACAGGTGCCAGGAAACATCACAGGACACAGCACCAACCAGCCCCAGTGTCAGCTGAATTATCCTGCTCATTGAGGGACTCTTGAGCTACAGCTTTTGAAAACAAACCCATGGTTAAAAGCTGAGTTAAAAGTTGCTGGTGAAGCAACTGGCAAGGATTCCTTCCATTTGCCAGAGGAGTTGCTCTTAGAAGTCCTTATCTCCTTCTCATAACCTGGACAAGGATTTCTATAGATTTAGCAATGTTTGTGGTGCTGAGCTTGGGCTTTTCTCACTAGAACTCGGCCACAGGGCAGCCTTTACTGTGCTAAATGCACCTTGAATTGCAGAGGCCAGGTAGGTGGTAGCAAGAACAGCAGCCAATATTGTTTATAGAGTGCTTTCTCAAAAATATTTTCCCCGGCTTTTATAGAATGTGCCAATGGCTTAATGTGACACATCCTATTTTTAATGCAAACAGCTCCCTTCTGGATACCTAATGTTATCTAGGAAATGGGCAAGAGATACAGCAGCTTTCAGGGCTTGGTATTTGGACTGGAGAAATTAAGCTGCATTACGAGGTTCAGTGAACAGGAACATGGACTGCCTCATGGTGGCTTTGTTGCAGGCTTTCCATCTGGCTAATTATCCAGCGGATGGTGAGAGGCCTGTGTGGTGGTTCCTTTGCTACCTGCAGGCCTCTGACAAGTTTGGGTACGCTGGAGTACTTCAGGTACTTCAGGGTATGCAAGGCAAAGCCTTCCTGCAAGCTGTTGTTCTGCTGTTTTGACATAGCAGGTACACACGTAGCAGTTAGGAGTTAGACTCGATGATCCCTGTAGGTCCCTTCCAACTCAGAGTATTCTGTGATTCCCTGTTTAAGCTAAAAATGGTGCCAAAGCTCCATCCACTATTGTCTGCTGAAGGGGTGAGTTATAAAAACAACGCAAAAATCCTTCTTCTCTGCATTTTTGAGTATGTTCTGTCTGTGAACCTGTCTCTGCTAAAGGGCTGTTGAAAAAGGGATGAACCTGGACGATGGGTGCTGAAGGGGTTCAGTTCTGTCCCAAAATGTGTAGAACATGGGTAAGAGTCACAGAAACATCCTGATGAGCCAAAATCAGCAAAATTTTCTGGTCAACCCAAGAGACTTTTTCCCCAGACTTCCAGGAAAGAGGCTCATGGTCCTCTAGATTGTTCTTTGTAAGGTTTAAACTTTCTATATGCAGTGTTGATTAAGAACAGGATGATTTTGTGGTGCTGTACCACTGCATCTTTAAGTATTCTCAGGTCTGGATGTTAGAAAAATAGCTCTTGAACCTGATAGTCGCACATAAATGTGAGCTCTGTGTCAAGAATAAACATCTGGTTGGATGTGCACTCAGTTAATATTGATTAAAATTGCAGTCTCATTTAAGCAGTCTGGCGATACTGCCCTTTTGTTGCTATGGGCAACCAACATGTTGTAAACTCACTGAATATTAGATTTATATTTAATGTTTCCATTGTCTTTCTGGTACAAACGAGGTTTCTTCCCATAGATGAAGAGAGTTCTGACAGCCCTTTGAGGACACTGAAGCAACGCTAACAAGATCAGGGATTTAGATGTCTGTTCTCAATTGATTATTTTTTAAATGTTTTTCCATTGTGGAAGAGGTTTTCCATTTAAGTCTGTCTTTCCTTTGCTTCTCGGGGTGGTCAGGGACAAACACATTGGAGCCACAAAATGCCCACCTTCTGTATTTAAGGGTGAAACATGGATTTGGGGTTCACATTTCAGCAGTGTCTCTGAGGTTCTGACAGGTCTCCCTGTGGAGGTATTGGCCGTCTCCTAAGAAACCAACGCAGATGAGGGCGAAACAAGACTAAATTAATAAACTGTTCATGTGAACTTTCCACTGGAGCTTGGCAGCTCATGACTCTCCTAGAAGCGGTGGGAATTCTCCAACAAAAACAACTCAAAGAAAAATTAATTCTATCCTGACAATGAAGCAGTGTAGGGCGCCTTACAGCTCCCGAGAGCTAGATGCTTGTGTTCCAGAGATGATCTCTAATGTAATCTTGCAGCATCGATTTTTGTCTTTCTAACCTCTGGTTGTTCTTGCTGAAGACATGGTGGTCAGCAGCCAACACAGGCTAGAAA
>VWZT01005014.1:26918-51064 GCA_013397055.1 Pachycephala philippinensis
ACCTCAGATAAATACATCTTCAGCAGGTTAGATGCTTCCTTCTGAAACTTGCTGTATATGAGCTGAGACAAATACGAAAGGAACAACTGGTGACTCCCATATAGTGTTTCAGGCTATTTTCTGGTTGGCAAGCTGAGTATACCAGTCCTAGAAATGTTAATAAGCCTTTTGTAAATGAGTTTTAACTTGTTAATTAAGAATTTCTAGCTATGGTTATGACCTGCAGGGAAATGTTTAATTGGCTGTTTTCCCTAGCTGGTTCAATGTCTTCTTACTAGAAAGAAGGAAGAGTGTATACTTACGGGACTTGAATGCCTCAGACCTAGTGTAAGCCAGGGTTCCTGTGCTCAATACTGCTGCAGGAATTTTCACTGCTGACCTCTTCAAGGAAGGTCTCCACATTAGGGCAGCAGAGCAAGCACTTGTTTGCTTGCCTCAGTTTTCCCTGGAAGATGAATACAGGTAGTGGGGTAGCAACAGAAATGTGCTCTTCTCTGGTGGAGCATGGTCACAGATTTCCCACAGAGCTGGAGTCTCTATCCCTGAAGATATTCAAAAGCCATCTCATCATGGCCCAGGGCATCCAGGTCTAAGTGGCCTTTTTTGTGCAGGGGAAATTGGACCAGGTGACCTCAAGAGGTCCCAGCAAACCTGAGCCAGCCTGTGATCCTTGTAAGCCAGGAAAAGGAGGGAAGGGATGCTGCCTTGCTGTGAGTCAGTAGCTGGCAGAGGTGCAGCAGGACAGAGAAGAACACGGGCCATTTGCAACCACCAGCCTATTCTTGGAGGACGGGTGGCCAAGGTATGGAAGATGAAACTTGATGTTCCCAAATGAGATGGAAGAGTTTGTGCTTGTAACCAAAACATGGGCCTGGGTCCACTGTCAAACAGAAAGGCCTTCACGTGTCTTGGACTGGCTTTCCAGCATCCAAACAATGTTCCCTTGCTATCTGCTAGCAAGCCATTGAATTACTGGATGCTGTGCTAAATTCCACTTGTTTCTTTGTAGTTAAGTACCCGTAGAACTCATTCAGCACTTCTTATAGAGACACCTGGTTTCCCTGCTGCAGAAATGCAGACACTCTTGGAGACAGCAGTGTGCTGTGGGTGTGGGGGCAAACCAGGGAGAAGGCACTGTGTGGGCAGGATCATTGCCATCACTTCCAGTTAATGGGATTGGACTTTCCTACGCAAGTGGAGAACACTTTGGTACCTCACACAAACAGGCTTTCTGCAGTACAGAAAACAAACAGAAGAATATTTCTATAAAACTAATTTAGGACCTCCGTCCAGTTATATTTTGAAGACAGTGATTTGTCACTGTGCTGCAGCTTCCTTTTTAAATGCTTTGTTGTAGCTGAAAACATTTCAGCAAGTTGCAGTCAAAATCTGGAAGTCCAGTCACGTCTGTGTACAGCCATTATTGAGTTTAATGAGAACTGTGTGTCTGCAACAAATGGCACCCCATTTGTCTTCATCTAATCATACATGAAATCCTTCATTGCTAAAATAATCTTAGAAAATTTGGGGTGAATCCCTGATTGAAAGTAACTGTCTCATAGCACTGACCATCTGGAAATGCCTATTGCAGAATAGCTGTGAAGGGTGAAGGATCCCTCCTCCATTCCCATTTAAAACTTTCTAAGTAGAGTGTTTCTTTTGGGAGAGCAGCCGCATGGTGGTTACCAGTGTTGCAAACCACTTCACTGATTCAAATGAGCAGACAGTGTGAAGAAGTGTATAGAAAATCACTGAAGTCTGTGTGTGCAAGAAAGCCTTTAAAGCAACGCTGTTGGAAGAGTGAACAATATTCTGCTTATTAATGTAGATTGGAATTTCCTGCTAGCTGAGAATAATGCAAAGGTCACTCACCAGCTGCAAGCAAACAGCATGTGGTTGATTCTAAAATTAGTTAATCTCTAGCATTCCCATTTCTTTTCCCTGCATTTCTTGTTCTCTACCTTAAGCCTGGGAATCCAATTAAAGACACTGTAAGCTTGAAAGAAAATTATTTTTTTCTTTTTTTGTTCTCTGTAAACTTCTGTTAACTGGTGCAGTTAAGATAACTAGGTGTCTGTTGCCTATCATTATGGCCAGGGTATTATTATGTCCCTAAAACTTTCCATAGGCTCAGTTACATGATTTTAGCTGTTCAAAGTTATCTGCTGGAGTCTGCTAGCAACCGTGTTATCTGCAACTGTTTTATACTGACTTTTAAAAAGTCAGGCTCAGAGATACTTCAGGAAGAACCTGAATAATGGCCTTATAAAACCCTCACTTTGTTTTTGCTGATGAGCTGGAAGCGAGTGGTGTTATGATGCAGCACCATGGCCAGTCTGGAGGTGGGAAAATTGCTGGAGCCTTGGATGAAAAGGAGGACAGCAGCACTGCAGGCATAAAACGGCCCAGTGTTTTCATGACATGCAAGGCAACACTAACTACTGAAGAAACTAATTCCAAAGAGAATCTGCTCCGGCTTTAGGGAATCTTCCAGAAAGGTTTTAAGCTAACAGCTGTATAAAATAAACTACTTCAGAGCAGAAGTACCTAGCCTGGGACATGTGGCAGAGGTGATTTGTGTGGCAGAGATGGTGATCCTTAGAAATGTCATAGCAAATTACACAGAAGAAACTTGTCAGGTTCAAGTGAGTTTAAGCATCAAGAGTCGGTTGTGCTGTCTGGTTGTAATAAACCAAGTATTTTCTGTAGAATATTGCTGGGGAGATGCTAATTAGTCATTTACATGCCACAGACGATGGATGGGTAGTCACTCAGTCGTTGTTATGTGTATGACTATGGTGTGTCTAAGCCTAAGCTGAGCTTTAGGCTTCTCTCTTCTGCAGGTGGATCTCACTGCTCTGCACTCACTACTGGTGCTTGCTGTCAGCAGAGCTGAGCTAGAGCAGGTATGAGCACAGCAAGGCATCATTTCATCACACAGCTACCTCATGTTATACCAAGAGAGTACTTTATCACAGATAAAGACTCATTTCTTAAAGCCCTGGTGAGTGTGTTCTGGAATGCCCGTCATCCAGGGAGCGCTGCGGACGTGGACACCACAGGAGGGAGAGCTGATTGCACTGCTCTATGCAGAATCTCTGGCCTTCCTTGCTTTTTCTCCAGCCCCTCCATCTGCCATGGCCTGTTTAGTGAGGCAGTCACTAATATGTTTGATAGCTTCTCTAATTCCCTTGCTTATATTGAAACCTGTAAGAATTTTAATTTTAATCTCTTGTTAAACGTTCCTAATTAACAGTGACAGAATTTATCAAATTGTCTAACTCCTAGCCTTATTAGGCTACAGCCAATATTTTCTCAGGTTGCAAAGTCAGAATTTTCCTTTCTACTTTTTAGTACATGTTTTTAGTACAGTTTTAGGATTCAGAATTTCTCAGGTTTTTTTGGTGTAAGGGTCAAAATAGCTGGTTTCCGTGATCTCTGCAATATTCTGTTGGTTTAAACAGGCATCCTAATGGAAATAATACAAAAGATGTTAAATGCAAACATGTCTTTTAAATGTTGCTTGCATGGAGATGTTCATATCGTTATATATGGAAAGAGGAGAACTTAACCTTGGATATTACATTCTCTTACTCATTGCTTTGACAGTGGTGAGAGCCCTCAACAAGGCTGTGTGGGCTGCAGAAGTACGTTAAATGTAAAGTTGGAGCAACAGTATTGAAAAAAAAGGTTTTTCTTCAGCTTTCTTCAGTGCCTTGCAAGCAGAGAATGGTCTGCAGTCTTGTGTCGTGTCTTAAGCATGGAAATCTCCGCACTGATAAAATCACAAACCAGGAAAAACAGCCATCAGCAATGTATCTACTTACACAGAATGCCAAAAAGTAACAAGAAAAGGGAAGAAAACAGCCCCAGAGCCATGTCCTGAGGCTGACTGAGCTTGTATGCGCACTGCAGGGTGTCGCATGCGGTGCTGGCATGCAGAGGTGCATTTGGGGTGGACAGGTCAGGAGTTGCAGCAGTGCAGCAGGAGGATTCTGCAGCCACACACAGAACTAACTACACAGAAGAGGCGGTGTCTGATCTTGTGCTTACGTCCACCTGTGCTTTCTTTTTTTAAATAGGTTCCTGACCTCCTTTTTGTGACTGTTCACAGGGTATTTCTGACAAATGGCCTTAAGGAAAGTTTATCTGTATCATCCATGTCATTAGGATGATTGAAGCAACATCCAGACATGCTAACAGGGAAAGAGGGAGAGAGTCTTTAGAAGACATGATCTTTGATATTTACTTGTATATTCTGGAATGGCACTTATAACCTTGTACATTTTATGGAAAAAATAGCTTGCAATGATACAGGGCAGAAAATAAAGCAATCAGAAATATTTGCTGCTCAGCACTGCTCCTTAATATCCACTTTAGGAACAGCACTAGGAAAGGGTTAACTCTTAAATTCCTGGAAGTTAGAGAAAACTCATCTTTTCATTCAACCAGTTATTTATGACCCTTCCACTAACCTTGGAACAACTGACTCTGGGCCTTTTAAATTTAAGCTGCTGTTTGCTGTGTTTTCTCTAACATCATTTTCATAGTCCTCCTACATGGAGACAAATTAGGGAGTTGGAAAACTGATGAGACAGTAGAAAATCTTTCACATTGTTTCCAGTTCAGCAAAGATAATAACCAAGAGTCATTAGAATACTCTTTGGACAGAAAACCACAGATTTTCATAAAGACTGAATTCTACCAGAGCACATGTAAAAAAATTGTTTATGAAACATGCCTTCTACTAATTTTTGTCTTGATCTCACTAAACTAACTGCAAAGGAGCAATGTTGGCTGTCCCCCAGCACGGCGAACATCTTGTTTCACATGTTTACCTAACTTGGAGGGTCTGCATGGCTCGTCACATGGTCTGCTTTGTCCCCATCACTGCAGACTGCTCCTGGTGACTTTTCCTAGGAGAGGCTGGGTTGCTGCCAGCAGCACTGGAGGTTCTGGGGTGTCAGTATTAACTGGGGTCATGCAGTGGTTGGAGAAGCATCTCTAGCTGCTCCAGTGGGTAGTAGCTACCAGGTTACACTGGGGTGGTGGCTGCCAAGGCGCAGCATTTCTCTGACATCGACAGATAAACTGTTCTCATCTCCTTTGTGGGGAAATGGGAACCAATTGCCATTGTCACCTTGTGTCTAATGGGCCTTATGGGAATCGAGTGCAGATATTCCTTGTCTGTCTTTATTTCTACTGGAAGACGCTTTGCTTATGAACATACAGATGCTCTGCTGTCTCATATTTATCCAGACTGCTCTTCCCTTTTTCTTATTGTATCTATGAGTCACTCTGTGGTTGTCATAATTTATTTTTACAACATGCTGAAAGGTATAATGGGAAACTTATAAACATGCTAGGGAGAAGCCACCTGAAATAGCAAATGTTTCTAATTATAAAGTTAAAGCTGCCTTTCTAAGCTATTTGGTTCTTTATTGTACCTTGAACAACCCGAAAATGTACTTGGCCACAATTAGACTTCCAGAGACAATAAGTGAATTGTAAATGAAAACTGCCCCGTGGAAAATTACACTATTAGCCCGAAGCAGCAGCCCTGATCTTTACAGTTTATGGTGCTGCACGGCCTGTACATCCAATAATGTTCTATGAGTCCGTGAATTTGAGAGGACAGTTTCTTAAAAGCAGAATGGTTTTGGTTTTTTTGAAAAAAATAATTACTACATGCTTTCATGTTTATTATTTTTTAACATTTCCAGACTTTTCCACATTAGTCTGGTTTCAAGGGAAAGTAATTCGTCTGTGCCTTACCAATATCTATTAGGCAATGTTCCTGAAAGGGCTACATTTAATTAGTCTTGGCCATGCTTTTGGTATCTGCAAGGCAAAAAAAAATTGCATTAGATTTCTGTACAGGGACGAAAAATAGTAATTGTAATTTAGAATTTGAGTGTTCCATGACTGTGCTTGGATTTTAAGCCCTTTCCTTATGCAGTTGCATCCTGATGGTCCAGATTTGCTGCTTTATGAAAATGCTTCGCTGACTCTACTAGTTAAAGACTGTGGGGCACACCTTCAACCATCACTGGTTCATCACCGTGTTCATGCAGAAACAGGAGTGGCAAAGTCACAGCTGACACAGGAGAAAAGGAGAGGGTAGGGGTCAGGACCACATGCATCCAGGTTCAAGAGAGCAGAGAATGATTCACAGTACTCACTGTCTAAATCTGTCATGTCCTGGATGCTGTAAAGAAGTCATCACACTGGCTGAGATTGACATCTGGAGCCAGTGGTCTGAATACAGACTCTTCATCTACTCGCTTCACTGGGAGCCAGGGGCATTTCAGATGCCATTGGAGATGGTTTGAGTGGGATGTTCAGGAATTAGATTAGTTGGCTTGGGCACAGGATATTAAAACTGACATCCTGTCCTCATACAAGATTTTAATGGATGCCAGTTTGCATGAGGCTTGCCCTAGTCATTAAAATAAACAGAAACAATAGAGGAAATTTTGCTTGGCTAAAAGAAGACCTCTAGGTCATCACTTTTTTTGCTGGGAAGAGGTTGAAAAACCTTATGCTTTGTTTTGCTTGCTTCCACTGCTGTTTGCAGGGTGTTCAGTTCTGAATGGATCTGTAGTTTGTTTGGGAGGTATACTTAGCACACAGGGATCAATACCCTAATGCAGTTCTCAAATTATCTGTTACTGGATAGAATGTGTATTAACTGAAATTACTTGGGTTATGGAATCTAGAAGACCAGTAGTGACTTTTGGGTTAAAGTGATGTGCTTTCGTGTTTTCTCCAGAGAAAAAAAAAAGAGTTTGCCAGTGGCATCTCCCTTCTTCTATCTTTTTGAAATGCCATAAAAAGGAAGAGAGTCTCTTTAACTGTCTTCTGAAACACACAAAATTCTTTTCTATTTGGTTTTCTTTTTAATTCATGGAGAACAGCTGTGGCATTGTTACTCCAACAACATAAGTCAATCTCTTAACAGATGGTTCTCGCACTGGCTGGGATGAAAGCAGCATTCTCCATCCTGGTGGGGCTTTTTGTTGTTCCTAGATCCTGGTATCTTGACAGGGCTCAAGTAAGACTTTGCTGTTTTCATTACAATGTAAGTATAATGTCACTCCAGTAATTCTGCAATTGAGTGTTGCCCCTCCCCCTTTAAATTTTTTCTTTTGGAAACAAGGGGAACAATGGTAATGACTTTCATTCCTTAGTTTTCAGTGCTGGTGCAACACACTTAGCTAGAAAGATCTGAGTGGAAATACAAAGTTCCCTCAGCTAGAAACGATTGTACAAGAGAGCTGCTGAGTGCACTTGTGTCAAAGACACTTGGTCTAGACCTTGAGATTTTCTTCCTTCCATTTCTCCAGCTGAGGAAGGTTTATCAGAAAGAAGAGCAGATGTTTGGACTGTGTAATTGTTTGCATATAAAATACAAAGCTTGCTCAGGTAACATTTAACCTCCTGTTTCTGAAGCAGGGATGAGTCTGCACATGGCAGAGCCACGTGGACTCTTACTCACCTCACAGACTTAAACAGATGTAGGAGTCTCATGCTTACAGAGTCTATTTTTTTCACCTGTGGTGTTTTTGTGACAGTTATCTTGAATATGACATGAGGTGCACCAGCCCCCTCCCTTTGCTGTGCCAGCAGCATCTGTGAATCAGCACAGCCCAGCCGTGGTGGCTTCACAGAGCTGGGTCCTGGCTTTGAGGGCCAGGTAATGCAGTTGTGGTCCCAGCAGTAAGCACTGGGATGCTTGTGTGTGCAAGGAGTGGTGTGATCCCAACTTTATTCTTTCCCTCCAGGGAGGGCAGCTGCTGTTCAGGCTCTATGGGCAGGGGAGCACCACGGCTTTGAGGAGGTAGTCAGATGATAAGGCAGCCTGTGCTGCCAGAAAAGTCATATCCCTCCTCTTTCAAGGAAAAAGCAGCATGCCAGCCTTGGCTGCCAGCTTAACTGTGCCATTGGTGGAGGAAATGCAAAAACATTATGCGAGCAAATGTCACAGTTTGTGGGTGAATGACTTGTCAGTTGGTTGTGGTGGAAGGGGGAACGCTTTGTGTTAGCAGTAATAGTCTCATCTGAATAGCTGAGGTCTTGACTCTAGTCATTGTCGTAGACTGTGTTCACCTGCCTCTATTAGTTCATGCTCTCTGTGGGGATGTGACTGAAAAGTGATTTTCCAAACTCTTCTTTTTGTCCATCATCTGCAGATAGAAGGCTCATGGGGTCACACTGATAGAAGGAGCAGGAGTTCCTCCTGACAGGGGCTCAGTAAGAAGCCCCATTTGCTGGTTGTTAGTGGGCTGCATTCTTCTCCCTTAAGACACCTTCACTGTGATAATTGCCTCCTGGAAACTTTATTGCTGGTATAAGACCTAGGCTAGTTCTGGAAGCCTTTGGGAAATTATATTCATTTCAGAAGAAATGTACAGCCTCGGGAAAAGCTGTTCAGTGCAGCAGTTGCTGGATATGTCAGGGAGTAGAGACAGTGAGGAGTTAAACTGAAGAGAGGGGAGAATGCAACTTCAGCATCTGTACTCTCCACACAGCCATGCTTTTGCTAGATACAGCTTGGTTCTGCACAAACCACAATACAAGCTCCTGTTCTACTTGATGTACTTTTTGTGTCTGGAGTTAAAACATGATGTGCTGATGCAGTTGGATACCCACCTCTGTGATGGAAATACAGAACAATTACCAAAATGTTTATGTGAGTGTCAGGGTGCAAGGTGCTGGGCATGGTTGTAAATGAATATGTTTGGCATTTATTAATGTGTAATTAAGATGCCACACGTTGTTTCTTTGTTCAGGGGTTACTGTCAGCAGCTCAGGGTTATCATGGGCATGATGGCAGGAGGCAGCTACCTTCGTAATTTGCCTTATGTAAAAGCTGGACCTGAGAACTAGAAGCTCAAACTGGAATTCAGTCATACAGGTGGTTTTGGAAGGTTCAAAAGCAGTCAGTCACAAATTCCCTGAACCCTGCCCCATTAAATAATGTTGGGGGAGTAGTTATATCTGAAAATCCCTTGGAGGAGTTGAGGTAAACGACCCTAAACTGTACTGTTTGTGCTATTTAATATTAATTTCTGATCAAACCAATTCTGCTGGGATTTTACATAGTGTAAGAGCGGAACAACTCTTAAATTACTGAGGTGGGAAATTTGAGTGAATTACGTGTCTCTGTGTAAGCACAGGTGTATGCTCAGTGTGGCCTATTGCTCTGCTTCAAATGTTTGCAACTCCTGCAGAAGTGAAAGCATAAAAAACAGAGACAGGGTAGATGCACACCGCTATCCTGTGATTAAACATAACACAATCTTAGTGTCATTCTTCACATCTGGTATTTATTCTAGTGGCTGTGCAAACTGAAACATTGAATAAGCTGAGTTGGAAGAGAACCAGAGGCATCATCGAATCCAGTTCCTTGCCATTCACAGGACATCCCAAGAGTCACACCACGTGCCTGAGAGCACTGTCCAAACACTTCTTGAACTCAGGCTTGGGCCCATGACCACTTCCCTGGGGAGCCTTTTCCAGTGCTCAGCCACCCTCTGGGTGAAAATTTTTTTCCTGATATCCAGCGTAAACATTCCATGACACAACTTCAGGCCATTGCCTCAGGTCCTGTCACTGACCACAACAGAGAAGAGATCAGTGCCTCCCCTCTGCTTCCCGTCATGAGGAAGTTGTAGACTGTGATGAGCCCTCCCCCCTGAGTCTCCTCCAGGCTGAACAGACCAAGTGACCTCAGCCACTCCTCATAATGCTTTCCCCTCCAGACTTTCACCAGCCTCGTGGCCCTCCTTTGGATGCTCTCTGATGGCTTAATGCCTTTTCTGTATGGAGCACATTACAATTAAATTGTTGATCTTTCTGGTATAGGTGAGCCACTTGAGTTGTTTCAGATGTTTTCTGGCCATGACTCTGTTTCATTTTCTGTGACCCTGTTCTGCTGGGCTCAGGCTCCCTGTGTGCTGTCTCAGGATCACCCCACATCACACCCCTCAATTAAAGGCAGCAGTTCTGGAGACAGTTTGCACCAGCTCTTGTGGTGATGCCTGATTTCGAGTTATGATAGATGGCCCTATAACTTAGATTGAAAACATTGCTTTGGAGGTAAAGTAGTTTCAAGATGGATTTTTATTTCAACAATTGTAGAGGCAGAGAAAAGTTTAAATGGAAGTATATCCACTTTAAAGTAAATTGAAAGGCTTCATGTTCTGTCAAGTTAGAGCATGTTACAGGTAGGTAGAGGCTGGCTGCTTCCTGAGAAGTATGGTGTCTCATCTAGGACTTATTATCTCGACAGGAGACCCTCTTCAGCACTAACAGGCTCCTATTAGTGAGTGAAAATAAAAGGTCTGGAAATAAGGAGAGGAAGATGGTAAGAACAAAAGAGGGTATGTGAAAGAACAGTACAGAGCAAGCAAACCTAAAATCCTGTCCTGAGGTAGCTGCTCTCAGCTTACAGGCTGATCATAATGATGTGTGTCATTGGCACATCGTGTGATTGTACATCACCGTGGGCCAGGACTCTGCTGCCTCTTTTGAATGTCATTACAATGCACTTAGTTATCTTGTGTTTCTACAACATGAGCGTCAGTTTAGATAGATCTGTATGCAGTAAAGTATGCTGAAGATGTGCCCAGGGGTTAGGCTGTATGTAGATGAGCTATTTCAAACGTGAATTTCATCTAAAGCATCAGAAGCTCTCTCTGAGCTGTGGCGCTGGAGGCAGGCACCTAATGAGGCTGCTTTAATACAGCTCTAACATACACATTAGGTAGTGGTTGGAAAGACAGTCAATCTTTCAAGGCTTAAGCAGCACTTTCTGAAAGTGCCTTCAATTAACAGCTAATGACAAGCTTTCTTTAGTGATTCTCTGGTTATGTTGTATAGCCAGATAATGAGAATGATCACCTAGAGATACTTCGTTTTATTTACCATTCTTTATTTCATTGGGAGGCTGATGAATATTTGATCCAGTAATGTTCCTATTTATGCCTCCATAAGTCAAGTGCCTGAGTTCAGCTTCAATCCATCATTGCTCTGAAGATTTACATTTCAGATAGATTTTTCCAGCAGCACTGATTTTGCAAACCTTAAATTAATGCACAAAGCTGCCTCTAACCCACAGAAGATGAAACTATTAGGTAAGGAAAACAATATCTCTTTTGGATGCCTGTCTTCTTAATGATAATGGAATTTAAAAGATCTACAAAGGGCTGTTTCAGCTAAATATCTTATGTCCACCAGTATTTGAAAAGAGAATAATGAGCTGTAAGTGTTCCTGTGCCTACCCGCAGTGTTAATTGAAAGCTGTGAAGACACACAGATAGAACCAGGCTCAGGGGAACCTTTCTTATAGGAATTTATGTGAACCGTCTCTCCTGTATCTGAATGTGTTGTCTAAGCCGTCCTTATTAAGCTAAAAGGCTTCAGTGATAGTGAAAGGTCTTCCTAATGCTTCCCCTTGTATTAAATCTTAGAAAATGATTCTTAGAAAAGCTTAGAAACCAAATTGAAACCCCAGAAGTTCCCATTCTTACGTTTTGTTGTTTCTTTCTCTAGTCTCTGTTTTTCTATACACGCTGTGCGCAGCTCCAAACTTAAAACTGAGAGGATGCCTTAAGAGAAAAGATGCACATTTTAAATTTGCTTTCTAAGATCACTTGTTGTTCTTCCCCCTTTTAGTTCCAAGCTCCGTATATGACTGAGACTCATCAGGAGAAGAAATTGTCAGAAGTGACAGATTGGTAGAGAGGTGACTGTTCACATTGATCAGGGATGTGTGACGCAATTGAAACATCGGCTCTCTCTGAATTACAGTGATTTAGATGATAATAGGAGAGGGTAAATTCCTGACAAAATTAACTGAGCAAAGAGCATGAAGACATTCACAAGCTAATTCTGTAAAAACAATTTGCTGGAAAAGAAGGATAATAGGATGAAGACTCAAGCCTGTATACTGACACCAACATTTAAAACATCTGATGAATGGTCTGGCATGTGAGACCGGTGATTTATGTAATTCTCTTCTTCATTTAAAATGCTTGCAGGAAGGGACCATATTTCAGGACTGTAATATAGTGCTGGAACTGCAGCTCCTGACACTTTTTCCCTTGCAGTGTAGTTTAGGGTGTAATATTGGTCCTCATTGCTTTCTGGTGCATACTCTCTAATATGTTCTGTAGAACTGCCTGTATGAAGATGCTCTTGTTGCAGGGGACAGAGCCCTGGAGGAGGACCCAATTCTCCTGCTTCTGTGTTTAGCAGCTTCAATTCTCTGGATCTCAGTTTTCCCAAATACAAAACAGGGGAAAATTATTCAGACCTCTCCTGCAAAAACAATATGAAAGATTAAAAGGAAGGTAGAAAAGCTGAGACACAGGGAAAAAAAGACTTAGCATCACTGCATGGAACAGGAATGAAGCCAGCTGTGCAGTGTGGTGATAGCGACATAAAGGCAGACAAAAGTTCAGGGAGATTAAAATGCAGACAAAAAACCATGAAGCTGTCCTAGATCAGTAGCATGTTGCCTGGAACATGGTGTGTGTTTCTGCTCAGCCATCCTAAAAACAGTATTTTGGAGTCAGGAAGAGCTTGATCATCTGTAACAAGAAAGAAAGAAAAGGTGAAAATACTGAGATTGTTTCTTCTTAACACGGCACATCGGAGGCATGCTGCGAGGAGGAAAGCAATCAAAGAGGTGGGGAAAAAGAGATAAAGGGTTAGTAGATACTTGAACTCGTGCTCCAAAACACAAGGTATTAAGGACTTAGTGAGACTGAATGACACTGATCTCAAAGCTAAGTCAGTGTGGTGAGGGGGAAGAGGCTGAGTTGCAAATCCATTCCTAAAGCTTGTGGATCCACTGGTACAGGACTCAGGTTAATGGATGCAGGGATCTATACCAAAGTAGAAATAAACAGTGTGAGAATGAATAGACGTTCTTTTTTCAGCACCACTGGCAGGCCTCTAAATAGTAGGAACTTCTCCAAGTGTCAGGTCATCCCAGGGCATGCACCCGTGTTTGGGGTGAGCACAAGTCTTTGGTAAGATCAAGGTAAGGGTGCTGCGCTCATTTCTTGTAATAGTTCCTTACTTCAATAGCTCTTACTTCACTGAGGCCTTCCACTCTCCCAGTTTTTCGTGGAGAATGGCTGCACAGGCAGCAGGGTGATGCTGGCAGGGAAGCTTGCAAATAGGCTTTCAAGACAGAGGGAAGGACAAATTGGTAGAGAGGTGACTCTTTACATTGATCAGGGACATGTGACATAATTGAAAGATTGGCTTTCTCCCTCAATTACAGTAGTTTGGATGATAATGAGAAAGGAGTAGGTTCGTGAGAAATTATCTGAGCAAAGAGCATGAAGACATTCACAAGCTAATTCTGGAAGAACAGTTCAGGTACAGAAAGACATGTCAGCGCGACACACACACAAGATGAAGAAAGGCTTAAGAACAAAACTCCCCTGATGGCCTAGAAAGACATTTTATGGACTGCTGTATGGCATTTGGCGTGACAGATAGCATCTGAGCACTCTCACAAAGTCCTTATTCATCTCTGCAGCCCTGCTGCTAGGTGAAGGGAAGGATTAGAAATGCCAGAAATTACCAGATGCCCCTAGTCTTTTCAAAATACCTTCTCTCTCATGATCTTGTGACTGCACAGATAAGGGCTTGAGACAGACCTGCTGAGGCCAGAAATGCATTTGGGGTGTGTAGTGTAAGATACCTATTGCATGAGTCTTTTCCCCCTCTTCCGATTCACATCTTTTCACCTGCACAAAGTGCAACTCCCACTCAATTTTGGTAGCATTTGTAAGCACTCAGCATATCACACTGCAGTGTGATCCAGTGTTCCAGCAAAGTAGGGAGACCTTATTAATGACCCTTTGTGGGAAATCTGGTTTTAGAGACTTGGCACATTTCTTGTGAGAGCATAAGGGTCCCAGTTGTCTAGGACAGCTCCGCATTGTATAATCACAAAATCGTCTTTCTGTCTCTCCCTTTTCCCTTGCAGCTTCTGCAAGAAACCACAAACTTGGGCTTCTGTTCTTTCATTGTGTAACACTGATTCATCTCCAGCATAGGTCCATGCTGAACTACCAAGGATAAGGGTTTACATGAGTATGTCATTACAGACTGTGTTGTAGCACATAGGCTGCAGGGGCTCAAATTAGGCTGCAGTAGCTGTATTTGAAAGCTTGGAAAACTAGCCCTGCTATTTCTTCTAATGTCAGTTCCCTGCAGTTTTAAAAGAGAAAGATGGACTGTAAAAAAACCCTGGCCTGTCACAGCATCACCAGCATGGCTCTGGGCTCTGTCTGAGCACATTGCTACCTGCCACCAGCCTTAGCTGTGTTCAGGTCACAGAGACAGTCAGATTCCTAAATCTGTTCATTGCCAGAAGGCTTCTGGAGTTTCACTCAAAGGTAGTCTGAGATCCCTTAGAGAAGTAACAGCAATGGTCAGATGTTGTCCTTCACCTCCGTGAGCCCTGGCAGAGCACTGCCTGGGTGGGTACATCACTGATGTCTGACAGCTGTGTCCTCCAGTGCTTTTAACCATGGGCACATTTCCCTGTCCCTGTTCTGTCTTTTCCTTCTCTTCTTGGACCTGTTCTTCTAGGAACATCATTCAACTGTTTTTCTTTCTCCTCCTGGCTATCCAGTCTCTTTCTTCCATCACCTTCTCCAGCCAGCTCTAGTCCTACTGTCAGATCCTGCTTTTCCTCCTTGCTCACCCCCTGCCAGTCCCCCTGCCCTCATCAGTCTTAGCCTGGGGCTGTACTTGCAGAGAGGGATATCACTTAGAGGGGAGGGCTCAGGGTGACCAAATGTGTTCCCAGCACCCCACCGCAACAAAAGAAAGAGAAAAAAGGGGGTTTTTTTGAATTATATATGAATATGGAATGTATTTCAAATTAGGCTAAGAGAAATGTCCAGAGTGCAGAATTTCACTCCAAAGAGTAGACATTTGGCAACTGAAAAAACCTCTCAAAATGCAAAGATTTNCAAAGCCTTTGGGAGGGCCAGCACAGGGCCTTGGGGCTGGTCTGTGTATCTGCAGCAGAAGGAGCAGCAGCCCAGAGGGAGCTGAATAAAGACCAAGAGTCTGTGCACGTGCCTGGGCCTGTCCCAGGGAGCACTGATGGTGCGCTCACCTTTTCATCTCCGCTCCCAGCTCAAACAGGCATCTGGTTTGGATTTTTGTGCGTGCAATGAGCTCCCTCGACCTCCTGTTTCTGCATCATGCAGTGCATCCTCCCATGCTCCACAATCTGCTGTGGCTCCTCAAAGGGTGCCGGGGACAGATGGCTTGATTTCAGCTGATAAAGGGGCTGCCTTGAAAGAAGTGAGGCGGAAGCTGTCTGGCCAGATATCTCTTTCTGGTGCTGTCAATGGGAGGTGAAGGAGACAAGCTGGAGCTGGATGGACACCAGCTCCATTCCAGGGAGTGTGGAAGGGAAACAAATTCCTTTAAAAAGCTCTTCTGCTGCTGCTAAATGGCGTCTGCTTGCCTTTATTTCAGAGACCTTCTGCCAAGCGCAGATTACCTCAATACGCTCTGGTCTTCACTCAGCGTGCTGTGCTGCATGAAAGATGTAGCTAAAATATCTTCAGACCCTCTCAAGGGACAGCCAGGGATGTGCCTGACGTTTTGTGTGCTGCTGACTTTTAAACTCAATGTGGTAAACTGCTAACCAGCCTTGTCACTTCCCATCCACAGTGCTGGGCAGCGCTGCAGCTGTCGGGCACCTTGCTGAGCCCGGCCCCTGCGGGCAGCACAGGGCTGGCAGGCTCTCCAGGACCTTTGCAGTGCGCAAACTGCAACCCTGCGGTAACCAAGGGAATTGGGAGCAAGCTCGGTAAATAGTGGAAATGATAAAAGCCACCACTTCTGTAATAAAAATGGATTTTTCTTCAGGAACCTAAATTTTGCATTTCTTTTCAGCACTGGGAGGGGAGGAAATATCCCTGCCCTTTGGAGACAGAATAATTTATGAGCCGCTTTTATAAAAATCAGTGATTTCCCTTTAAGTCGGCTTCTGTGCCTTTGTCTCAGCTTTCCTGATTAGTCACATAATGAGGATATTTCTAATACAAATGTGTCAGGGGAGAAGGGAGCCAAACACTGCTTTATCAGAAGAGAATCTGTATCCCTCCGGATGCTAATTAGTCACGGAGATACAGGCGTGTGGGGTGGGGGCGAGGCGAGCTCTTATTTTAGAAGCCGGAATGGTTTGTGCCCTCAGAATTTCTCAGGCAGGGCTGGAAAGCCATGCCAACGTAAGGAGCGCCTTGAGATCTCCCCTGGCTTTCGCATCCCTGCCCCTCAGATGTGTTTGCCGTGCTGCTGCTCCTGCTGCTGTTTGTGGGGTTATTTCTGTCACAAGCTTGGCTAAACAGAAACTCTCTCCTTATAAATATGGAAATCTGATGGTTGAGCTCTCTGTCTCTCGGGACGAGTTGAAAGCGTGGCGCTAAAGAGAAAACGGCTTCTGAACTCTGAGCTTGGTGGCTTTGTTTTCTCTACTGGTGCAGAGAAACTGGCAATTTTTTGTCACTGGGATCCACCTTTGCAGGATGGACAAGTGAACTCTCAGATCTTCCTCCTGGGAAAGCTCTGAGCCCAGCAACAGCGTGGGCTATGTCAGTCTCTCCTCTGTCCAGGCTAAGCTGGTGTCCAGCACTGAGATCCCCACATGTCTGCAGTGTGGCAGATGTGTTTGGTGCATAAGTCTTGGGCAGCTGCACATCTTTGGGGTTGTGTTGGAGAAGTCTGTGGTTTTTATATTTGTTGTAAAGCTTTGAATGCCACTGGACATCCATTATGGTTCCTGATAAATCTCTTGAATCACAGAACATTGTGAGCTGGTAGGGACCCACAAGGTTCATAGAGTCCAGCTCCTGGATCTGCTCAAGACATCCCCAGAAGTTACACCATGTGCCCGAGAGCATCGTCCAAATGGTTCTTGAACTCTCACAGGCTTGGTGCTATGATTACTTCCCTGGAGAGCCTCCATTCCAGAGTGGTGGGGTCCCACAGTGCTTCTTTGGAGCTTCATTTGTATCCTGCTTACAGCCTGTCTCCTTTCCTGGGTTGAGACCACAGTCAAAGAGCCTCCAGAGCCAGACACCCTTGCTCTCTGGAAGAAGGGAGATTTACTAGGTGCAGGAGAGAGGCCGGATGAGAAGTTATTATTGGAGAAAGAGTGAACAGAAGAAGCAATCCAACAGCTCAGAAAAGGTCTGAGGTATTGGATTAAAGGTGTCAGGGGTATTCCAGAAGCAAAAAGCAAGACCTCGTTCATCACACTTGTATGGAAGTTGTATGGAAGGTAAAAATCAGCAGCCTTACAAAAACAAAAACAAAACCCAAACCAGCTGGAAAAGAACAAGTGACCCCAGATTTATGCTAGTAATAGCTGTGACATTGAACCGCTGATTAGAGCCCCTGGTCGGTTGAAAGGTGTGGATGTGGAGCCATCCCAGCTTTTCCGGCTATTGTTCTTACAGCCAGAGACTCTGAAAGCTTAATAACATCATATTTGCCATGCTGGATCCAATCAATGGCCTGTGAAAGCAATTATCCAATCTCCAGGACATTGGTGGGAACTAACATCACTGCAACAGGACTCTTTTACTGTCATTTGAATTGTGCCAGGTCTTTTTTTGTCAGAATACATCACTTCTGCAGTATCTGCTAGAGCCAACCAAAATTTCTAGCGTTTCCTTCATGCAAACTTTGATTTTGTCTTTCAGGTACAGCTGGGACAGCCTAGCTGCACATGAAGAGAATCCATAAACCACTCTATATACGCTAACAACCATGGCATTTCAGTAATGATGGCTCCACTTGCACTTCCTCAGCCAGTTTCTCTAGGTGTTAAGGTTGTCCATGGAAAAGAAGCGTAGTTCCCCAGAGCTGTCCCCAGGAAAGAAGCACAGTTCCCCTCCACCACGCAGGAGAGTCTGTGAAAGTCTTCATTTGAGGTGGAAAACAGCTCTCTGAAAACAGACTGTTCCTCTCAGCGAGGCTCTGTTAAAGCCTCAAAGAAGTAAAGATGGGACACAGACCTGAAATAAACTCTCAACAATAACCAGTGGGCATGAATTCAGTCACTACAAGAACCTGCCATGGTCCCTTGCAGACAGCACTAGGGCCATGCAGTTTTCCATAGGATTCAGCTGGAACGTGCATCCAAGGGTCTGGGCTCCTGTTCCTGCCTCTGTCCTCCAAGCACACTGTGTCCTTGGCTCTGACATGTTGCTCAATTTTTTAATCATTTTAAGGGTATCTTCCCCTCAAGAGTTGAGGTTTAAAGAGCAGTTGTAAAGTTGTGGGGGATTTTTTATGATCCTGGTTTGGCCAGATGCCAGTTGCTAAACTGACTCTTACAATAGCTACCAAGGAATCTGTGATGCTTTAGCGCCTTGAATACTCATAGTGCACCTCAGAGCTGTGGCTGTATAATCAGAGGTACGAAAGGAAAGGTGTAATATCTTCACGTATGTATCTTCTACAAGGAAGGAATTATTTTGATATTTAATCATCCTGAAAACATACCTCAGTTAATAGCTGGTTTTAAATAGCTATTGCATGCCAGCCACTTGGCAAGTGCTGCAGGCAGTGGGGAATGCAGTGTGGCATTTCTCTAATTTGCAATGTTAATGATCCAATTTAAGTCATGTAAAGCTAGCACAAGATACCAAACTTATAAATGCATGTGATAATAGAGATGGCTTATGTGTGTGAGAAAAGCCTGGAGGGAAATACGGTGTTAAATATACTCTATCATGATTGAAAGGAAAGGACCAGGGGCTGCTTGTGCTGTTAGTTTCTCAGAGGGAAATCTAACAGAAATCATGTAATTACTCCCGTTTTTCTTCTTTGTCCCTCAAATGCTTTCCCAAAGTATTTGGTCTAGTTACTGAATTGGTGCTTCCTCTGCTACTGTAGACTCCCAGGATTAGTCATACATCATCATCTTAAAAAAAAAGAGTTTCTTCCCTGTGCTGCAAGTGTCATTTTTGATTAGGAAAACAGACCACTGAAACATCTTGTTCCCTTTCTACAGCCTATGCGTTTCTGTTTGCTGCATTTTGTTCAGCCTGGATGTGGCCGTCGGGCAGGCCCTTTGTGGCCAGGGTTCCCAGGGAACATTTCAGCACAGGCACTGCGGTACCCACGGGGAGACTGGCACTTCTCTTCTGCCCCCATTTGAAGCAAAGCAATGGTCTGAACTCCTGTCAGTGAGTTGAGCTACCCCAGCTGCAGGTGTGCATGGCAAAAAGTCATTTTAGTGACATGCTGGTTCAGTTTAGTTAATAAGACAAGAGGTTTTAGTCGTGCAGCAATATTAACACTGCTGGCTTCTCAATTGCTGAAATAAAATGGTTTCAAACACCAATTTGTCTTACAATTATAAACTAATCAGGTTCAAAATCTGGATCTTGTAGTGGATATTGCAGGCCTAATTTGTTAAACAAGATCTGTTCAGTAGTCGCTCAGGAAAGAAAAACAGCAATGTTGTAAATGGTGCATTGGCAGAGCTAGTAGAAAGTCAATAAACAGTTGTTGTTTATTGCTTTGTTGAAACCAAGTCAGAAGCTATCAGGATGTTTTTCAGTACATCAGTCACTGTGTCGCCAAAATGCCATTTATTTTTACTTTGGTACAGGGAGGGTGGGGATGCTGAGAGGAACAGTTACTGCTCTGGATCTGACAGAGTGCACATGTTGATGAAAAGTGACGATCATGTATTCCTAGGAGCCTTCTGCTCTGGACCCCATGTGATTCTGGAGCTCCTTCAACATGTGAGACTTAGGAAAAAGATTGTTTTCTTCAGGTCTCCCAGAGAGAAGGTGGAGGTCAGCCATGGTCCTTGGCAGTGTGCAGGGGAATTTGGAGAACCTCTCTTCCAGGACAGACTGGTGTTCTGACTAAATAAGTCTGGCCTAGAAGCAAGTTCTCCTGTTAAGGCAGATGGGGGAAAGGGACCTAAAAAGACCAGGGAACTTCACAGTTTGCACCAAATTGGGATCAGTCTGCCTGAAAACCAGATCAGCTCTGTTGACTTTCTGTGTGACATCACTTTCTAACCTGGGTTTGCAACAAGAATGCCACAACTTCATCAGGCAAGTGTACAGCTCCTTAGCCTTATCTCTACAGTTTTGTAGAATTCCTTGTAACTCTGCTGCAATTTAAGATAATTATTTTTTATTCTAGTGAAAAAACATGAAAAAAATACTCCTCTTTTTCTCTCTGGCGGCTCTTTCTGTATCTGAAGACAGCTATTATATCCTTCCTTAGTCTTCCCCTTTCTTCTCTGGGTAACCCCTTTCTTCTGGTGTGGTTGTAGCTCCTAACTTTTGTCCATAGGACTGATGAGGGGATTACATCTCCCTGGAAGACATGGGCTCCAAAACTCCTTAAGCTGAAGCCTGAGGAAGAGAGTATGAGAGAGTCTTTTGTGAGGCTTTCTGGTTCCATTCCTGCTGTACATTGCCCTGTGACACTTTCCTTTCTCTTGCCAAACATGCCATTATTACTGACTGTTTTTCATCTATACTCTGGGTTTGGATTGATCCCCTGTAAGTCTGATGTCCTATGAATTTGCACCTTTCCTTTATGCTGTTTCGTACATAGACATCAAACTATGCATGTCTTGGTTCCCAGTGGTTTTGTTCCTGGGGGTTTTTTGGGCATTTCATGTTCATAGATGCTTTATGTCTATATTGTAGTGATATGTAGAGGCTGCAGAGGTCTGCTGTCCTAAACACTGTGAGATTTTACCTACCTACCTGTGCACATCAGAGTCCCCTCCCCAGAAGCTTTCTGCCTACAGCCGGATTTCTCAGAAACACCTGGCATAGTACAGCTTGAGGCAGAGGGAATCTGCCAACAGCACAGGATTTTCTGTTGCCAGGGCAGAGACTGAAGGTATAAATATTTATTAGCAGCACAATGTTCTAGCCCAAGAATCTGTATGACAATATGGGAATCATAGAAACTTCTCATTGACCCACATGTATCCCCTGTATTCAGGGTGTGTGTGGTTTCTCACTTGTTTTTCTGCTCGCTAAGTCAGTCCCTCATGCACAGAACATCTATCCGTTTTTCCAAACTCAATGTTTGATGTAGGAAAGAAACAAAACACTTGGACTTGTCCTCTCCTGTTAGCATTTGTGTACAGTATGCAATCCACACGGGCAGCTCCAGAAAGCAGATGTCTGCTGAGCTGCAAGCGCTCACTGTAAGCTGTCACACACGTGTTGGTGCTGAGACTTCCAGCATCTTTTAAGTAGGACAGAAGACAGCAAGCACATCATTGGTGGGTACTGCAGAGAGACAAGTAAGCTTCATGATATTCCTGGTCAGTTGGCTCATACTGATTCAACTGATGGTGGTCAGACAGAAGCCTCTGAGCTATGGAGAGAGGTGATGGTCAAGTCCTGTATTCTGGGTCTTTCCTTGAGATTAGAGGATGAGGGCAATCATGCCCCTCTGCTTTTATCCAAAAAAAAAGGCAGCAGAGCTGCTTTGGTGATCATAGAATTTCCTACAGACAGCAAAATGGAGAATATTTTCATAAGAGCTGTAAATATGACTGATTTTGAGGATAGGAAGGAGGGGCAGATAGAGACTTCTCAAGTTACACATATGTTTTTGAGATGCAGCTGAAGACCACAGAAATTGTGTGTGTCCATTCCCTTCCACATGCTCTGGGGTCCCCAAGAATTTGCAGAGTGTAAAGTGGGGCCTTGTTAAGGTTGCAAGGGGTCAGAAGTGTTGGCTGTGAAGGAAGGCAAACAAAGATGCATTTTCCCAGGTGCTACCAGGGTGATTTTGTACCAAGCACCCAGCTCCATCATTTGGGGCTATTTACCCCCCATAGTCAGTGTGGGTTATTGGGAGAGGTAGGTAACAACAGTAAAAGGCTCTTGAGCTGATGCTTTCTTATTAAGTACTGCAAAATGGAAAGTGATTTAAAAGAGAAAATATAAACAGCCTGCTAAGCATGCCGTCTTCCTTAAACCCCAGATTTCAGTTTAAAGTGTTTTCACCTTCTCTCTGCGCTCCTGCATACTGATGATTCACAGCACTCCTGCTCCTCAAAGGTTCACTGGAACTAATTTCTGATGTTTAGAAATGGCACATGGTACACACACTGTGGGACATGGCTGCTCCTAGCAGGAGGGCAGTTTTCAAGATCCTTTGTGTCGAGCCTATAGAAACAAACAATCTAGTAAGAAAACTCCCCACCGTTCAAATGCTGTGATTGTGCATGCCCAATTAAGCTGTGAGCATGTGGGGAAAAAACTTTGATTAAACTCTGGCCCCAGCCAAATGTTCATGCAGTGCCCTGATTGAATGTATTTTTCCTTAGGAATGAAGATATACAGAGGCCTCAGGAACAAAAAAAAATCCCTTAAATGTATTAAATACCTTTAGCCATTTAGAGCCCCTGCAGGCACTTCTCAGCACTTGTCTTTTGTTTGCGAATGTTGTGTTGTCCCCAGTGAGCAAAAAGGAATCATATCATCTGTCCTGGGACGAGTCACACCATGTAGCTGAGATTTTGATATTGGGGGCAGAGCTGTATTGGTCGGGGGGGACTTGTGAAAAAGAAAAAAACTGCCAAGTGAATTTCGGTAGCAAAAGCCTGTGTTGAATCTCAGTGTGCTCCTAGGCATTCACAAGCAAAAGGCTAATCAGTCAAGTAAACGTTTCTCTGGGCGGTTGAGCTGTAGAGAGAGAACTGCATCCATTCAGTATGCACAGAAGCAGAGCGTGTTTGTGCAGAGACAGCTCCAGCCGAGCTGGCGTGGGAATGCTACTGTTTTCACAGTGGGCATTGTTACTATGGAGGCCTGTGAGTTGCTTCAGAATGTCTAGGAAGTGATGGATGGGAAATATGACAGCGTCTTGCCGCTCCTGGGCCAGGAATAGATACCCACTGTCACTGGGGACGCTGTCCCTGTCCCAGCTCGGTTTCGTCTCAGATCCATTTTACTCTCTGGAAGGAGCGGGTCTGGCCCATGCACAGTGATCACCCAGACTGATGGTGCTTGTGATCCCTCTGTGCAAGTCGTGGATCTCTTCTGCAGCTGTAACATGTGCTCCTGGGGCTGAAAAGCATTGTGCCGAACTTTGGGGAAGAATTCCTAGGGCTGACTCCGCTACCCATGCCCTGCATTATTCCCTCCTGCAGTGTCAGAAGCTCCACCGGCTGCCAGGCCTCCTCTCTAGATAATGGGGAGAGGGAAATGCATCTCCAAGGACAGATTCGTCTCCTTTTAAGATGAGTGTCTTAGACAGAATGGAAATAATCACTCTTTGAAAATCATCGTAGTTTTCTCTGGAGGCCTAGGAAGCCTTTTCTGTGTGTTTGGTCTGGAGCCCATTTTGGAGATTTCTCCAGCTGAGTCCACTGGTCCAGGCTTAGAGTTCAAATCTTCAAAGGCGCTTCAGAACATTTCTCCCCTCCCTCTGTTGATGCAAGTGGATGTCTAATGTCACGGTCAGGTTACCTACAAAGGAAAAGCTACTGTCAGCACATCAGTTTGCCACAAAAAGTAAGGTCTGGTTTGGATTTAGAGTTTTAGCATGATTTTAACAATGTGAACGTGGGCTAGTCCAGGCACGGCCAGACCCCTTCTCTGCCCTGTGGGCTTCTGGCTTTGAGCTCAGTGGAGTCTCTGCTGGACTGCACCAGCACAGGAGACTATGTGGCCATCACGCTATGGCATTTCCCATAATATGTCTACTCCCATGCCTTCTTGCAGCCAGCAGATTGGGGCTCCAAGGACTTGCTTATTGTGTTCAGTAATAACTGGGGCGCATCCAGCTCTTGGAGTCACGTTCCTTAGAAATGGCTGTATCCTGCTTTTTCCCTGACTGGCAGAGAAAAGGTTCTCATCCAGGAAGCCTGGATTCAAATGGTGCCACTTAGCATCTTAAACATCCTTCTTGGAGAGATTCTAGCATGTCTGACAGACAGACACGTCCTTTGTGTTATCTAGCTATTCCCATGTGTAGAAGCCCCAAGATAAGGGAGCTCATGTGTATGTCTCAAACACCGATAGCCTGATGGCTCTGGAGCCAGCCAAGGATTGTTAGCAGTAACACACTTGGAGAATGAACAGAAT
>VWZT01005014.1:51966-70340 GCA_013397055.1 Pachycephala philippinensis
TTTTTTTTTTTTTTTTTTACTGGGAGGGAAGAATGATGTTATCTTGCTTTGAAACTCGGTGACTCTGCTTTGCATAGAGGTGTCAGTGCCAAATGATGAGTTGCATTTTACAGGAAACTGTGTACAAAATAAAAACTCCAGAAACTGAGAGAGAGACAATATCAATTCACCAGTTTGGAATAGTATTCTAGTATTTAATTTATGATGCCTTGTTCCATTTCTTACAAGTGATGGTTTATTCATATATTGGACCTAGTATTGAATGTTTGCTTTGCCTGTGCAGCTCTACCTATGATATACCCAAATTTATATACACATATATGTATGTGCATGTTCAATCTAATTTCTGGCTTCTAGGTGGGAATAAGAACATGTTTGAAAACCAGTTTTAGTTTTCACTATGGTGCTAAGTCGAGAGAGTTCCGACAGGTTTGCAGTTTGCTGTGAAAGGACTTCAGATATTTTTATCAGTGGTGGAACTGTCTGAGTTGGTAGTTTGTTTCTCTCTTAATTTCTTTGATGTGCCGTACCATAGAGTTCAGTACATGCTGTTTGCCAATAGGCAGGAACAGAATGTGTTTGGGGAGGTTTGTTTTTCGGGGGGGAAATTTTAGTGACAGTGAAAGTTACTCTGCTGACAGATCTTTCCTGTCAGCCATGAAATAGGTCCCAAGAGGGACTGGAAATTGATTTCGCCTACTCGTGTAGCCCTCATTCCTTCCAAGCTGGACTTTCACATAGACCTGATCTCAAACTTTTAAGTTTGAGGTCAAGTGGTCCACTTGGAATTCATCTGAAACTGTAAATGTGTTTCATACAACACCCCAAGGAATCATCATGTGAAAATTATTTGGGTCTACTGCCAGCCCAGGCTGAATTTGAACTGATGTCCCACCATCCACATTATATTCCCGATATTATCCATCATATAAGCCTGATGTTGAAATTTGGCATTTCCAGAGGTACTTTTAGCATAGTAAATGTGCTTCCAAAGTTCTGTGTATTGCCCCTGGATTTCAGCATTCAAAACACCAGCATGTTCTCTGCTCCCTCTGAATGTGAAGGGAGTGGAGTCGCCTAATAACCACTCAGAGTAGAGGCTGCAGAACTTCCAGCTAAACCATTCTGTTTTGTTTCTGTTCTTTCTTAACAGGATCCAACAGCTGCAGCTATTTCGGACAGAGATTGTGATACGAGAGAGGGAGAGACTGTAGCCATGAACTATAAGCCATCCCCACTTCAAGTGAAATTAGGTGAGTCTTTGCTAATGGAGAGTGAAAGGGCTGAATCCAAGGCCTGAAAGACAGGATCCTATGCAGATCTCCGTGCGTGAAGCTGAGCATGCCAGCAAGGCCCAAGCTGCTCACAGAGCAGTTTTATCATTGTCATTCTGCTGCTGTGACTCAGGGAACTGACCTACAAACGTGTAAAGCCCCAGTATCTGTGGACGTGGTAAAGAAAGGAAGCTATGCCTTGAAAGCAAGGCGTAGTTCTTTTAAACCTACAGTTTTTTTATTAAGCTGAGATCAAGGCTTGGCTAGATAAAGAATGAAGATAATGTGGAGGGACTGTAAAAAGAAGACAGAATAGTTGCAAACAAAAGGGAAAGGATCAGAGAGTTGAGACACTACCAGGAAAAGACAGAGCTGCATTACTGTGAGATGGAAGACTTTCAGGTCTGTAAAGGTTCTCGTACAAATATTCATGCTATTTCTGAGCAATATTTTTTAAGTTCTGGAAGCAGAACCATCCTGTTAGCACAAGACACTGCTTCCTTTCAAGGCTAGTGCTTACAAGAGCAATCCACACATGCCTGTCCTACCTCCAAAACCTGAGCAACTATTTAGCCACACAGCTTCAAGAACCCGATGACGGACAAGCCAAAGGAACAGTGTGCTTTTTGCTAAAAAATGGGAATCTAAATGTAAAAAAATTCCCAGTAGGAGCAGGAAGGAGTCCCCTGGCTGTCCTTCACATCAGAACATGTGACGTTGAGAGGATGCTGCTGAAGCTGATTGAGGGTTGTTACGCAAGTCATGAATACTCTAAAACCAGTGGCTGCTTTTCAGGAAAAGACAGGGAGCAGCAGTGTGTGTTAATGACAGCACAATTCATAGTTTGGTAAAAGATTATTACTGCCAGCGTACCATATGCCACCAGGATCCTTTTTCACTGCCAAGAGAGTTCTTTAATGTTACTAGACACATAATTACTACTGCAGTAGTTGTTTTGGATAATTTAACACCAGGAAACAGGTTAGAGAGCAATTGATGCTATTATTGGTAAGTCTGTGATATTCTTGCCTTTCTAGGCAATAAAAATATCCTCCTGAGATCCACTAAAGTGACAGGAAATGGTGCTTTTTTAGACTTGGCTTTGGTAAGTCATGAGAGCATTCTAGGAGATCAGATCGTTGAAAATAGGTTTGGATTCAGGGTAAACAAGTTCGATTCATACAAATTAAATGGAAAAGTAATTTGAGGTAGATCCTTAACAAACCTTAGTATTATAAATAAAGCCAGTAGAATGAGAAACTTGGGAAGTCAAAACACATCAGGTAGTGTTGAAGGAGAAAGTATCAGAAGAAAGGTCATTGCTAATGGAGTTCTCCAACAGTCATTTTCTGTATATGTTCATTAATAACTGTTACATAAAAAGCAGGAGTCAGCAAAGAAAATTAAGCAGAGCGTTTTTGGGAGGAATAAGTACCATACAGACTCAGAAATGGCATGGAGGAAAAAACAATTAAAACTGGAATAATAGAAGTGAGAAAAATAAGACTGGAGAAACTCAATCTTCTGTAAGCTGGAATTTATCAACTGGCGATGACTACATTAGCTAGAAGGTTACTAATTATTGAAATGGACTAATACATGAAAATAGGCCACAGTCAGACTTCTGCAGAACTTACGAGATTTTTTCTGGGCATCAAACAGAAAAGAATGATTAGCCTTTCTGCCAGAAATTCTGCTTTTCCACACAGGAAGAATTCTATTTCATTTATGCAATGCTGAGTGGCATAAAGAGTCAAAGGGAGGTATTGAAGTGTTTGAACCGTTTTTGTAGTAGATAGAAGGACACTGTTGCCAGGACCTCCTTTCCAGCTGGTTCTGCCAAGTGAACTCAGTGCTGACCACAGTATCCTTATGAAGATAATAGTGGGTGAAACCTACCTGCTGAAGAGGAATTGTCCTGCAAGACAGACAAGCATCTTCCTGCCTTGTCTCCAGAGAGAAGTCTGCTCCAACACCTCTCTGTGGAAACAGTGTCCCTCTTTAATGAGGTGAACACATACCTAGTGGCACTTGGATCAGCTCTCTACTCTTAGCCATACCCAGATAAGCTCTAGGTTATCTGAGGCAAAATGAGACTAACAGTATTGTCTGTAGCCAGTGTAACATGCCTTTAATCCACACCAGCTCCTGCTGCTCTCATTCTTAAAATCTGCTCAGCCTCTACAATTTTCTAGCAGTTTAATCATTGCATCTCCCACCTCTGGCCCCCATTCCTCTGACTAGATTTTTTTTGTCCCTTCTGCATTAAACTTGGCAGGTTTTTTTTTTATCTCTTTAAGGCTAAAGTTAAGGTGGTACATAAATGTTTAATAGCTTAAGTGGCAGAGCCATTGTTGGGGATGGTAGCATCTAGGGGTTTAATCCTATTGCAGGTTTTCCGTATGGATGGTGGCATTTTTCACTGTTAAATCAGAATCAATTGTTCAAATGTCAGATGTTCTGATGGAAGGTTGATAAATGTCATTTTTCAGTTTGCAAAGATTCATGTATAAATCTCTCGTATGTGCTTGCTGGAAGCTTGGTTCAAGTGAGCTCAATTAAATACCAACCCAGCAGGAATACAGCTGCTGCTTCCAGACACTGCAGTGATTGAAGTGTGACAGAAAGAGTGTGAAAACTGCACACAGATTTATCCTGCTGCTTGAGTGGTCTTTTCCTTGGTTGTTTCTTCCCCTCTAAATAAATAGATTTGGCTGTATGTTTGCTTGAGGGGGGTCAGTCAGGTACAGGAGGAACTTCACTTGTATTTCTAGTGACTTCCTAAAGGTTATGCCTGGTTTATAAATGGAACAGTGCTTGATGCTAGGGCCACATAAAAAAAAAAACCCTCATACCAAGGGGAAATAAGATCTCCCAGTTCACACAGTTCACAATTTTAACCCCTTATTGATATTGTATCCATAGTAATTATGTATGTGTTACTTTTCTAACACTCCCACTTGGCCTTTCTATCAGAAGCTGCAAGGCTCAGCCATGTTTCTTTCTTTCTTTCTTTCAGATCATTGATAAGGAGGCTCCTGACAGCATGGGCTGGGGGCTGGGTGTGCATTAGTGCTGAGGAGATGTCTCCAGCACATCCTTATTAGGAGCCATATCCAGATGGAGCACATAGCACAAGCCTTTTGAAAACAGAGGAGAGTTATGATAAGGAGAGAGAGAGGAACAGAATAATCCCCAAGTGTAAATCTCAGGGCACCGCATCCACTGGAAGGCAACAGATCCTCCTAGGATTCCCAGGAGACGAGATATTATTTTAATGAAGCTTATGCCATCTGCTTTTCTAGTTTGCATTTTTAATTTCCCTTCTCTGGTCTGAAATCCCTACCCAGACAGTCTGTGTCTGTCTTACCTAGCAGTAAATGACATTAGTTTGTGTTAAAACAGAATGGGCAATGTGGAAACTGGTTGGAGTGCTGCGAAACAAGCAACAGGTGGGATGAGGGATTGTGGCAGAGGCATCTTCATCAGCACATCCACCACACTGAGAGCCTGGCAGTAAATGTCCTGCATGCCTGTCTGCAGATGAACATGTGGGAGAGAGGCAGAGATGCCCACAGGAGGCTTCAGGCCTCCAAGGTGCCTGTGGCCTTAGATGTAAGCATCTCCTCTCCTTGGACTAGAGAATAAGTCACTGTTTTTGGAAGGTTCCTCGAAGGGGTCATAAAAGTGTGTGAAAACTGAGTGTCTAAGCTAGAGAAACTGAGTCCCACCTCAAGGAAGTTACTGGAATGCTGTTCATTTAGACTAAGCAGAACTAGTAGGGTTAAACAGCAGCAAAAGCACCGTCACAAGGACATAGAGAATGGTGTTCCCTGGTGTGTCTGACTTGGACAAAACTAATTTGTGACTGAGCCCCATCTTGGTGGAGATTGAAGTGAACAGAGGAGATAATCCATCTGGGGACAGAGGCTGACGACATGTCTGCGCTGTTAGCTCCTGCCTTTCAGCCTGCTGCCGTGTATTCATGGCAGATATTGAATTGCTGTGTGATCAGGGAGGAATAGTACCAGGAGTATCAGTCAGAACTACAAAGCCCTCAGGGTTCAGCTTAACAAAATTGGTGCATTTCTGGCTGAAACTTTACAGAAGGTCTCTGATCCCAGTAAACAACAGACTGCCCCATGTGGCTTCTGGGATTGATCTTTCAGTTGGTGTAGGTATTTAACCCCTTCTCCTGGGGTAGGGCGTGGGTTCAGAGCTAGTCTCAAAGCTCTCCATTGAAGAGCCACAAAGCACATAGCAGAGCAACCTATCCCAGTGCTGCTCAAAAGGATGCTGTGCTCAGAGATCCCCTTCCAGGACTGCTCTTGCAGGTCAAGATGCAGAACTGGGAAGTGCAGTCACAAACAGAGCAGGAAGCAAGCGTCTTGTGTAGGCTGAAAGGCTCTGTTTCTGCCCCCATCTGTGGCTCCTTTTCTGCATCATCACTTCCCAGTCTGCTCCAAAACTTGTGACATCTGAAGCTGTTCATACAGAAAACAGAATAATAGAGGGGAAGTTGAAGTAGACCGGACAGATCAATGCCATTAGTGTATCATTTTGTCAGTATTTCAAGTACTGTACTATTCCCAGTTGCTCTTCTGTAACAAGGTGATTAATGCTAATTAGGTACCGCAGCTGTTGTTTCTGGGAAGACACTCTGTAGGTAAATTAGGGAAACATTTTATAAAAAGGCTCTAACTCTTAAGCTAGGTCTCCAGGTTCCAGCTCTGTTGACAAGACTACAGATTTTCATATCCATAACTGTTTGCATGGCGACCTCAAGTGACATCATTACCTTAAGTGCAGAAAGCCATTTTGCTCCCTTGGGAGCACCCATTTCCTTGAACACAGTCTGTGCACTGCACGGGGGAAGGGCGGGGTGGAAGCCAGAGAGCAGGAGCAAAACAGCACTGCTATTGATTTTCTTCATGAAGACAGAAGTGCAGCCCACCACTCGGAAGTCTCATGGAGCTTGGGAGGCATTTATTTAAACGTTTTTTTTAATCTCTTATTACTCTTTCCATTCATAAGAGAAATGGTGTACACAGATTTATGGTAGCATCCTTCCTGTAGGATATTTCCAGGCTCTTTTTGGAGAGGATGAGAGAGTGAACAGCTGCATCACATTAAGGCTAGTAGGGCTGTCTGCAGACAGAGCTGCAAAGATGAGGGCAGAAAACCAGTTCTGACAGGCATATTATTGCAGATTAGTTAGAAGAGAAGTAGAGGAGCAGAAAGAAAGAGGTGCCTGAGACAGGCTTGGATGAAGAATAAAGCCATTTAGACAAAGTGGAACAAAGCAATCACTGGAGTTCAGCAGAGATCTTCAGGCAGGAGGGAGTGTGTGAGGGGGTGAGACAGAGGGAAGGGAGGTTCCAGTCACCAAATCCGAGCAGCAGAGCACGAGCACATGAATATGGGAATGATGTGGCATGAGGTTCACCAAACGACCTGGCTTTTTATGTCACTGCAATTTTGCTTGATTTGTTATGCCACTGCACCAGGGCTTCACTGGCCTCTCCCAGCCCTCCACGGTGGTATGTGCCCCTTTTCCTATGACATGTTCCTGGGTACCAGCCCACCTCACAGGCCAAGACATTCACACCCACTCACATCTTGTGCTACAAACACCACTCTTGGCTAATACTCCTTCAGGTAAAAAGTCATGAAGAAGGAAACTGTAAGGTAACTGGATAATTTTGGGGTGTTACCTGGCCATCCTTTAGCCCCTCCGTATTTTTACGGTACCTACAATGTGATAGTCTAGGAAGGAGAAGTAATCCTGAAGATCTGCTTCTGCACAAATTGTTTTATTCTGCATTGAGAATGGGCCAAAGCATCCGGAGTCTAAATGGGGGTTTCGCACCTGAAGGAGAAGCCTAGAGCTGTAAATTACAGATTCTCTTCTTTGTCTGACCCACCAGAGTCAGTCACCTCAAATACGCAAAGCAGCTCAGAAGGTTGTGAGGAAAAACAAATTGAGCAAATTATTGAGATTCTCTGATAGAAAGGAGAAAAAATTCAGTAATTGAAGTAGTGATGACAGTAAAAAGTACCTGGTCTAGCAAAGCCTAACCCCAGCAGGCAGCACCACACAGTGGTCTGTTCAGAGGTCTCGTTACGCAAGTACGTGTTACTCTCATTCCTGTTTTCTGTGAAGTATGTAGAGAACTGGTTTAAAAGGAAGAGGTCCCCAAAGGTGATTTACAGCTTGTTCCTGACATTAAAAAGATTAACAGCAGCTGAGATGATAAGGCTGCCTTCTCAGATGTTGGTATCTTTAGAAAAATGAACACAGAAAAGGGCAATAGTGCTGTTTTCTGGCTTCTCAAAGCCCTGTGTCCTTAAATATAGGTTCCACCAGTGTAAAGTTTCTCCAGTTCTGAATTACCCAGGTGTTATTATTTCTGTAGTTCTTTCTGATGTCTCCAAAGGTAGATGAGTTTCTGCCTAGCACTTGAAGAACACAAGTATAGCCCAGTATAATTAATGTAAATTGGCTCCAGAACAGACCACAGCATCTACAGACAGTGTTGGGTAATGCATTTATTTAATGTGCTTGATTTATTAATGATAAGCTTTAAACTGTACTTGATGGTTAATTGAATTTGTTCTGATTTTCAAGTGATGTGGGCTCCCACTTTGTCTTCTCCATGCTGCACACTCAGCTCTTAACAGGGAAAGTTTACTGTCTGCTTATAGAATGTGGGGACTAAAATGCTCCATCAGCAGATCAAGCTCTATTAAATAGAAATAACATATACTTCTCAAAGGGAAGGAGCATGTCCTGGTATAGTAAGTTCACTGCAATTCTTGGTTTTTAGCTGCTATCCTTATGCACAGAGGATGTGTTCATAGCAACCTGCAAACTTCATGTTGCTTCTATGAGATACTAAAGGATCCTTTGGAGACTCAGAAAAACACAGAAACCTTGGTGTGCCACAGCAGGAGAGCAGAATAGACAAGAATGTCATCCATATTATGTATCCTGTCAGCAGTAGAGTCCTTTTTAGGTGAGGGTACCACGGTGGTCCTTCATGCAGACCTCACCTGATCATGAACAGACGTACACCCAGGGAACCCTTCTTCTGTGACCCCAGTCTTTGTTCCAGGCAGAGCAGAGAGTGTTACACCCAGCTGTGCACAGCAGAACCCCCTTTTTCCAGACCCAGCCACTGGTGCAGCCAAAGCACCACCTGCAAGGCCCAGCTCTAATGTGGCAGGCAGGGACATGTGCCACAAGAAATGTTCATTGTGGCAGCCACAAACTAAATGCAGCTTTTGTCCAGTCAGCAACAGTCACATTTCATCGTGTCCACCAGTTTTGGTCCAGAGGTCTAGGGAGGAGCAATTCCCAAAAGCAGGAGGCAGCACAGAAGAAATGCCTCTTTATTTCTTCATGGAGGGAGGACTGGTTGAAGCAGGACATGGAGCAGTATGGGCCTGTGCTGGGCACACCTTTTCTGGGTTAGCGTACTGGTAGAAGCAACTCAACAGCTTCAGCTGTTGTCAGCATCTCAGCCTCTTACACCAACCAACATCACTGCTTTATGGAGGAGCTTTTGGAATGGGAATTAAGCTGCAGTGAGGACAGTGGGACTAGTTGTGCAAAAAGGCCTCTGAACCTTCAGAGTCCTGGCTGGGACTAAGAGGGACTTTTGCCTGTACCCTGACACTTCACTCTTGGCAGGAGCAAGGCAGTGATCTCTCCAGGAAAGACACAGCCTTCCTGCTCTGCCATGTGTAGAAAATCTTATGGCACCTCTCTGTTTCTTTCACACCTCAAACTTTTGGCACAGTTCTTTCCTTGTTCCTCTTGGCAGTCATTATTTGTAAAGCAGGGCACACTGAGGGAAAATAAAGTTTTTTTTATACAGATGCCATATATTTACCAAGATAAAATTTTATTTAAGAAAAAAGTCACAGCAGTAATTGGACAGTCTGATCCCATTTCTCCAGTTGTTAAACACAAGTATCATTCAAAAAGCGTTAAGTGCTGCCTCCATCATGGCTGAATAGCTTGTGCTGAGGGTATGCTTTTCTGCATCACTCATGGAAATGAGACTTTGCAGCCTGGTACTGTACAAAATAGCTGTGGTTTCCTTTTTGACACACCTTCCAGAAGGAAAAGCAGGAATTCTCGATCAAATTTTCAAACGTTCGAGCATTGTCCAAACCCTTTTTCTAAACTGATGTGTAGGAAAACATGCTCCATAGACAATATTTGTGTCCTTTATACAGGTCCAGTTACAAAGGGAAAGGAGGGGTAATAAGTACATTCTTGGGAGAGAGATCCAAGTCTTTATCGAAGAATCATCTCCAGCCTGTGTAATCATTGTGATCTGTTTGTGTCTGCCTCCTACTAGTAGTAGACTCCTGTTCTCTCCATGCTACTATGCAAACTGTTCCTCTCCCAGGCTTCCTCCCACTTTCTGTATCAGTAAAATCATCCATCCTCACTTTTAGAGACTGCACAGCTGAGCCATTGCTCTCAGCGACTCCTGCCTTCCTTCCTGTTCATGTGCCTTTCACCTGAACTCTGCCCAAATATATTTTTCCCATAATTCTCTGCCTTTTTTATCCCACTTGCTGCTTACCTTAAGAGCTTGAATTGATTCAGCCTCAGCCTTTGTGTATGTTCCAACCCTTTGTCTCGTAAAGTAGCACTGTTTGTAGCACAATAAAATAAATCCTCTACGGGGCTTTAAGGTAATTCTACTGTAAACCCAAAACCATCTCGTTTTTTGCTGTAACTTTGATTTTTTTTTCTGCCTTCTGCTCTAAACGGAAGGCAATCCCCACTTTTTCCAAACAACCCACATACCCTCCTTTTTTGATCACTGCTGTGAAATTGGTACAATCAAGTCAGCAGGTGTTAATGTGTTCTGGAGGAATGATACAGTTCTGTCTAGCTCACTAGTCTGAAGCTCATGAGTTTTAGACTGCCTTCTGCCATGAGTAAACTGTGAGCTGGCTGTGAGAAAAAGATTTAATCACACCAGGTGTTTCAGAGCTGTGGGCTGGTGGCAGTCCCTTTGCTGCAACTCAGCTCCCAAGTTACACCAATGCCAGAAAACAGCCCCTCTCTGTCCCCCATCACTGCCCAGCCTGAAAGTAAGAGCTCATTTTCCAAAAAAATGAAGGATTTTTCATGAATTACTTTAAATACTGGTTCTAGGACTAGAAAATTGGGAGAACAGATGAAGAGTACAAGGGAGACAATTGTGCTTTGTATAAGTTCATCTGAGAAACTCTGTTTGACATAATAAATGACTAAAATGCTAAAACTGTGTCTTGAACAGGGCTAGCATACTTAATATTTAAAGCGATGCTGTCAAGCATGGGTAGTTTGAATCTGTAATGGAGGCTGCCTTTTAAATCCAGATTTTCAGGTTTTGCTCACATTTTCTTAAAGAAAAACGAGTATCCTGGCCATAGACTCCCTAGTAAATCCTAGCACTATTTTTTTTTTTTTTTTTTTAAGTTCACTACAAGAACGTATAACAGATGGTTCAAAAATCCTTCACAAATTCATGTCTAATTCACAAGGTGGTTTTGACCATAAAAAGTTTGGGACACTCAAGTCACAAAGCAGCAATGCCTTTTTTAGCTACTGACTTTCAGCCAGAACATGAAAGACTCAAGTTCAGTTTCTTTTTCTGCCTGAATGCTTCAGCTGTCGGGTTGAAGTGTGGATTTATGCAGCCTCTGATCTGCAGGGCAGGGGTGCAAGCAAAATGTGAAAGCAAAACTTTGGCATCATTATTTCTGTGCAGGAAGATGTCATGTTTTTAGCTCCTCAGAGCTCACGTAGCTGACTCACATCTGCCCGTGTGCAGGACAGCTACGATACACAACTGTCCTTGAGTTTGACTTTGGGTCCTCTGGGCTTCCTGTCCTTCACTGGAAGGGGATGATCAATGCAAGGAGGTGATCTTACCTCCTTTGTTGGCAATATTCTTCTTTCTGTCTGCAGTTAAACATTCCAGGGTACCAGGGAGCTTCCATCTCGCTGGAAATCAGAGTCATGACCACTTTAGAGAAGGCTGTGGCTGCTTTGGGTCTCATTGACAAGGTGAATGGAACCCTCTACAGCACATTCATCTGACCTAGAACTAGGCTGTAATCTCTGCTTCAAAGCAGGGCAGATAGAGAATAGGAAAAGGGCAGGACTAAAGGAAGCAAAACACAGTGCCAGTTGTCTGCATTTACCTGGTTATGACCATCAGATGGGAGATGACCAGGATAATCTGGAGAGTTCTAAGGAAAAGCTTCATGTGAAACTTCCTCTGTGCTATTGAGGAATGATAGCATCATGCCTGAGTTGGCAGTAAATTGCCTGGAGCATCTAGTGGGTACTTCATTCCCAACCTGTTACTTTTCTCACCTTACAGAAATCCTTTTTCACCATAAGGACAGTCAAGCATGGGAAAACTTTCCTGGGGATGTCGTGTCATCTCCAGCCCTGAAGGTTTTGAAAATCTGACTGAATAAATTTCTGAGCAGCCCAGTCTGATCCCATAGCTGATACTGCTTTGAGCAAGACTAGAAAGCTCCTGATGTCCCTTCCAGCTGAAGCAATCCTGTGATCCTGTTTCTGATTAGGACTCCAGGTTGTTATTTTAAGATGTCATATGGTTTCTGCTCATTACCAAAAAACCAAAAAAAAGTTCTGTCCGGTTACACTTTTCGATTCAGATAACACACATTCATAACCACAGCCAGATTTGCAGTGGTAGACTTCGGTGAGTTGCATGAACTGGTATAAAGCAGTCCTCTGGTATGCCCCCTGGTAAACAAGAAAAACCCAATTGCTGCTTGATTTTCACTCCATTATAAATTTTCTTCTTTTGAAGTTTTAATTACTCCTTTTTTTTCTTTCTCGTTAATTCACCAAACCTTCTTGATTGACTTTAAAAACATTAAAACTAATTTTCTCCTCTCTTGTATCTCTTACTGACTCTGGTACACAGACAGTGAGATTGGTTTTTTACAGATGTGTTTCCTAATGTTTCATTCGTTAATGCTGAATGATTTTGTAATATGAGCAAGCAGCTGATTTCTTGTACCTGCTGTGTCCTAGCAAGACATTAGGGCATTAGCACAGGACATTAACAGAGTGTACAAGAACCAAATTAAAGTGTTTGTGCACATGTTTGTGTGAGGTGACAATCAAGCAGCTACCAAGGTGGCTGTGCAATACCTCCGTTTCTTAGACCAATTTGAGCTCTTCTTGGTGTTGGTCATGTCTCAACTAGCCTTTGGAAAAGACATTTTTATCTTAGATTGGGAAGAGGACTTTTTTCATCTGTGATTTGGATTTTTAAGGGGATTTGCAGAAAGAGATCATGACCCAGAGGCTGGTTGTCACACATAAATCCCTACCTGCTGCATGCCACAAATAATGTAAAAAAACACAGAAGAAAACAAAAGCAAATTAATCATCCCATCCCACGTTTCTTCCTTTATGAATTTCTTGGTTTTCTTCCTGTAGAACGAGGAAATGGATTTGAATCCAAGAAGATTAAAATCCATCTTGGAGGGAGGGGTTGACTATTTTAATGTGGAAAACACTGTTTTGATCTTCTTATGAAGATTTTAGGGCAGGAGTGGAGGCAGTGGGCAGGTATTCAAGACTGTTAAAGGTGTGGAGGTTGCCTTGGGAAAAAGTGGATATTGGTCTGCAGCAAACTGACGTCCAGAAAAAACAAATTCTCTTTCATGGTCCAAGAGTTTGGAACAAAGCTGATTGTTCCAAACAAAACATCTAACAAGGTTACAGAACAGTACTAAAACTTTTCAAAGGTGGGATGCAACAAAAGAGCAACTTGTCAGACCTCACAGACGAGCTCTATAATCCAGAGGCAGGATCACAGAATTGTGAAAAATTAAGCAGAGAATATTTGAGGCCCTAAAACTGAAAGCTCAGGAGTACATGACTTGTAAATGGTCATTACTGAAAACACTATTATTCAGGACAGTCCTTCAAAGCCTCTGGGGTCTGCTACGTACAGATCCCTCTGCCAGTCCAGCAGTGTTAAACTCACCCAATTGTTTTCAAGTGGTCCCCAGAGATTTCCAGGAAGTGCTCCCTGGGCACCATCTACCCAAGCACTGACTTGTGCTCTTTTCCTTGACGTTCGTAGCTCCTTGCACTTTTGTTAGAGGTGGGTTGACCTTCATGAGGTCTGTTCCGTATGATCAGGCTATGGAGCCAGCAGTAAATCCTAAGTACAATTTTTCACAAGGTCAGCCAAAGTAAGCAGAGCGCATTTAACACTGCAAGTGAAGTACAAAAACCACAGTCACTTTCCCAGCCACTGAGGCCTTTCCAGTGAGCTAGGTGTGGTAGGCTTAACCCCCAAATTTATGTCTCCGTGTTACTGTAATGTGCCATTGCAAAGCACCCTCTCCAGAACAGACACAGCAGGGACACTTTGTTGGAGGTCTTGTTTGTTCCAATTCGCTGCTTTTAAGCATAAAATTGATGAAATTCACAGAAGAAAATACTTTCTGACGCTGGTTTCCAGTACAGTTCTCTCCAGAGGGATGTGGAAGAGCGATGGCTCTCTGTGGCTTTTCCACCAGACATTGCTGCAGGCGTGATACTGTCAGAGCTGTTCTGACAGCTTTGTCATAGTGTGGTCAGGGGAGGAGATGCAGCTTGCTTTCCTTTATGTTTTAGTGGACCCTGGAGACCTGGTGGGAAGAAACCTTGTTTCTGTCATCGGGCTGAGTCAATATGACTTCAGGCGCCCAGGGAACAGATGCAGGAGATAAAAAATTGCCAGTTTGAGTTCTTTCTCTGTTTGTCCTCATTTTTTATCCCTATGAGTTCCAAGTCAGGACATATCTCCTCAATCAGATGGCTTTGCTGGATTGTTTATTGAATGATCAGAAAATGATGATCCTTACTCTCATTCTCCCAGTGCACACACTGCCCAAGAAGCTCTGCTAAAGACAGCTCTTCAGATCCCAGTGCCCCCAGATTTTGACTTAAGTGCCATCCCTGGGAAGGAAAAGGCTGTCAGTCCCTGGGCTTCCTTCATATCTCTGCTGAAGAGAAGTTAAAGGTTTTTTATTCCCCGAAGCCTAGCATTGCCCTTCCATTCACCTCACAAATGCAGCTCTTAGAAGCCTCAAAGACCTGTTGGAAGCAGAATATTTTCCGCCCCGCTTTCCCTCTGCTCACAGCTTTTCCTTTTTCAGTGCTGACTCTGCCAGCATCAGTGGGGTGGAGAGGCTGTCCGGAAAGCTGAGTGTTAATGCTGTTTCTGACTGGGTCTTGGAAAAAACCAGGCTCCTTCCAGCACAGTGTGTGAGAGAAAGATTCCAGACTTGAGTCACTGAACGTGTGTGTGTCTGTGTGTACACACCACAGCTCCTTCATCCTCCCTGCACTTGCTTGAACTTCCTTCCTCAGGGGACCCAGTGCCTCATTCCCACTATCTCCTGCAGACATCCCAATTCAGAGTGAGTTTCTGATGTCGCTTCACCATGAAGTTGTCTTAAGGACAGATAAACCTGTCACCTTTGTTTTCTGTCCCCAGGGTAATTTGAGATACAGTATGACCTAAAAGTTCCTGATGCTTGTGTGGAGAGAAATAATGAGGCAAAAAAAGACAACAGTTGATACTGTTAGCCTGCATGCAGTTGATTGGCAATGGAAACCTGTGTTCTTGGTTCAAATCAGATTATGAATGGAAAATTAGATTCTTTTACAAGAATGCCTAGCAAAAAGAAACACAAAGCAAGCTTGTATCTTTGCAAAGACTCTCTGAAATCTCAGCATGCCTTAAGCTTATACCCCCCTGCTGTCACATCTTTTGCTTTACATTGGAGTCTGCAGGATTTTGTTCCTTGCACATTCTGCCTGCTCCATCAGCAGCCAGCCAGGCTCTTCCCACTGTCATCTCCTCTTCCCTTCACCTCTGTCTGTCCACCAAGCAGCACAACCTGACTGAAGAGCAGGCAGGTAATTTCTTACAAAATCCCTAATAGGGTCCCTGACCCTTAAAAAGTCCTTTATATATCTTGACCGCCCTTACTCCCCTTTTTCATCATTAAATTAAACCCACTTTCACTGTGTTTAAGTCTCTGTATGTACAATGGTTAAAGCCTGTTGTATATCTTAATTATTGAATGATAATTGAAACTGAAATTGTAATTAAAAGGAGCTGTGCATCACTGAAACACCCACCATTCTAGCTGCCTGTAGTCCTTACGCATAGTCTCTCTTTTGTCTTAATTTCCTCAGGCAAGCAACTGTGTCTTCTATACACACTCCTTAGTCCCTTAGCTCTACTGCAATAAAGCCTTGCTTGCTGAGACCCTCAGGCTGTTTCTCTCCTCTTTTGTTCTACTCTCCTGTTCCTTTCATCTTGCCACAGCTCCAGTCAGGCATCGAAACAGGTAGTTGTTTTAACAGTAAACCTTATGTTGGTGTGCAGTTGGCAATTTTAGCTCTCAAATGCGCCAAGTGAAGCTGAACAGCGTGCTCGCTGTGGCCCAACACATACCTGACCAAGGCATGCAAGGGGCACAAAAAGGATGATATTTCTTGTATTGCTTTTGCATGTCTCCTTCCTTTTCTTTCAGAAACGCCTTAGAAAATCCTTAGCTAACCGTCTTTTGATAAGCAAATCCGAGCTGGGATTTTTTTCCTTCCTTCAGTGCATACAGCTGGCCATTCAGGAGGGAGGTAAAAATATTGGTCTGCCAGAATTTCTGCCTCAGTGGTTCATTTAGGAGAGAGGGTCAGATAGCGAGGACGCGGCAGCTGCAGCATCGCCAGCAGTCTCATTTAGTGCTATGGTGTTAAGAGCAGGCAGCTGAGAGGCAGAATCAGGAACCTCCCCTGCCAGCTGTTTGAAGGAGGTGGGCCCATTTGCCAATCAAAAGGCATGAGTCTTTGCAAGATCAGTAGTGTGTGACATGAGAGAAGGGGTCTCGCATTCAGTCTTGGTAACACCTGTCTCCCCTTTGCCTAAACTCCCATTTACTGCCCCCCAAAAGCAGTGTTAAACCCTGCTCAGGCCAGAAGTGCTTTAGCACCCATCCTTTCTCCTTGGGGGCTGCCTGTGGTCCAGCAGCAAGCAGGGCTGGGGTGGCAATGCCATAACCTCAGCCCTGAACAGCTTGTGGTAACAAACCTCTTCTGAGCATCACTGCTCCAGCAACAAAGGGTAACAAAAGCATGAAATACATCAGCATTAAAATACTAAACTATGACATAAACTCATGACATCGGAGTTCTAGGTTAAGAATTGTCATCATCTTTCCCAGCACATTACTGCTTTCTTCAGCGTGAGTCAGGCTTTCCCAGAGCCCCTTTGAGCTCTCCATGCCACTGGACCTGCCACTCCTTTGACTGAGGCTTCAGCTCAGCAGTGCATGTGTCTGATTTCCAGCTGCAGGGCTCTGCAGTAGGGATGGCATCTGTCATCCCCCAGCCCTGCTTCCTCTCCTGCAGCTCTTAAAGCAGCTACAGCCAGAACTTTGTCTTTTATCTTGTCTTTCAAGCCTCTTTCTCAGGGGTTTCCAGCAGGGGCATGACCTTTCTCTGGCCAGTCCTGTTTCCCTCTGCCACTTAGAAGCATGGCTGTGTTTTGTCACCAGCTCTTTTGAGAGGTGTAAGGAGAAGGCAGCTGCCAAACCCTCAGCCCTGCACCTGTAACACGAGGACATGTAACATTAAGGAACATGAAACAGTTGGTTGCCATCCCCTGTGCCATCCTCCACTAACACCAACAGATACCAGCCCTGCCTGGGAAAGGAGACAGAGGATCCCTTGCAGACGGGAAAAGATGTAATCATTGATGATAGTTGGGGACTAATCCCTTAGCCCAGTCTAGATTTCTCTACCAAAGCAGGGGCCAACCTGGAGGAGGAAGGTGGCAGCACTCTGCCCTCTCAGCCAAGGCACCCTCCAGGGAACAGATTGCAGCACCCACTGAGCCCTATCCGTCAGAGCATAAACCACAAAACAAAGCCAGAGGTGAGGCCATGAACTTTCTCTAAACTCTCTCTGAAAGAGAAAGAGGAAAGGGATTCCCTCTCCTCTCTGTGAGCCACCCACCCCAATCAAAATACCAAAATGACAGGCTAGGCCCTTTGAAACTGTACTTGTGAGATCTCCAGCTGCCCTAGATAAACCCTGCCTGCCTCCCTCGTCACCATCTGGCAAGACTTCAGAGGAGAGGAGAAGAGAGGAGCAGGAGCCTTTGAGCTGCCCTAGGTGTAACAACCAGGTCACAGTACTGAGCTGTCCCCAAGGGCCACCATGCCCCAATGATATAGGAGCATCCTCAGGTGCCACCCAAACAGCTTTCACAGGTACTTCTGGAGCAGGAAAGAGAAGTGTCAGGCCAAACACAAGGGCTCTCCAACCCTGCTCCAAGACACTAGAGGCCACTATCCCTCAGAAACAGAATTTCTGCCAACCTAATTAATGAAAGCTTAATCAGCAGATTGGTTAATCATAAACTTATCAAACTAATTTAACTAATTGAGTTCTGAGGCTGTGTGTCAAATTTCCAGACTGTGGCAGCCCTGCTTGAGGGAGGGATTGGATCAGTAATCCTGTTAGGGGAGCAGGTTTGCTGTGTGGGACAGCTCTCCAGCTGAGCCAAGTACCCAGGACTGGGGCTCGTGAATTGAATAGCAGGAAGAGGCACCCTGAGCTGTACATATCCTGTTCTCCTGCAGAGTTTCATAGTAAACAGGCAATTCATCTAGTGACACAATGCCTGAAACTCCTCTTCTAGGGAGCAGAGTAATTGGAAGGTGACATGCCCTCCAAATACTCTGCTCACTAGTAACACTCTTTCTTTACCTTTTCCAGAGAAGAAAACAGTAGTGTTAACCAGACTAGTTGCCTTTCTCCATCTGCTTTTATCTTACTAGACAGAAAATGGAAACTTTTGTTTGAAATGCATAGGTTCGTAGAAACCAAATGCAGGAGATGATAAAGCAGAATGGATCAAATATACAATATTTTGCTGCTAAATAAAGCCAGAAACATGGCTTGGACTGTCAGATGCAGTCCAGTCCTGGCAAAAGAAAAGGCCAAGGGTCCTTTCCAAGCACGATGCTGGA
>VWZT01005014.1:70363-97388 GCA_013397055.1 Pachycephala philippinensis
AGTCAGCAGGCTGTGAGTCCCTTCTAAGCTCATGTGCTGCCTGTTGCATTATCACTTACGACTTTATTTGTTTGCCTGCTGATGGGAGCTCAACAAGTCATTCCAAGCAGTGGTATATGCCAGTCAGTGAAAGCTTTCCCAGTGACAACATATTAAAAATATTTTAGTTATTATTTATTATTTTATTATTATTTTAAATCTGTAGTTTATGTAGGCGATATAACACATGCTCTCTCCCACAGACCAATCTTTAGCATGCAAGCATGGACATTTGACTAAGTGTCTATGAAGTTCAAGCCTCCTTGTGTCAGACTCTATTCAAGTGGTTTTTTTATACAAATACACACTATATGATGATGTCCTGTGTAACCAAAGGCCGTAAGTATTCAGCTAAGCAAGTTTATACTATTACTCTCCTAAATACACATCACATTTAGTACATGCACCAGTGACCTTAATGCTTCTTCACAGAACATCAGAACTCGTAATAAATGTAATGTAGGCACTAATATTACCTCTGTGTATCTGCTAGATTGTTCCTATACCGTAAGTGATGTCTTAAATTAATTGAGCTATTTAAATGAAGAGAGTTAAACTGCACTTAAAAGACTCCCTTTTTTGTTTTCTTTTTCCTCTTTAATATTTGTCTGTCACATCATTTAGCAGGGTCAAGCAAATGGCTTTGACTTAAACCTGTGTTCAGTTGAGTAAAAATAATGAGGGGGAATTTGCAGAAGTTCTTCCCAGGTGAAGTAAATTAATTCTCTTTGTCCCTTCAGAATATGTTAAAGGAGAGAGTAGCTCAGCTTTATGGATTAGGTTTTGTAGAGATCAGTTTGTAAATGGAAACTTTTTAGCTGGGCTTATCAGGATACAAATGCTTCCCCAGATATCTAACTTCGTTCTGGCTGGCAGGAAAAATATTCTTTGAAAAGTAAATGAAAATACATAATAAGTCCCCTTCTGAAGGTAAATGTGGAAAATGGAAAAAAAAATTACATTTAAATATCACCAGTGCTGTTCATATATTCCAGTTTTGACAGTGATAAATGAAATCCTTATAGGCAGTATTTTGCAGCCATTAGGAATAAAAATCTCAATCCTTTAAAATTAGGTGAAAAAGCACATTCTGAACGAGAACAAAATAAATGCCCTTGTGAGGTGGAAGCTGCAACAATAGATGGCTTTGAAATCAGTACAGAAAGGTGTTCAAAGATGAAGAGAGATTAATTGCTGCCTGCTGCTATGCACTCACAACCTGTCTGAATAAAATGGCTGCAGAGACAGCTCGAGAGGAGGACTGGGAGCAGGAATCCTGGTTCTGTGCTCCTCTGCTGCCACAGATGCTGTACATGGCTCTAAGGTAAACCAATTAAATAGTTTCTACCAGCAGTAAAACACGACTTACTATTTTACAAAGATGATTCACTACTGTATTGTGCCATGAAGAGCTAAAATGCTCTGTGTGTTGAAAATAGTGGGGTTTTTTTCCCTAAAGTGTTCAGCCATGAGGTTTTCATTGCAGGAAACTACCTGCTGTCCTCTGGGACAAAGCCCAATAGTGGGCAGGAGCAGAGAAGCCATTCCTTCCCATAATCACATGAGGGTCAGAAAAATGAGCTTTGGGGCTGGGATAGCCTGGCTAGGGAACGAGGACATGCTGCTGGGAACATAAAGCCACTTTTGGAGATGTGTGGTGTAAATAGATTGCTAGCTTTGGTTGGGACTGGAGCAGTCCTTTACACATTCTCCTCTGTGCTAAGGAACAGTGTGATGTTTTGGTGTGTGTTTTCTGAAGAGAAGTGCAAAATCATGTCATCCAGGCCCTCAGAAACCTTTCAGTAACTTGCACAGGCAGCGTTCTAACTGAGGATTACCTCAGAGTGAGCCCTGCTCTGCTGTGCATGCAGTGCACTGCCTGCTGCTGGTAGTAGCTCCCATGCAAGAAGTTAAGGGCTGCATCCTTGAACAGTAGACACAAACATTAACTTTGTAGTCCCCAGATCATTTACCGGTTCTTGATCAGATCTTCTTGGGAGCTGAAGGGAGCTTAAAACCACTCCAAGCCCAATGGTGTCTGTGCCAGCTCTAAGCCATGCCAAAGGCACAGAGCAGCAGCCAGATGGAAACGTATGGAAATGCTGCTATTTGGATGTTTAAAAACTGGTCCAGGAGGGACCTTGGAAGACAGATTCGTACACCTTTTCTTGCTAGCCAGTTCACACAACTCGAGTTAGAAACTAGAAAACAGTTCACTATTTTTCCCAAGTCTGGCTGGATCAGAAAAATAACAGGCTTCAGCTAAGAATACTGCATCTCACCCAGGTTGGTTGTGGGGTGACATAGTTGTCTGACCCTATCTGAACAGTCTTTTCTGAAACCAAGTGAAACAATCCTTATTCAGGATATTCAGGATATTCAGGCCTGTCCTGAGTAATCAGTGCTGATGCCTGTATCAGCTTGAAACTGTATTCCCTATATTCACAGCAGGGGACTGGCCACAGATGGCTCCTTTTTGTTTCTGCTACACCTGTTTTTTACCTTTTTAGTAAAAATCACTTTTCTTTTGCCTTTTTCTTTCCAATGCAGGTAGGCACAGCCATCAGCTGCACTAATGCCACCCACATGGTCACACTTACACTCCAGGGAGTGCTGGGATCAGCATGGCCCTATCACACAGCTTTCTTACACCTTCCTTTCCATGCATGCAGCCTGCAGGCAAAGCCCATATTGATGTACCTACCCTAAAATCCTCTCTAAGCAGTGACACAGTCCTCACTGACAAATACTCTCTGTCAGAGGTGAAAGGTAGAGATTTCAGTGTTAGCTAGATTCATGCTAATGTCCCCAGCTGAGCGATGCAAGTGAACTGAAATCAGGACTTGGGCTTGAAGGAGCTGCAGACAGCACTTCATTCTTTCTCCTTTCATTTGCTCATGAATCTGTTCATCATTCAGCAGAATTTGAGCAGACATATTAATTTAATTTAGTGTGTAGTTTAAATTCTCAGCTTACTTGAGAAATTAGAATTCATCCAGGAACCGCAGTTCTCAGCCTCAGAAACAATTTAGCTGACTGTAGGGGACAGAGAGAGAAATACATCCCAAAATTTCATCTTGTCAGCCTTGAAAATGAAAAAAATACAACTCTGTCACGCTGGATTAATTTCTCTTTGTCTTGCCACTGCAGCAAATCCCATGGGTCCACACTGTTCTGTCCCCATAGCAGGAAGCTCCATCTTCTCCTGGTCAGGCAGGTTCACAAGAAGTTGAGTTACTGAGGTCCAGCCAGCAGCTCTCAGCAAAGAGACAGGAGCAGTCAGCATCTGCTTGTTCCACCCCACAGTGCAAAGGAAGCAAATCAGCCTCATCTGCCATAAAATAGTGTTTGTGCCAGTCAGGCTGCCTCAGCTGAGGGGGCTGCAGGTAGTCAAGCAAAGTGACAGTGTGACAATGGCATCCTAAACCACTCTCCACCCACCACTGTCTGATCATAGCCAGCCTCACCCACTATCTTGGGACAAATGGAAAATGTGGATTTTGGGTGTCTGATCCTCCAAATAGCTCTTCAGCATAGTACAGCGGTGGTGTTCACCAGATTCCTGGGTTGTCTGCTTTGCCTCATGTCACAAAAGGAGCAGTTCTGCAGGAGACTCGAGCATATGTGTCCTTTTGGCATTTCTGGTTTGGGGGAGATAGTAGGCAAAACCAAGGCCACCCCTGCATAGCAACATGCACCAAATAAACTGTTTGGCATTTCATTTATAAAAAAAACTGGGAAATGTTATTAAAACTGGTTATGATTTTGTTTAAATGCTGAAACCAGAGAAGTAATTTTAAGGATTCATTTGAGTCTGATTTTTCATTTAGACATATTCATGTTAAGTCCATTCTGCTTCCCATGCTCCACTACTATTTTCTCTCATCATAAAGCAGCTAGACAGATCCTGCCAGCTGAACAGGTAACCATTTTAGATTGCACTAAATCATCTCAGGCAGTGCTCGAAATCATTCATTAGGGCTGTAGGTGTTCCCATGGTCAGAGGAGAATTCAGCCCTTCTCATTTTAGACATTACTCTCTCTAAAGGAGGCTCCCTGCGGGGGTGTGCGTCACTTGTCAGCATGCAGTTGTCTGTCCATCCATCCTCTGACACATCTTGGATCAGGCAGGTGAACGGATACTGGGACAGGAGCAGTTTGCTGAGTGTTTGGCATGCTGGGGCACCTTCTTATTAAGGACCTTTGCAGGCAATTGTGATAGGAGACCATTGCCAGGCAGGACACAAGGCTGGGCCACTTATGGTGCTGATTGCGCCTGCAGCATGCATTTCCTTTGCTACTTAGTTGTTATTCCTGCCTTACTGAATGCTCCATGGTCTGCTTGGCTGTTGTCTTGTCGGCAGCAGAGCTTACCTTGAAGCAGCACTTGAAGCAGATGCTGAATGGCTCAGGTGGAGTCAGCGGGCAGCACAGGCTAGTGGTGGGGCTAGCAGGAAAGCAGTGGTTAATTCTTTGAGCAGATGCATCTTCCCTTAAATTATTTTAATGTCATAAGGAACAGTGTCTCAAAGATGAAGTGACAAAGTGAACACTTGAGGAGAGGCATAATGGAGGGGCAAGATTTGATGTGGTTGGCAGATCCAGATGAAGGCTGTTCCCCATGCTGTTCAGAGCAGGATAGTGGTATCAAAAGGATCCTGGACCCCCTCCTCACATAGACACACACACATACACACACACACACACACAAACACACACACACACTCTCTCTCTCTCTCTCACATGCTGTTCCATGTGTTCTTTTGACACAATATCCAGGATTAGCTGAAGTAGAACCAGTGCAGCCAAATTCCCCCGTGAGTCAGACTGACAGCACAGCTGTCTGTGTTCTCCAAGTTCTCCACTGAAACGGAAAACTGCTGCTTCGCTTCAACTCAGGCATGGAGACAGGTAGATTGTCTGTGGTGGGGTGACCCTGGCTGGACAGCAGCAGCCAGTCAAAGCCTCTCAATCACTCAGCTGGACAGAGGAGTGAAAACAACAACATGGGCTTCCCACGGGGTCACAGCCTCTTTCAGGCACCCGCCTGCTCTGTCCTGGGGTCCTCCATGGACTGTAGATGGATCTCTGCTCCCCTGTGGACTCCATGAGCTGTAAGCGGACCTCACCACAGAGTGAGGGGAAATCTGCTCTGGCACCTGGAGCAGCTCCTCTTCCTCCTCCTGTATTGACGTGGGTATCTGCAGGGCTGTTTCTGACACACCCTCACTCCTCTGGCTGCAGTTGTGCAGAATTTTCCCCTCTTTCCTAACTGTGTTTTCCCGGAGCCTCTATCACCATTGCTAATGAGGCCAGCCATGACCAGCAGTGGGCCCGCCTTGGATTCAGCTGGCCTTGGCTCTGTTAGGCACAGGGAAACTTCTAGAAGGTTCTCACAGAACCCACCTGTGTAACCCTCCACTACCAAAAATTTGCTCACAAACCAAATACATCACCCAACACGGTGATCCTACTAATGATCAGACAGGATCTTCAGGCCCCCAATTGTTTTGTAATGTCAAAGGCACACACAGGCTGCTTCATGCCCTCCCAACCTTTTCTGCTCCATCCTGCTTCTTGAAGGAAGCTTCTGTCTGGAAAATTAGTGAAAAGCCAGAAGGAACCTGGGTGTGGTTAAGGCTCCCCTGGCTGTTTCATCCCTGCTGGTTTTGCTGATGATTACCTGCAAGCCATCACAACTGCACTCACAGTGTGTTCAGTCACCTGTAACCATTTCATCAGCATTCTAAAGCATTGGCAGCTTGTCTCAGTGCTGTGTATTTGTGGTCAGCACTGGAGCTTCTGATGGAGATGAGTGGAAAGGGGGTTGTATTTAGTATTGTAAGTATTTGCCTCCATAGTCTCGCTTTATCTCTCTCTGAACAGCAAAATTCATGTGGCCTGCAAAATACCAGCCTTTTGTTCTGGAGACAGAGGTAACCAATGCATTTGCAAGTTCTCTGCTGAGAAATTGCTCTGATTTAAGGTTTTGGTTTCGATCCTGAATCAGTCTCTTAGTTGCTCACTCCAGAGTGAGTTATTAATCCAGTCCTTTCCCTGCCAAGTTCCATGAGCATTTATTCACCTCTGCTGTCAGCAGGAGCAGACTGGGTATGGTTTGTAGGTGTGTGTACTCTTCTCTCCCTGTTCCTCATCTTCATAATCTCTAGGCATCTCTGCTGCTTATTTCTCCATCAAGAAAGGGACGTGTGTGACTTGCGAGGAAGGGAAAGTGTTGGCCCACCTTGAACTTGCACACCATAGAAGCATGCTGCTTTTCCACAACAAGTGGGAAAAGCTGCTTTTCTCTCCAAGGGGAAGTAAAATCTTCAAAAGAAAAAACAAACCAACAACAGAATTCACACATTGTAGGTGAAGCAGAAGCAAAACAAATTCACTATTCAGGTTCCTCAGCAAACAGTCTGGTATACCTATTATTCAGGCATGCCACTAAAGTAGTTTCCAGCATTTTCTCATACTCTGGAGAATTTTTTTTTAACTGGTCTGATTCCTGCCTTACTGCTCCCATGCTCAGCATTTCCATACAAGCCTTGCCTGCCATTGCAGGATGAGATTGGGGTAGTTAGCTCAAGTTTTGTGACTAGCTGGTAACTCAACACAACTGATCTTCCACAAGAAACAAGGAAGAACTTTGAAGCAGAAAATTTAATATCAATTTATATGCATCCCTGGGTTACCATCCCTGCTGGAGGCAGAGCCATATTTGTACAGCACAGTACTGGGTTCCGTGCAGCAACCAGCTGCAGACAGGGGCAAGGTCTCTGCCCTTTGTCTGCCTCAGCTGGGTTTCATCCAGAAGCTCCAAGACCTTAGGGGTCTTGGAGACCAAGATTTTAGTGTGTTGCTGTTAACAAGCTGCTGTGAGTGAAGGTAAATTAGTTTTAGTCCCTGGTGACCTTGGAGAAAGTGGGACACAGCTCATCTGGCCTTTGCAGCATCCCTCCATAAGAGATGGCGAGTTCATGTCCTTTGCTGGTAATTCTGCTGTGCCTTTTGCCACTATCAGATCTGGGTTTCTTCAGCTTTATGGTGGCCAGCCAGGCTGTTGCTCTAATTTTTCTTTTCCCTTTCTATCTCCTATGCAGAAAAGCAGAGGGAGCTGGCTCGGAAGGGCTCCCTGAAGAATGGCAACATGGGAAGCCCAGTTAATCAGCAGCCCAAGAAGAACAACGTGATGGCACGAACAAGGTAAAGGACTGGAAAAGTACTGGTAGCTGTGCTCTGAGCTACAATCCCTAATGGCCCTGCAGTGGTCGAGGACAGTGTTCATTGCTTTTGCCTACTGCCAGACACACTGCAAGAGCAATGATGGTCCTTCCTGGAGCTGGCAGGCCCAAATGCTCTGTGCTGTGTTGCATCCCAGCCCCTGGGAAGCTGCAGGGACAGCTGAGCCCAGGACCAGTGGCAGTGCAGCCTGTAGAAGGCAGAAGCAGCCCACCCTGGTTGAAATCAGGGGGTTGATAGGGCCATCCTGCAGGTTCTGGGTAGTCTCATATAACACCTAATCCTGCCAGTGGGAGAGGAGCAGTGCTTCTTCATGAAACACAAACTGGTTCAGAGCTTAGCTCTGCCTTGGTTGCTTTTGTCACAGTAAGTTCCACTGCTGCTTTTTGATGGTGACCCCTTCCCCTACTGACAGATTTAATGAAGGTTTTTTAATAATCCATCTCTGTGTGCCTTGCTACACAACTCCTCCACCCTTGGAACAGCATGGTCACATTTTGCTGGAGATGCTTTGGAAGAGCTCTGTAAGACAGTATCAGGCAGTGCTACAGCCTGCTGTAGACAAAGGCATTCTGAGCAGAATATTTTCTTTTAGAGTATTTCTATTTTTTTCCATGCAAATTTTGGTACACCGATGCATTAGTTACCTATGTTCAGAAGAAAGGAAACCCCATGATTGCATGCTTTGCCACCTAGAAAGGTGGCAGTTTTTTGTGGAGGACCTCACTTAAAATGACAGAAGAATCTGCAGAATGCTGGATATTTACTGATGAATGGGAAAGTTGCCTTGGTTACCATATATTAAGTTGAATAGGAGCTGCAGGTCAGAGCCTCTCTATATGCAATGCATCTGAGAGATGAGATTTCTTGTTCACAGTAATTCCCCAGACCCAAAATATTAGTAATAAATCCTGATAGGACCCTGTAAACTTTTAGTTGTAAGTCCCTGAAATATGGGTGGAAAATGCTGCATTGCTGAGGCCACGTAAAAGAGCCAGACCCTTCATGGCAGCAAGAAATTCAGGAACTGTGCTCAGCTGGTTTTCCATGCCCACTGTTCCTCCTTATCTTCCAAGTACATGCTGGAAAAACTTGTTTTCTTTTGGCAGTAGGCTGCAAGCTAGCATCCTGAGAGGAATGGTAGCAGATTTGCTGCTTGAGAGGTTTAGAAACACTGAAATTAGTGGAGGAAGATAATAAGGGAGAGAAGATGGGATAAATAGAAGTATCTACCTGTAACATGAGTGAGTTCTCTGTGAAGAGGTTGTTGTTTCCAAGCTGCCAATGGAAAGAGCAGAGCAGTGACACCTATTGACAAAAGATTTCAAACAGCCAGCTCAGTTTCATTTCTCTTAAGGACATCTGAGCACCTCTGAATGGTTCAGTCCGTCTTGCCACTGACAGGGCAACAAGGCAAGGCAGAAATGCCACAAGCTTGTTCAAGCAGCTTTTCACAGGGTAATGGTTGCAGTATAATGGGATATATTCCAGGAGGATACACTGCAAAACTTCCAGGTTATGATTTAAGTCTGAACTGTTGGTTTCCTCAGGTCTCTGCAGGAGAATAAGCTAAAGCCATTTCCCCCTTTTTGACAGTTCTGCTCTTCTCATCAAATACGTTTTCCTTTGTGCTTTGCCTCTCCTAGTCTCTACTCCACCTCCTCCTTCTTCCCCAAGGCCTCTGTTATTCTGTATTATCCCTGTGGATTTCTGACATCCAGCCTCTAGTACAAGGTTGCCTTCACCATTCAGTCCTCTTCTGGGACAAGGGTGCAGCCAGCCTTACAGGTGAGAGTAATTGGATCCGTAACACTCTCAGTCTTCCTAAAAGCAAATTAACTGTGAGTGAGGTAGGGGTGATTCTGCACTCTTCCTATGAGTACAGAGCCCACAACACCATCCACACCACTTGGACATAGCTGGATGCTACAGTCCACTCAGGGTGACCTAAACTTGGAATTTGTGTTCCAACTTGTGTTGCATCAAGTGAGCAAAAACACAAAGACAAGAAGCTCATACTGGGACAGCTGCGGATGAAAGCAGTTACCACTGCTACGCAACTTTATTCCAAGGAAGTGGGAAGTGAAAATAAGGACAATCAGGATGTGAGGGAAAGATTTAAATCAGGGGCAGAGACACTATGACAATTTTTGTCTGTTGCAGTTAAATTGAAGTTTTTATTATTAAAAAAAGACATTTCTCAAGAAGAAGATGTAAAGTAAATATCCCCACAGTGTTCTCCTAAATCCCCTGAGAGTGCTTTGTTCACTGATGATTTAATAACAACTGTCAGTGAGTATGTATGGAGCAGGAACTGGGAAACTGGAGAGTGAAAATGGGAGTCAGTACTTCTGATATCTGTATGGGCAAATTGCTGCTGCCAAATCTCAGCTTCAGTTCCAGACATCTTTACTTCTTGACTTCCTGCCTGCATACCTCGGGAGCAAAAGGACTGTCCCACTTCTGTGAGAAGGACTACTGAATTTTGCGAGTAGATCCCATTTTCTCCAGTCCCCTGGTGCAGCAATTCGGAAATTCTGCATCAGTTTTTAAATTAATTTATTTAATTTATGTTTCAATGAACACAGTAAGAAAATATAACTAATTGTGAACCTATGTATCTGCTTTTTTATAGGATTTGATATTTCTTACTCTCCCTGAGCCTGCCCAGTGACAGTGCTTGCCAGAACTTCTTATTTCTAAAATTGTTAATGGCTTGCTGCAATTTTCTGCACAGAAGCAGAAAAACATTTCAGGTAGTTAGAGAGTAGTTGGAGCATGGATGAGATGGATTATCATCTTTAGATTTATATTTCTCAGACTCTTAGTGAAGCATCATTGTGCATCATGGTGTGTTGTTAAAGGCCAGTTGGGAGAAAACCTGAGTTTAACTCATTGAATGAGAAGATTTTTGTCACTCTTATGGTTCCTACCTCTCGAACAAAGAATCTTATTCCATTTGCTTGGTTTAGTTAATCTTAATTTAAATGTGAACCAAAGTAGTTTTGCAGGTTTTTGGATGAAGGAACTCTGATGTGACCAACATACCATTGTATTAACACATTTTCCTTATCCTAGAAGTTCTGAAGCCTACATTCCATTTCACAAACTCTCCTGGGCAATTAAAGGTGCAGAGCCATTCTCAGCCTTTGTAACAGTTCTGATTAATGGAAAGTCATCACAAATAAAATGGAATTTAAAAGTGCTGATCTGACTGGTCTCTTATGCTGGGCACACCAGCTCAAATTTCTACTATAACTAAATTTAGGACTGAGAGCTCAGAAGTGTTGTGTTGCCAGGGGCCTGGGTAGAGACTCAGAAAGAGAGACCACATCATATCCCTGACCTCCAATAGCAGAACAGTGTGATCCCTGAGCCTCTGCCTTCCCCTATGTACCCTTTCTCCTATGTACTTACTGCTTGTGTCAGGTGCCCTTGCCAGGAAAAAAAAGACAACACAAAAATGAGCAATCTGATACGACAAGCAGTGCTAGCCAGACAAGTTCACCAGCATGAAGTGCAGAGTGTCACAAGTTTTTTTCTTCCAGGGAGGAGTATATTCCCAAGGCATGCCCAGTGTTTACCCCTGTCAAACTACTGTAGGCTACCCAGAGACACAGCTCACTTCCTCTGAATTGCACCCATTTAAACATCTTCACCAATAAGTGAGGGCTTGCAAAGAAGTGAAATGGGGAAAGCCAGCTATCATATAGCTTTACCCTAGGCAGTGTGTGGTGCTGAGCTTTACTGTGTGGCTAATGGACAACATTTAATTATTTCAGGCTCGTCGTTCCCAATAAGGGCTACTCGTCGCTAGACCAGAGTCCAGATGAAAAGCCCCTGGTAGCCCTGGATACAGACAGGTATGCAAAAGGTTAAAAAGGGGATATGACAGCCTAAGCGAGTTTTCATGCCAGAGGGCAGCACTCACACTCTTCCCTCCACTGTTCCCTCTGACCTGTGCTGTAATGGGTCTCTGTGTGAGAACAAGTGAGAAGAGTTGTGAGTAGAGGGCACTCTGATGGAAAGATCTGAGGGTCACAGATGAAAGCTGCTCTGCAGGCTTCCTTGATGTAACTTCTCTGTGCCTCAAGAACAGTTTCATGGCACAAGAAAGACAGGACTAAGTGGCGAATACAGGTCTCATCTAACCAATTCCTTCTTTGCTGTATCTTGTACTTCCCTGCAGTGATGATGACTTTGATATGTCCAGATATTCCTCCTCGGGATACTCATCAGCTGAGGTGAGTTATACTCTCTCCTGCCATCTTTGCCATGAATGCAAATAACAGAGCAGCCAGAAATGGCGTAGAGTGGCCTTGCACAGGCAGAAATGGCTACACAACAAATTTAGTAGTGGTATAGACTCTGTGAGTCTGGAAGGGGCCATGGCAGAAACTGTGTCATGTTGCTTTCTTCCCTGGTGATCCAGTTGTTTCCATATCCTCACTGCCATGGCACAGAGATCTGCCCATCAGCAGTTTTCACAGCTACCTTTGGTTTAACTCAAACTTTCCCTCATTTTGCTTAGTCCTGCAGTGACCCATCAGGTGCAAAAGCATCATCTTGTCTGCCGTGGCAGCTCAGCAACTGTATGCATGCCAAGGACACAAATAAAGGATCTGAGGGTGTGCTGTGATTTCCAGTTATTGGAGTGGTCAGGGTCACCCAGTGTGTGTTTACTTGGAGCAAGCAGGAATTCCAGGGAGGGCTTGCAGATATGAACTCTTGCCCTTTCAAAGAGAAAAGGCAGGAAGCTCAGTCTTGTTAGTCCTTCTGCATTGTTTCTGATTATATTCCCGAACTCGCATGAATTTGTTGCTCAGCCTCTGGCTACTGCTTCTGCAGGATTTTGCAGAAGCAAAATCAGGGTGCTGAGCAGCCATTCTGCCCACAAACTGCTCAGAACTTGTATCTCTTCCTTGGATAAAATACCTCTGAAACCCTGGGAAACAGCCAAGAGCAGTGACCGTATCAGATGATCTGAGCTGTTTCTGTGCCCTGATGAAGTGTTGTTTACACAGATCCGGTTAGACAGCACTTGAATCTGAGATCTCACAGCGAAACTTTACCATCATTTAAGTGCTATAGTGTGCCCCAGACTGAGAAGGGGGACTGCCCATCTGCCAGTAAATATTATTATTACATTACTTTAATTGAGGTCTTGTTCTCAGGGAAAAATTATTCCAGAACAAAATAGTGTATCTCACTCTAGATACTCCTATTCTGGAAGAAGCTAGTACCCTCCCCTCACCTGAGGTCAAAAACTAGGACTGTTTCACTAGTGGGGCAGCTGTTAATGATGGGGAAATACATGCCAGAATAGGGGACCTCCTTCATCTTCTGACTACCAGAAGTAAGAAGTCCCAAGTGTTTGACTGTTTGTCTCTTTGTCTGTAGCAGATCAACCAAGACTTGAACATCCAGCTGCTAAAGGATGGGTACCGGTTAGATGAGATCCCAGACGACGAGGACCTCGACCTAATCCCCCCTAAATCGGTCAACCCTACCTGCATGTGTTGCCAAGCCACCTCCTCCACCGCCTGTCACATCCAGTAGTGAGGCCGGCAGGCTGTGATCAGTGCTTTCCACTATAACTGTAAAACTTAACAGCCATTGCTTCCTCCTATGGTAGGACGTGCACCTCTTTGTGTTCATGGAGCCAGGAGAAACCAAAAAATTCATTTTATGATTGGTTGATAACTTATTTTAAACTATGGTAAAACAAAAGACAAGTTGCTCAAAGTGCCGAGCACTGCCTGGCAAAACTGACTGGTCTGGAGAGCAAATGCAGAGGGGTCCAGAGATACCTCCTTGGTTTGTTTAGGCACTGGGGATATTTTGTAAAGTGTCTTTTTTCAGCACGGGAAAGGTCAGATGGGACTTCAGGTAATCCTGCCCACTGAAACCAATCCATCTGCAAGATAAGTGCAAGTTGGAGGTATCAGTGTTTTACCAATGAGAGGAAGTCAGTTCTTAATTCATTCACTAAACCTGTTTCATTTGCATAACCAAAATTATACTATAACTGGGGCACAGGAATGGGGACGGACCAGGGCATCCTTTCTTATGGCAAGGCTAGTCAGGACTAGTATGACACAATTCATTTACTTGCAAAAGGGACAAATAGGTGACATTTCACTGTGAGTCAGTACTAGCTAGAGCTGTTGTGTCACATAGCCAATGCAATCTACCCTTAGCGCCACATTAAATTACCACCAAACACATCAGATTCGATCTGCAATCCATCCATGCACTTCAGGGATTTGCTTCTTGCCCAGGAATACCAACCATACGCATGAGTTCAGTTCAGTCACGTATTCTGACTTCAGCCTGTATTTAATCCCTGTGCAACCCATCTCTTTCCAAAAATCTTAAACTTTGTTCAGCTGAGAAGAAATTAATCCTGCATGAGTCAGGACTAGAGATGTACAGCCTGAACGACAGTGCTGGAAAAGCTAGTTGAAGAAAGCACATTTTAACAGTGCTTGACTCTTGATATTCTCTTGACACTGTGTCTCTGGGTGCCTGTGGGAGAGACTCATTAACGCTGAAGTCATCAGTGCAGTGGGGTCAGACTTGAGAGAAATTTTCAGCAACAGCAGACTTATGAACAGCTTCAGCTGAAAGATGCCTGTGAGAGGAAACTACTGTTCACCCCCTATCTGCCCACTTGTGAGCCAGACATGGTCTATGTTACAACTGTCCCTTGTCAGGAGTAGTTATATTTTATTTGGTGATGGAAAAGTTAGGAAACCTGTTACATTAGGTTGCTGGGCTGAGCTGCCAGTTCACCAGCAGATTGTTTTGAATGCAGAATGATTTCTGGAATTAGGAAACGTGTCCTCTCACTGGCCAGTCTTACACTGCTGGCTTCAGCATATGCAAGGGATGGGCTGGCATTTTTCTCGGGGTTGAAATCTTTTGCCACAGGCACAATTCTTGTGTTTTCCTGGCCTTTCAGGAGGAAGGACCACCTGCCTTGAGTCATCACCTGCTTTGTAGCCTGGGAAAGGAAAAAAGAGGGCAGTTCTGAGCTTCCCATCAGAATTCCTGAGTAACAAAGCAGAGCCTGAGCTGCACCACAACGACAGATCCCCATCTGAAATCTGCATGAAGTGAGCTGAGTCTTTAAGTCCTATTCATAATTAGCGGGAGATTTATTTAACATCCTGGGGATTCACTCTGTGCAGTGCAAAGCTTGACACCAGCCACAGTGTGAGTGAAAGAGCAGGCACACAAGATTCCTGGGCTTTACTATTCACCGGATGGCATCGACAAATTTTAAAGCTGTGCTTGTCCCCTTTCCGTAAAACAACATGCTGCCACCCTGGTTCCAGGCCATAGAAAGAGGACTTGAATGGTGCTGTTTACTGAGCATCCCTGCCTCTTCATGCAGAAGTGATGGTTAACTTGCCAACTCCTGTAGGGATAGTGTTCCTCAAGTGAATTCTTCTCATTTTCTCACCACCTGGTAGTGCTGAGGGGGAATATTTCCAAAATACAACTCATGTTGAGGTTATCAAGTTGTCTGGAGGTGGGGGAAGTAGAGAGTAGAGAGAAAGATAAAAGGGAAAAACATTCCTTAAGGAGTCTTTTTTTTAAATGGGGAATGTAGTTAAAACCTAATAGAAATACCATGGTCAAACCAAATCCTATAGGACATGACCAATGCTCTTTAAATCTTCACTCTTCTGGAGAGGGACTTTGCAGTTCAGCACTGGTAGCATGGAATGTCTTCATCACATTTATCCTCCTGGGTCAGTCTCTGTGCCTTCCAGCCGGGCTGCACACGCTCAGCCTTTCCCACAGCCCTTGCTCAGGAGCTCGGAGCATTTCGGAGTGTTTGCTAGAGCAACAAGCCATCTTTTCACCTGGGCCAGCCGCTGAGGACTGCACATCCCAAAGGTCTCCATTATGCTGCTATCACAGAATCATGCCATCATCTAGGTTGGAAAACACCCTTAAGGTCACTGGGTCCAGCCATAGCCGAGCATCATCCTGTTCAGTCTAAGATAGAATGAGGCTTGCTGGCACTGTTATCCCCCAGGGTTAATGCCTCTCCTCTGAGGGACAGACCTTCCACTGAGTGGACTTGGCAGTGCTGGGTTCGGTTGGATTCTGTGATCTTCAAGGTCTTTTCCAGTCTGAGTGATTCTATGACACCCACTGTCCCATGGTATCATGACCAAGTCCTTTTATTGCCCCTGTTGCTGGTTTCTGCCTGCCATGTGCCCTGAGGCATTCCCCAACCCTGCAACTGCCTTCAGCCCTCTGCATTTTGTGCATCTGCTTCTAGCACAGCCCTTTAGGGAAGGAGGGAGATTAATTCAAGCGTTACACCTGGTGCTTCCTCCAAACTGAAGCACAACGCAAGTGTTTTTGCCTGTGCACAAAAGGAGTTGGTTGCACAAATAGTTGGTTTGGCATGACAGTACAGGACCATAAAATGGCAATTTTTTGGCTTCTCCTCTCTATGCTTTGTGTTCATATATTTTATTAGGGGAATAATGTAGAAAAGGTGGGGAAAAGTAGTTACCTGTGTAGGGTCGTTATCAGAAAGGCTGAGTGGCTTAGGGCAATGCACATGTGGCTGTCATAGAAAACTGAGCACTACCCCTTCTGAACTGCAGCCCCTTCAGCAGATTATGACCATGCAGCATGTTTGTTGGCTCGTTATGGAATTTTGAGGACTGCCCATTGGTATGTATCAACCACAGATGAGGCTGGTTACCCCCTGTCTGGTCTCATGTTCAGGCCTTTGCTTAAGCCAGCAGGTTTTCCTTGTGCCCTCAGTGTCACAGAATGGGTAAGGCTGGAAGGGGCCACAGTGGGATCATCTGATCCAGCCTCTCTGCTCAAGCAGCCCTTGTTGGAGGTTATGCTGTGGTGATTTCCTGGGAAGGCGTGGAGATAGATGGCTATTCTGGCACTGCTCTCCTTAGACCAGTCTCTGCCACCATGGCCAGGAGAAGGCAGAAGGAAAAAGCACAGACTGACTCTCTGTCACAGAATTTCTACAAAATCTACAGAGCTGCTGGGTGCTCTCCTAAATGCAGGTGGCATGCAAGAAAGAAAATTGTTCCTTCCTCCAGTCTTTGCACCAAACGAGATGGTCCTCTCAGGCCACAATTTCAATCCAAAGTTGTACAGAAAACCAAGGAGAGGAACACCATGGCGTATGAAATGCTGCTTTGCTGTCTCTCTAAATTACCATTCAAACAGGATGTAAGGATATTGCTGCTGATGCCTCCACAAAGGAATCTGCATTTGAAGCCCCATAAAGCCAGACTGGGATTTTGTTAGGATTATATGTAATGTCAGTCACCAAATTACCTGAGTTTAAGCAAATCCTCTTCTTTTATCAGATGTTAATCTGATAAAATATAGATAGTATACTTTAATGTGAGCTGGATTTGAGCTCCAGGGTCTCAGCACTCTGTTCCATCTCTCTGGTCTGCAAACTCCACATTTCCAGATGTCTTTGTGAGGAGGAACATCCTCCTGGTCTTGAGGAAGGTCTGTAGATAGCGTGGTCATTTTCTGGTGTTTGTAAATAAACTTTGGCTGAAAGGAGACTGATGCCCATCCTGAAGGCTCATTTGATACCTTATCTGACACATCTTGAAGTCAACCCTTGGAAGAGCCACTGGATGATATCTGACATTGCTGTGTGTCTGTCCCTAACACATGTGCTTGGCCATTGGGTCTGCTATGCTCTCCTGGCTGTCCTGCCTGCAGATGCCTTGCAACTGCAAAAGCAGGTGACCATTCCTGCTGCATGGACTTTGAAAGGGACTTCAGGATGGCTTCCCCACGGACAGGATGGACTCAGCTCCTTCTGGTTTGTCTCTCCAGCTCTTCTCCCAAAAGGAGGTGCCCACTGTGTTCAGCAGTTTGCTGGCTGACACACGGGTCTGTAATCCTGAGCAGAATAGTTTCCTTTGCACAGTCTGACCCCAGGCTGGCCTGCAGACTGTGCAGGAGAGTGCAGGAGGCTTGAAAAATGCAGCGCCCTGCTTGTGACTTGAAAGGAATGTGAAGATGCTTTTGAAGAAAGGAAGGACCCAGCTGGGCAACAGATGGAAAACAGGAAATCAAGCAGTAACTAGAAAGATTGCCAAGTGCTGTCATGGCCTAGGGCACATCCCAGTTTTCTGAGTTGATCTGTCTCAGTGCAGTGCTGATGCCAGCAGGGAGCAAAGCTTGCTTTCAGATGGACACACCAGAAACACCCTGTCCCTGAGCTGGCACTGCAGCCAGATACAACCCTGGTGGGTCTGCTGGATTGTTAGAGCACAGAAATCTGGGGACCTTGCTGCTCTAACCTGGTATTTGCTCTAATCTCAGGCAAGTCACATCCCTTCTTGATGTCCATTCTCTTCTGCAGCACATGGGAGAAACCTGCCTTCCCAAAGTGCCACCATCATCCTGCATGGATATTGCCAAATGTGAGAGGCGCCACTGATAGCTCTGCAAGCAGGATGTAAATACTATGCTATAGAAATTTAATTCCTATTTCCAAAGTACTACTCTTCTTTCCTTCTGTTTACCATCTTCTGATGTTGCTCATATCTGCCAGAAGGCAGCGGGGTGGAGGTCAGTACAGAGGTTAAACATCTTTAGGGAAAGATGTTTGTCAAGGATATGTTATTCAGTTACTTGGCAGCTGACTCTTGCACAACTGGCTTCTGAGTTTGCCTGCTCCCACAGGGAACATGTACAAAGATTTGGTGGCCCAACAGCACCATCCACTGATAGCAGAATTAAGGAAATTAGGAGTGCAACTTGGAATGACAAGTAGTGATGAAGGGGAACAGAGGATTGAAAGGCTCATTTTTGGGTTATTCCTGTGGCAGTTTCATGCTCTTGCTTTTAGCAGCCATATAATCCTCTTAGCCTTTAAACTGGTGATTCTGCCTGGTCTTCTCCTTTCCTTTTCCATTCTCACTTCAAACCCACCTGGAGTATTGCCACTGTTACCTAGAATGCCACAGGCTTTGGCACCTGGCTGCTGCTTGGCTCAGCAAGCTTGGGCTGCATGTTCAGAAGCAACATTTGCATAGAGGAGCAGTGCCACAGGGCTAGCTGGGAAGGCATGGGAAGGTCTTCATTTTAAGCTGCTTTTCACCTCTAGGCATACTTGTCACTTCCTTTCAAGGCTCAGCTGTGAGAGGGATTGCTCCAAACCACATCTCATCAGACAAACCCACCTTTGTTACAGAACCACACAAGACCTGAAGCAGAAGGGCCAGGAATTTAGCACAGAGGGAGATGATGTGGCCTGGGATTATCTACAGAAGGTCAGTGGAGGTTTCTCACAGGGATTGTGGTCCCTATTTTAACTTCCTGTATTATGCAGCTGAGCTGCCGCATTGCTTCCCAAAAATTACAGCTCCATCCCTTCCTTTGCCCCACTCGACATTGCTGGCAGTCCCAGGATGACAGCAGCTGAGTGCTGCCTGGCTGAGCGCTGCTTTGACAGCTTGCTGGGGAGGCAAAGGCTGGGACTGAGTGAGATCACAGAGAGCACAGCCCCATGGCCCACACAAGCATGCAGCAAACCATGTCACAGAGCAGCACAGACACTGGCAGGACAGATGGCAGCTTTTCCTGGTGCTTCTGGAGAGCAGCTTCTCCCAATGCTTTACAGACCCATTTGCCACTGGTGGTGACTTTGAGCCTTTTACTTGCTATAAAAAGCTACTCCAGCAAAAGAAGGATTTGCTCCTGGAAAGTGCCCACCTCACTGATGGTGCTTGGCCTATGGAGGCATTTCCATAATAACAAATGGTGATACAGGTGGTGGGACTGGATCAGGGAGTGGAAGGTACAAAATAAACCTCATTAAAATGTGACTCACTCTGTTACTGGAAAGCAGAGCAGCAGGCATCAAGAAAAAAAAAGGCCACTGAAAGTCCATGCTGAGTCCCATAGCTGCTGAGATATTTACCCTCCCAGAGCAGCATTTCTCCCCAGCTGCCTATGCAGCTGTCCCAGGTGAGCTCTCTCTGGGAAGTACTCTTCTTCAGCCAGGCTGCCTTCTTGCTTCTGCAACCTAAATAAGCTGCAACTCCATTTGTTACCCATCTTCCTCAAGCCTCCATGATTTGGGAGACACAGTTTGTTGAGAGATGTAATACAGACACGTGGCAAGAGCTGAAAAACTTGGGCAAGCACTCTTCATGACAGACCTTCATATCCATCCCCAGTTCACAGATTTGTTTGTTCCGTTTCTTTGCATGGAGAAGCTGCGGTAGCAGCTGTGTTCAGCTTGTGGCTGCCTCTGTCCTAAGACAAACCCCAAGCAAAAGTCAGGCCAGCTGTAGGTCAGTGAACACGATGGGGTGACAGTCAGATAGGAGGCGGGGATTTCTCTTTACCCACATGAAGGCTGTGGGGCTGAGGATTCACCAGGTTCGTGCAAAACCTGGTGAGTTCCAGCCCTCCAAGCCGGATGCCTTTACCCTCCTGGCCTCAGTGCTGTGGGTCCAGGTCTGCAGACTGGGTCCCAGACCTGCCAGCCCACACGCTCCTGGTGTGGACTGGAGTCCTGCAGCAGAGGCCCTGGTGGGGAGCCTGTTGGCTCTGCTCTTGCTGCACTGGGGCAGGGCGCTGTGAGACACTGGTGGGGCTGTAGTTCTGCCAGCAGAAAGACTCTGGTGGAGGATGAAGTCTTTGCAGGGGAGACAATTCAGAAAGTTGGGTTTTTCCCCTCCCCTTTTTGCACTTTTTAAACCATTTTTACTCCTTCCACAGAGGTTATTGAACCTTCAGTTTAATAAGGGAGATGAGCTGCCATTAAATAAGTTTCTGAAGGGTCTGAAAGCAGGTGCTGGCTGGTGCACATAGCCAGTCTGTGCCTGATGTGATTTCCAGACCTCATTGTCCAACCTGTGGCAGAGTCACCCCATGAGCTGGGCAAGGACTGGGGTGGGAGGGTTGGCGCTGGCCATCATGCCAAACAGCCATGGCTTCCCAAACTGAAGAAGAATCAGACCAGGAAGTGGGGGAAGTAGCAGCAGCAGTAGAAGGATAGCTAGTTGTCACAGGTAATCTTCGGTATCCGTGTCCAGTGGTTAGTCCTAGAATCGCAAGCCTTGTTATATTGCACACACGTCCTCCTTCCACTCCCCTTTTCTCAAAGCAGCCGCCGCCTTTCCTCCCCCTGCCCCATGCACTAGTGATGAGCATCAGAGGCAGTTGCACCAAAGTGATTCTCAGCCCAGTTCTACATCCCTCTTTCCCACCCAAACCCAAGGCAACCCAGGCAGTTGTTGGCCGTCACAAGTCTAGTAGTTCCAGCTGGGTTTCTTTCCTTGTGTACCATGGCTTCCTTCCCACGCACTCTAGCAGGGCAGTACAGGAGGCTCTGATCATGTCCCAAGAAGTTTCTTTGCCCCCAGCAGCACCTTGCAGACATGCACCTTACTGGGAATGTACTGGGTCGATGCTGGTGAGATCTGGCACTGCCGATCTTAAATGGGTGGCAGCTGATGGGGATCCACCCGAGGAAGTTGGCAGAAAGTGGCTACTGTCCCTTTTCTTTTCTTTTTTGAGGGAGAGGGGGATTTTTTGGCATTACAATTATTGTCCATCTTCCAGTGGCCAAGTTCTGGGCTGCATTAATAATTGGGGTTCTTTGGCTGTCCAGGCAGGTGTGGAGCTTTGCACCAACCTTAATAGCAAATGTCCTGCCTGTATCCATCCAGAGCCTGGGTACAGGATGGGTTTCTTCCATGCTGGCAAAGTACTTTCAGCAGGCTCCAGATGGACACTTCTGGCAGACAGAAACAGCACTCCTCCAGGTCCGGATCAAATCTGCACTTCCATTTTGTGTCCTCAGCATGGAAAAAAATCAACCTAAGCAAATGCCTTCCAGGTCTCCATTCCCCATGTGGTGCCTGGCGCCCCAGGGGAAGGGGTGGTGGGAGGCATTTCAGGGTCACCAAAACTAAGATCCTTTTTGGATTTATTTAACGGAAATACATTTCAGGACAGGAGACCTCCCGACCTTTGTGTTAATCTCAAGAGCAGGATGAATTTCTGGCTGTCCTTGCATATAGTGAAATATAGCTGAAACAGCCAAACGCAAATAGAGTTAAATGTAGGGTTTGACCTGAATAACCTTTTAATTAGGATGATAAATTTGTTGTAGCTTGACCTTAGTCCTTGTTAGGAACCTGCTAATCATTTGACATGCAGAGTGTATTAATGCTGCACTTAACTTGGCCATTGTTTTTTTTATCTGGTTTTGGGAGTTTTTTCACTCCCGAAGCATCAATCTGCATCTTGTATGGGTTTTCTTTTGTTTTCTTTTTTTCCCATTCAGATCATGTAGCACACTGTTGTACTTTTGTTCCCGTCTGTGTAGAGTATTGCCTTAAACAGATCAGTTGTGTTATGGTTTGTTTTGGGTTTTCTCTTTTCTACCATCAGTTTTATGCATTAATTTATTTTAAAATGTGGGGGTTTTTTTCAAAAACATGAAAAACGTGTATAATATTTTTTTTTTAACATTTCCATTGCAGTATTTATCATTGTTACTGGTTGTGTGTAGTGTAACGGAATTAATGATATTAAAAAGCATACATATGAAAACCAGCCTGACAGCCTTTTTTTTCATTGGAGCAAGTCGGGGCAAGGGGATGTGGACTTCACCAGCTCCTCTGAGTCCCCAGCAATCACAGGTACTGAAACCAGGGCTGCAGCCTTCACACCATGGCCTGCTGGCTCCCAGGAACAGTGGCTGCTGTGAGCTGCATGAATGGCAGAGGTAAATATTCCAGGAGTGGCCACCAACATCTGGGAAACACAAGTCCCCAAGACAGCAGGAAGGCACACAAGGCTGGACCCAGCCCCTGCATCTGGCCTGCGAGAAGCAGAAAGAACTGCTGCAACTGCACGACACCAGTGGATGAAAAAACCTTTTCTCCAGCCTTGCAGCTGTTCCACCCGTCAAAGCTGTTGGCACAGGAGCCAAGCCCTGATTTTAAAGTCCAGCGCCAGCAGCTGGAAAACCTGTGGACCACCAGGGACAGAGGACAGCCATGGAGGCCAGTGGCTCACGCTGCCAATAAATCTGGTGCAGGATTAGTAGCCCCACAAGAGAGGCTTGGACTCCACCTCTCTGCAGAGTGGTGCTCCCCAGACCTGTGCCCTGGGATTCTCCAAAGCCAGGGAGCTGGGGCAGGGGTAGGCACTGCAGTGTCCACACTCCCCTCCCAGCCTCCCAATGGCTCCCTGGAGGGAATGGGGCTGACAGAGAGCCTGAACCTGGCTCAACAGAGATCAGTGGGGTGTGAAAATCAAGGGCGGCTTGTTTTCTTCTTTTCTAAGGGCACAATAATCACTTTTGCCGAGAGCCACTCAGGTGTCCCAGGCTGTCCAGCAGCAAACCAAGCAGGGCTCTGCAGCCCTTCAGGGGCACTGGTTGTCACCCACCCTGCCAAGATGGTTGTTGGGCTGCACTCATGGATTTGCCAAAATGAGGCAGCAGAGGGGCTGGAACCAGGAGCACAGCAGGGCTCTGAGTGGGCACTGTGTTACGGGCCAGAACAGAGCAGGGCTTGGCTTGTCCCCATCCCTGCAGGGGCATCTCTGCTCAGCTCCCCGGCTTTGGAGAAAGCAAACCCAGTTCATGCAACTCCCACTCTGGCATGACCCAGCTGCCTCTGCACTGAGATGGGTGATTGCTCACCCCTACTCAGGATGGAACAGCAAACAAGCCACACAGGATCACTCAAATGCAGCTTTTAATTAAAAAGGGGAGACAGAGCAGGCAATAATTTCCCTGGACACCTCGTCAGGCTGGGGCAGCTGTGCCAGTGCTGTGCAACAGGCATTGGCTACACTGATGTGGGGCTCTGTGCCTGCAGCTGGAGTGCTGTAGGATTTCCAAGGAAATACAGGAGAAAGGAGCTGGAAAAGCCACAATCACTGCTCCTGCACCTCCCAAAATAAAATTATCCTGACTAGGACCAGCTGAAACTATTTCCTACCATTGTTAAAGTAGCTGCTGGCAGGAGGGGAGGGAGCTGGGACCTAAGACAGAGCCACGAGGGTACAGCCCAGGAGGGATGTAAGCAGGAATTGCATTCAGGGAGCATGGCTATGGGACTGACAGAAAGCCACCAAATCCCACTGATCCCATCAGCATCACCCTGTAAGTGCCCCCACCCACAGCTGTCCCAGTAGGCTGCATGTTCCTCTTCTCTAAAAAACTCAGGACCCTCAGCAGCACTTGCACCAACTCTGACTGCTCGTGGTGCTCTGTCAAAAAGTCCATCCAAGAGCAGGCTCCACAGGAGCTCTGGAAAGAGAACAAGTTTGTAACACAGATAAATGCTGCAGGAGGAGGAAACAGGGGTTTCTACACCTACCCAGTTGCAGATGCAGGAGGGTGGCACAAGGACTCAGAGGGTGCCTCGCTGTGTGTCTGTACTGACAGGGTGTCATGTTCCCTGATCAGGAAAGTGTTAGACACCCCATGGCATGTGCTCACTGATTTGTCCCCTGGAGCTGCTTCCTGCAGTGGCTTTGGGCTCTCAGAGCTGGCAGTCACCAGCAGAAACTCTCACACGTCAGCCCTGTCCATGGATAGGTTTCAGAGTGTGCCAGGCACAGGATCTGCTGAAGGAAAACTGAGGCAGTGACAGAGCTCATGCCAGGGCCTCTGTGTGACGTGGTGATGATGGGGTGGCTCTGAGAGCTGCTGCAACACCGTCCCCAGGCTCAGATGAGTTCCAGCTGGTGGGCCTTCCACGCCAGGGAGATCATGTGAAAGGCTGGGGAGAGTTCTGAGCACCAAAAAATCCCTCCCGGCCCTGGTCCTGCAGGAGGAGGGATCCCTGAGCCGAGGCCCCACTCAGAGAGTGTCTGTGGGCTGCAGCCTTCCCCTCACGGGCTAAGAAGGTCACCAGCACTGAGGCAAAGCTCACTGCAAACCAGCTCATCTCCTGCAGCCTCATTACCATGTGCATTATAATGAGGGAGTGAGCAGAGGGCATGGAGGGGGACGTCACCACTGTGCAGGACAGAAATAGTGCATGCTACCAACCAGAGTACCCCTCTGCCCCATGAAACCCAGCCCTCACAGGCCTTGCCAGCTGTAGGACATTGGTACAGTCCTGTAACTCCCCTCCCAACCTCTGCTTGCCCCATTCCTGGCAGTCCCAGTGCACTCTCCCCATCTCCCACTAGGCAAAGTGCTCAAATGTCCGTGGACACTCTGGATGCAGGGGCAAAGGAGCCAGTGATGCCATCCTCAGTCCCCTGGTTTTGGGTGAGCGGGGAGCTTGGGGAGAGGATCACAGTGCTGCTATGACCCCCAAGGGAGGCTTGGTGCCTCAGATCTCCAGCTGCATTTCCAGCATTAGATCCTGCCTAGTAATTGGCTTCACCGTGTGCCCTGGTGACCATGAAGGCAGATGATGCCACATGGCATGGGTGTTTCTTCCCACCCCCTACTGTCTGCACAGATTAACAATGCCCCCGTTACAAAATCCATTGAGCCAAGGTCAGCCCAAGCAGCTGATTGAGGTGGCAATGCAGGACCACTACAGGAACACCATCAACCATCAACCCCGCTGCCTATCAGCCTGAAAAGAACTGGTTGTCCAGGTCCAAAAGTTCTGCCAAGGTGCCAGCTGTCCTTCTGTGTCACAGAGGGCATATCTCCATGGGGCCAGGGGACTGATGGTGCTGGCAGTGGCTCTGTTCATCCCGTCTTTGCATCTTGTGTCCTCCCAGTTCCACAAGGATGATCCCTCAGTGTATGTGCCTGTGGCTTTGCCACGGCCACCCACCTCCTCCCCTGGACTGAGACTGTCCCTGTCCCAGGGATGTCTGCACTTCCTGGGGGTTCTGACTTCCACTGGCCCATAAATGCTCCCTGGTGGTAAGTGCTGCCTGGGAAATACTCTCCTGGTGCCCCATAGCCCCCAGGGACCAGGGCTGCATGGGCAGGGACAAGTGGCCAATGAGCTGCGACTGGTGCGTGTCACCTCTATGACACATCCTTAACAAAGCCAGACTTACTCCCAGGACGGTGTTTGTATGCATGGTCTCATCCAGGCATGCTTGGGACTGTACAACACCTGAAATCCTGCTGGCATCCCTGAGCCCGACGGCATGTAGCTCAGCATCTCCCAGATTTTGGGGCCGCATCAGTGTTTCTTGTGCTGCTCTTGTATTTTCTGTTGTCATTGTGTGCTCTCCTTACCAAGAACATGTTCCCTGGCCACACTGTTTGTTATGCAGTAATCAGCCTTGTCCTTCACCCACTGCAGGTCTGGCAGCACCTTTTAATCCCCCCATGTTTACCTTTAGGATGTCCCTGTTGCTGAAGCAGCTTTTTTCAGCCCTGGGCAGTATTCAACCAGCACAGTCATCACTCTGCTACTGCATCAAATCCCTGGGGGCCCATTAGGTGTGAGACTTAGCAGAAAACATGTGATTGGCTTTAAATTCCTGAGATCAGAAACTAAAACCAAGCAACAACAAGAATAAACAGGGAGCACTGGATTCCCCATATATGTCCCTATGCCTGAGCCTCAGAGAGAAGTTTCTCAAGGTCTTCTCCACTAAGAAACAGGAATATTTTCCTCAGTTGGCACAGGTCTGGTAACGAGGAAAATGACCATGCAAGAGAGAGTGGTGTTTGCAGGCAGGGAGACCCACTGGAAATGGCTCACTGAGATGGCAATGCCAGGGTGCATTCGTTTATCTCAGAGGCTTACTTAGCCCCACAGCACTGGTGAAGGGCAAAGGTGGTCTTTCATTAAAGCTAGCTTGGGCAGCTGTTCCCCTCAGACCCTTTCCCCCAGTCTGGGGAAAGTTCCTGGGAAAGGGGGAGAAATTCATCGACTGCTGGTTTGGTGGGCACTTTAACAGCACTTGCAGGCTGGTGCCCTCCCACCATGCACAAGCTGGAGACCAAGAAAGCATGCGAGGGAAAGCTCTCGGAGCATAGTAACACAGCCAAAAATAGAAGCAGTCGTTGACACCCGTGTTTGTTGGCTTCATGCTGGGCGGCTGAGGACGTGCTTGCTTTTGGCAAGTTGTCCAGGAAGAGCTGCCATCCATCTGGGATACTGAGCACTGACAAAGGCTACATAAGGAGGGGTACTTTGAGAGCAGCACGTAATTAGTGAAGGCATGAAATGCCCTTGTCTGACTACGATCTGACAGCACAGTGCCAGGGGGCAACACCACCCGGGCCCCTCCATGTGTCCTGCTGATGGTAAATCCACGGCACCGTGGTCCTCACCGTGGGGGGATGCTCCAGCACAGAGCCATCTGGGGACCCACATTCCAGTGGGGCAGCAGCCTGCAAGGGCTGTGCCCACACCAGGCAGTAGCCCAGTCCTCCTGGGAGCAGGGAAAACCCCATGAAACCCCATCCCGAACTAAAACCATCCCATGAAAAGCATTTCCCGGCCCAAAAGCACCCCATTGAAAACCTGGCCCGGCCCAAAAGTATTCCGTGAAAAGCCCATCCCAGTCCCAAAGCATCATATGAAGAGCCCAGCACAGCTCAAAGGCATCCATTAAAACCCCGTCCCTGCCCCAAGGCATCCCATGAAAACGTTGTCCCAGCTCCAAAGCATCTCATGAAAACCCCATCCCGACCCAAAAGCATCCCGGCACAGCCCGGCCAGTGCCAAACCCCGATCCCCCAGCCCAGCCCCGGGGGTACCCCATCCCCACGCACCCCCGCACATCCCCAGCGGCTCCAGCC
>VWZT01005015.1:8552-35224 GCA_013397055.1 Pachycephala philippinensis
TTTTTTTTTTTTTTTTTGAGGATCTGGGATCTTCAATATTGGATCCTTAGGCTCTTTTATTACCATCTGAAGTTATTATTGTCAGGTAGGAGGTAGGACAACAGTTCTTGCAGAACGTTCTCGCTAGGCTTTTATTCTTAAAATTGACCTGCTGGAGAAAATTTCTTAAGGGCATTGTTCCCAAGCTCTTTCTTATATGAAAACTGTTGCTCTAACTTCTTACTGGACACTTGGAAATTAATTCTTATGACCCAGTGTTGTGTATGTTGGCTATAGATCTTTTGCTCTTTTAAAAATCACTTAAACAGTGGGCTGAAATTTTGCCTTGGTGTAATATGAAAATGAAGATGACCTACCCTTTGCTGATGCAGTTATTGCTGGAGTCATTAATCCAGGTGTGCTTTTAATGGCCCCTATTGTTTGGATCTGCTTAGCAGGCTGACCTAGTGTCTGAGCATGGAGCTATGTTAAAATTGGCCTAAATGAGGTTAACTGGAAAGAAGGGAGCTCTTGTTGGCATGAAAAGTAGGCTACAGAGAGGTTTAAAGTAAAACTCTGACTTGCTGAGAAGTTCAAGCAGCAAACTGTGAAGTACATTAATTAAATGCTAGTAGTGAGCAGGTGGGGAGCCTATGTTTAAAAAGACAGAGAGCTGTATAGCATTTTAAAGAAAATCTGAACAAGACCTTAGGAAATAAGTTACTTGCTTTTTTTTTTTTTTAATCTTTGTTCTTTTGCCTTGTAATAAAATTTAAAATAAAAAAATAATTAGAACAATATCAAAATATCTTCTCCAATCCAGAGGGCTTTTGTGCTCATCTAGAGTTTCCTGAGTGTGAAGCAGTCCCAGACTCCTGTTGTTGGCATAAGATGGGGAATGACAGTGCCTCTGGCCAGGGCAGCATGGATGTGCTTGGAGGCCTGGCTGAGACAGCCTAAGCACAGCTGTGACTCTGTGCTGGTATCTTTAATGATGCAAAAAGAGGCTTCTTGCAAACCTGATGATTTTTGGGATCCGTAAATATTTCCAGTGGGGGCTGGCAGATACTGAACTTGAAATATTGAGACATTAAAGATTAGCAAAAGATTTTGGATGCCAGTTGGGGAGGATTGTGTATTTTTTCTACCTTTGTTATACTACACCTTTATGTCTAGAAAATGTGCAGTTAAATCCTTGACCTTTCATATAAAGCCTTGAAAGATTCTGTGGTACTTTACATGGGAATAATGTGACTGCTGTTGGGGGGGTTGGTGTTTGGTAATTGAATCTAAATTGATTTATTCTGTGATGTAGTTTTAAATATTCTGCAAACTTCTTGGTAGCAGAAAGTAGGAATTTTGTTATCTTTATTTTATTTGTATGTAAAAAAAAATTTTAAGATTTTATTCATTTTTTCAATGCTTCTGGGGTAAGAACTCCCTATTTTCTGGAGAACAATCTGTGGCTGCTAGCATGACAGAAGTATTTTAAAGATGAAACATAGTGAGGCACATGCCATACTCACAGGATATTTTTCTCTTCCATCATGCTGGCTTTATCTTGCCATCTTTTGAAGGTGAAGCTCTCTGCCAGCAAGATTGCTTTAGCTTTGAAGGAAATCACACTCTTTGAGAAGTGGCTTGAAGTAGACCTTGTTCTACCCAGCACAAAAATAACAGTATCCTGCCCAGAATCAAGAGAGTGTGAAAATGAATTGCCCATATAAAATTTGTATGAATGGTTCCTTAGGAAATACTTTTCTTCACTTTTCAAATAGCAGCAATAAATATATAGCAAGGAATCTGCTGGAAGATGTTCTGCATTTTTCTTTCTCTTCTGAAACATTTCTCCGGTTTGCTAAGGTGGTGGTGTTCTTTAGAATATTTTTTTTTAGTGGTATGATGTATGTTAATTTTACCACAGAAGACACCAAAGAAGAATTTCCATGATCCTGGTTCCAAATGTCACTTTTTTACCACTCCAGCTGTATGGGGTTCTGTTCCTAGGGAGTAGAAAGAAAATCAGCTTTGGAAAGAGTTGTTTCAAAGTATATTAATTGGACAGCAATGAAGTCCTTCCATGCCTTTTAATTGTTTTAGGCACACCATTACTCACAATATTGAACTAAGAAAAGTTGCATTTCCATGTAGGCGCTAGTTTTATATTGTCTTCAGTGAGGGTGGTGCTTAGGCTGCTTGTGGTCAGAACTCAAAAAGATCTATTGTAAGGGGTAAAAATTTTTATCCTGTATCTCAAGTAATGGCCTCTCCTCTGTTTAGTAACCACCAAGTATGCCTATTCTATAAAAGAACACCACACAAAGAAGAAAGTCTCAGAACTAACGAGGTAATTCTGTTCATCTGGTGGAAATAGTTTGCTGTCTCTTAGATCCAGGACATATCTTGGGTTTAATCTTGTTCTTCAGTTTTACCCTGTAGCTGGGGCTGCATAAGTCAGTTTTCCCTATGTTACAGGCAAAATCTGTGTATTTTCTTAGTATAAATTAAGCAAGGCTTCCTATAAATTCCGTGTAGGAGCAGGGCAGCTCAGGAGCATGGTATGAGGAAGTGCCTCTTGGGAGATTTGGTCAAATACTGACTATTTCTTCCTAGCATAATTCTGCTCCAAGATTACATCTAAACAGAGGGGGCGCTTAATAGAACAGTATCTCTTCAAAGAATAGATATAATTTCTCTGGTAAAATGTGCATTTTTAACAGCACCACCTGGTGACTCCTGTAGCAATATTTCCTCATTAAATTATAACTGCTGAACTTGTTTCTTTGGGATAGGTGACATAGCTAATTCTCAGTCATATTGGTGTGTCTGCAGTTGGGATTTATGCTTATGTGATACCAGTCACTGATTTCTCTTTATTTGGGTAGGTTGATCTTATCTTACTGTCTGTGATTTTCCACAAAGCCACTTGCTGCTGTGAGCTTTTACAGCAGTTAAAACCAGTTGTTAGCCAGACATAGTTAAATCAAGGTAATTGCAAATTGTTTGAGGAGGAAGAGATCACATCAGTCTTCAAAAAATGTACAGATGTTCCAGATATGTCAAAGATGAAGATAACTATGTGCTAACTGGCAATCTATTAACTTAAGAGGTTAGATTTTATTTTGTTTTCTGTGCCATGTCCTGTGGCCCCGATTTATTTTGTGAAAAGGCTCTAGCAAGTCAGCTTTGATTGTAATAACCTGTTCACAAGAAAGTGTAAGCTGACTTGCGTAGTGGAAGCTCAGATATTAGCTAGCTATCAGACTCTGCTTCTAATATAGATAGGATTCTAATAAAATATTTCAGGCTTATGAAAATAAGAAATAAAATATTTCAGGCAATGCGTCTGTCATTTTTTATCATAACCCCCATGGAATCACTTTATGAGCTTTGAGCTAATACCAGCTGCAGATTGGAACTGGAACATTAATAGTAAGCTGAACCTGTCATGCAGGGTGATTATCTAGAAGATCATTTTAATACAAGGACCCATAACCACCAAGAAGAAAGCTGAGGGTTCTCGAAAGTATTCTAGGGACAGCAGTGAGTGAAGGGTAAGGTTTCTTTCCTGCTTTTCCTTGTAGGCTTTTCTTCTGTTGCCCTGAAAAGGCCATGTGTGACCTGGCTTGGCAGGGATGACCAGGTCCCAGTGAAGTCCCATCACTGGTCCGCAGAAGGAGGGTCAATGTGGGTTTAGGAAAACCAAGGTAGAAGGTCACTGGCAATTTGTTTATTCCTAAAGAAGCAAGGGAATCACAGGGCAGCCGCATAAGAACTGCAAAATCTGCAGTTTATGTTGCAGCAGCAGTTTCCCAAGAGACCAATTGTAAGAGGCAATACTTTGGACTTCAGTGATTTCAAAGGCTCTAATTGCCTGGACTCGTTCAGTAGAAGTCACCATAATAAAGGTGATATGAGAAAACACAACAAATGTGTTTTAAAGATGGGTTTGAACTATGATCGAAATAGGGTAATCAGGGGAAACCTCTTACATTTGTGATTTAACTTTTCTTTGAAGTAATCTTACTGTGGCCTGTAGGAGAGAATTGATAGCAGTGACAGATAAAGACTTCCCCCTGGTTAGAAAGGAGGTCTGCTCTTGGTCTGCACGACTGATTTGGTATTATTCTGTAAAAAGAAGAGATTGGAGGAGATTGTGTAATTGGCTCTGGCTTTACTTGCACTTAAATGAGATATGTTTAGGAAATTGGCAGTAATAGTGCAATACATTAGTTGTGTGGCATGGGGATTTTTGGGGATTTTTTGTTTGTTGGCAATTTTGTTGGGAACTTTTTTTTTTAAACCTTCAGAGAAGATGACACTTGTAGACATCACTTAAGTTGTTCCTAACTCTAGCAAAAAATGATTAGCTTGAATTTCTACTGCTAAGTGCAGGAGGTTGGTAACTGTGAGTAACTAATGACATGATCAGCTTGTTGCTTAATTTCAGTTTCTTCTCCTTCTTGTCTGATACCATGGAGAGGATGAAAGCTAGCATCTGAAAGAGACAAAAAAAGAAGGGGTCAGAGTAAACGTGTCTTGCACATGCACTTAGCCCATGGAAGCCCCTACAGCAGTCCTGTAAATGAGAAATGCTAATTGGATACACAACAGCATCCAAAATTCTGTGGAGAAATACCTTTGGGCATACCTCTGCCTGCTTACTTACTCCCAAACTTCTTTGGCCTCCTTATTTGTGTTGCAATATTTTGTTCTAATTCAGGTTTTAAACTCTGAATGTTTGGCTGTGGGGTGTTATAGCTGGTGCAGTGCTTGGTAGACATTTAGTAATAAGTACTTCTTGCTTCCAGTAGAAACAGAAGTGGACATGCAAAGCAGTGGAATAGATGAACAGATTTTCTTCAGGGATGTCTAGGACTGCGTGGGAATTTCCTCCTTTCTGCTTACTACAAAAAGATGCAAAATGCTTTCCCTCCCCCAGACTGCATGCTGGATAATATGAAAACCGAGTTTAAATGTATCATTTGTGGAACGCCTTGCCATTTATTTTGACACGAAGTCGATGGCACTAGCTAGAGAGAAACTTCTTTCAGAACTGAGCTTGTGGGGAGGAATTCCCTAGCAGCGTTCCCACGATGCACGTGGCACTGGTGCTGCTGCTCTCCGGTTACCTTCCGTGTCGGTACAGCCGGCACAGGTGGAGCTTTGCAGTCCTCCCTTTTTCCGAAAGAGAGACAATGACTTTTGCAGACAGGGGATGGCACTGTTGCACCGTAGCTTCCCAGCCTTCCATCCAAATGTCTCTATTTATAAAAAGGGCTTGGTATTTACCAGGAAGGGAGCAGATGAACCAGATGCATTGCTGCAAGATTTTCTTGAAATAATTCTGTATAAAAGAACATGTTTGGGTTTCTGAGAAGTTTTTATGGTGATAAAACCCCCAGAAGAATGTGTTAACGTGCATCTAAATTGGATGTCAGCAGTGGACACAGTTTAAGGCACTCTTATTTATTTTAGATTTACAATGAAACCAGCAAGCACTTAAACTCCTTTCTACCTTTCTTTTATTCTAGAAATTGCAAACTTCTTTTGTCAGAAGCCTTAATACATTGTTGTCTTCTGCCATTCACCCAGAAATTCCTTAGGGCAAAAGGCCAGTTTGAAGGATGCCTGGTCCACATGGGCAGACACCTTTGGTGGGTGTGGAAGCAACATTCAGCTTGCTTGGCTTGGCTCACCACTGTTGTAGCAATGTGGCAGATGGACCAAAATTATTTCTTTGGAGGGATGGGCTTTTGCCATGTAAGGAAGGACAGATCTTGATCAGCACCTTCAACTTCAGCTGCTAGATGAGTTCGGTCAGAGCTGTCACTAGTGCACTGACATCAGCACATGGCAGCGAGGTATCTAACCCTGCTGCAGTCATGCCGTGATCCTCAGATGGAGTCCCATCTGGGCTGTGTTGGTAACAACCTCAGTCTCGAGGTGATGAAAGTGTAGGTAACAACGGGGAAGTCTGCGTTCAAAATACAGATGGCAGGAAAAGCTGAGCAGGCTGTTGCTGAAATTAACTCAACTCAGTCCCTTTTCTTGGAGGAGCACAGCCACCTCTCTCTGTCTTCTAGCAGTGCTCTGTGACTCCCTTAGTTTTACCTGCAAGGTGGCTGTCTCCTGTTCACCTGCATCTTTGTTTCAGCAAGGCCTGGGCTGTAGTCCAAAGGTAAATCATGCAGTTTGGATGAGGTATAGCTGTAAAGCTGATGTGTTTCAGTATGCAAGAAACACTGGCATCTGTGTTTCCTCCCCAGGCCCCCTGTCACTGACCAACCACTTCAAACTGGCCGTGTGAAATCTCTAATGTGACAAAAAAAGGGCCAAGTCCATGAAAATCAGCAGGAACATCATCTGAAGTGAAAGTATGAAACTTCTGAAAAGTTAAACTACATCAAAGTCTTTATCTTTCACTCTGTTTTTTAAAATTTTTTTCAATTCCCCCCCTGAAAATGACTGACTTAACTGAATCTGTGTGATGAGACATCATGGAGGTTTTTTTGGGAGGAGAGAGGGAAAAGATACAGATAAATTTGGTCAAACCATTTCATTGGCACTGCATTTAAAAAAAAAATTCAATGACATTTGGTTTCAAAAGTAAATATAATATGTTTGCTATGCTTAGTTTTGGACAACGAAAAATATATTCAGCTTGTACCCACCTCTCCTTAACCCTCCTGCCAGCTGTGGGAAGAACTGAGAGAGTGAGATGCTTTACTGGAGCTTGATTTCTCACTTGAAGGACAGGCCCTATTGCTGCCTGATGAGGTGTGTAGGTGACTCAACTCTGAGGCCTTCCTACTCTGAGGAAGTCAATTTATTTTCTGGACAAGATAAATCAGATTAGAAATAACCTGTATGCTTTTGTGAGAGTATCAAAGGCAACCAATCAAGCTAATAATAGCAGCATTATTACAAGACATCTGATTCTCATCCATCACTAGAAAGAGATAATTAGCTAAGAAGTCCCTTGGATTATTCTAAGTCCATACCTAGAATACAAGGGTCAAGTGCAGGGAAAGCATATATATGCTAAGAGCAGTTTCACCATCTGCCCTGGAGAGAGGAGATGAAATGTGGGTTGGTTATTTTGCCATAGTCTGGTGGTGGCTTATGGAGTGTGCTCTTTTCAAACCTGTGTTCAGCTGGTCTTTCCTGAGGTGCTGATGGTCAGTGCTGGCCAGGAGTTTGATAGCTGTCCTCAGGACTCCATTAGAAAGAGATTACGTAGGTTCAAAGGAAAAGGTGCTAAACTTTTTTCTTTCCTCCCTAGCTCTCCTTGAATTTCAGTGAGTCAGTAAGCAGCTGGAACAGGCTCAGGGCCAGCAGAGCAGCCAGGGAAATGTCTCAGATTTCTCATCTACCTGCTGGCCATGCAATCCCACTACAGTCATGTTCATCATGTGTCGGCCTGGTAATAGCATGAATAGAAACACACTACAATGTCCCAGCTTTGTTTCGTGTGGGGGCTTCCATACTAAAGGTAATATTCTTTCAGGTGCTGTTTTGGACAGAGCCCTCTTTGTTCTGTTTGTTCTTTTGGTTTGGTTTTTGAACTTAGAAGAATGTTCCTCAAAAAATATGTTGGAGCAAAGTGGATTTTTTGCCTTTAAACTTCACCTGATCATGCAGTATGTGTTTGTGTGTGTAGTTAGGTGATGACTTCTTCCTGGGAATGGAAAAAAACGGATCTTTAAAGACAGAAACACTATTGGAAAATTAGTTCACTTGAGGTAAATGGATGGTCACTGATGATGGGGATTTAACTTCAATCACGTAAAGCTAGCCTGGAAAAATCATTAAAATTTTATCGTAAACCTAGTAACAATGAAGTAGTATAAGAGTAAAGTGAAAGAATTTAGAGGAAAAATAGTTATCTGTATTTATAACACCAGGCACTTTTTTATAGGTATTAACATGATTACAACTAGAGGTATCATTATTTCCATTTCAGAAAGGGGGAAAGAATGCACAGATGCTGAAAGACTTCAAGTTTACTCACTACTACATTACGGTCAAGGTCAGGCTTCCTGAAAATATTAGAACATAACATTACCGAGGAGTTAAAGAAGAACAGAACTTTTTCACTTCCAAAAAATAAATGAACTTAACCTAGGACTTCAAACTCACCATATGTGTTAGGAAGTGTTCTATGGAATGTCACACAAGACTGCAAGTGTTCTGCATTAGGAGCAGGCCAAGGTACACGATCATGGTGTTCCTCCTGCACCTCATTTTTTTCTTTCTCCTGACAACACTGAAATCTCTCTGGAACATCCTGTCTGAGCCCCAAGTATCTTCAGCAAGGTTCTGCCTGTCACTCATGATGAGGAATCTCCAAGTGAAACTAATTTAGGATGTGTGGCACTTATGCATTAAATGCTGCTGAAATTGGGCTGAGTCAAAATGTTGATGACCTACCCTGCACTGAAATGAGGCTGATGATGCGAAGTGGTGAAATACTTACTTCAATACTTAGCTGATGATGCACTATTTATTTTAAGATTATTGAACTGTGGGGTTCTGATAAGGTTTTGAAAGGCAGCTATGAAATGTCCTGATTGTATATCTGCTACTGCTAAATATGAATCAGAACTCAACAAATACTGCTGGATTCCAGCTGTTTAACATCTCAGCTTGGTTCTGAATTGCTGTACCTTAGATATGCATGTGTCCACATGAAGACATATCTGATTATGTAGAATATTCCATGTCAAAGAATCCTAGTTTAGACTGCAAGGTGTAAACTCTGTCAAAGTTCTGTTTGGATAGGGATTTTGGACATAAACCTCATAAAGTCACTGTTGAAAAACTAACTCCACCTTATTTATTCCTTTACAGAGGGAGTTCTCACACCAGCAAGATTAGCTTGTGGATTTACGCATAAATATTCAGAATTTTCCTTCCCAACATCCTTGTGTTAGTGTTGCCTCTAAATGTTGCATTTAAACTACAGGCCTGAAATATTATTATTTTTTCCTCCTCTGGAGGTAAATTCCTTTAAATTACATAGTATTTATATGCAGGAAAGCAAAATAAGGGGTAATTTCTTGGAAGACATTGGGTTTCTAAGCTCTGGGTCTGTGACTATGAAACCCTTTTATAGTTAGTCTAGGGCTCCACAGATTTCCTAGTACAGAATCAATGTTTCCCTGGGGAATGCAAGGCTTTTCTGCTTCCCTGGGCTTCCCTGAACAAGTCCATTCTAGCTTGCTGCCTAGAAGGTAGTCCAGCACATGGCACTCGTGGGTAGAGTCATGCCTTTTTTTTAAAGCATGTGTTTGCCCCACATGCCAGAAGCCTGATTTTTTTTTTTTTTNAACAGAGTTTCAACTGAACTTGCTAAAGAGTTTAAAAAAGGCAAATGAAAATCTGCTGGAACTAAGTGCGTAAGGAACTGAGCCATTTTTGGATATGCTTTATGACTAGCAATGGTTATTTGAGAATATAATATGCTTTTATCTTACTATTGGGAAACTCAGTTGCCCTTTTTTTTATTATTAGGAGAGTTTTTTGCATTTTCTTCGGAAAGTTTTTTTGCACCAGCTGTATAATATGAAATTAGGAAATTAATTCAGAAATTTTCTATTGTGCTTTGTGAACTGTCTCACAGTGAAGCCTGGTGTGGCTCATAAGCCCACTTACTGTGTCTGTCTAGATCCAAGAGCCATATAAAAGGTTCTCTCTGTTTTGTAGGATCTGTGTGACCACTGCAATTGTGCTTCATAACCTGTTAAACAATTCCTGTTGGTGCCTAAAGTATCTAACAGCACGACGTGCTTTAGTCGTTAAACTGTGCATTGCAAAGGAAAGATCTGTTTCAAGGAACTGTTTGAGTGATCCTGTTTCCCTCTCCCATTTGGTGACTTGGGCTGCCATGCTGTCTGAAGGTATCAACAGAAACAAACGTCTCCCAATGCAACTGTGATTTAAACTTGTGAAAATAAAGTGTGAGTGATGGCCACATTAGGACTGGTTTTCAGGATGGCTTTTTTTCGTAAAAGCGCTACAACTTTCAAATACATAAGGGCTTTCTTTAAGCCACTTTACCATGATCACTCATAATTTGAAAATGAAATATGCATTTTTCACTTCTTAGGATTGGAAATAAGTGCTTCAATTATCTTTTCATTCACCTGAGAGTGTTTGATCCGCAATTAATACTGCTTGCCTGAAAAGAAGGACTTGAGTTGTGTATTAAAGGTCATTGAGTTGTAGACACCCGTAATGAAACTGTCTTTGGGAATGATTAAAGATGCCAAACAATAGTTGCTGTCAGCACTGCTCGGGCTGTTAGATCCCTGCATCCTTTCTCTTTAGAGCAACTGATCAAAGGCAGAATTGACAGCAAAGTCACGTTTTTCGAGACGAGAGGTCTAAGGGATGGCAGGTTCGAAAGTGTAATGTGCAGGGGCTGAGGGAAAGGGTGTGTGGGAAGGAAGTGTGTTAACCAGATGGCTCCACTTTACTGTTTTTGGGAGCCCTTGAAGAGAATGAGGGGGAGATCAAGGCAGCATGTTTCTTCCTGAGCAGGGTTTTCAGCCAAAGGGAGCTCTGTGTGTGCTCTTCGCCTCGCTGGTTCAGCTCGACAAGGCTCAAGGTACACCCTGTAAATAAACTCCCTGGTACTTTACTTTTCATCTTTGGAGCTCACTACTCTTGAGTTGGACACTGTATGGTGCTAATGTGGATCCTCTTTCTTTCTGGAAATGTACAAGCTCCTCTTTGCCTTTCCCTTCAGATCAATTAAAAAAAAATCTAACTTTCATAACTGTTTAATTTCAGGGCTTCTGTTGATTAGAATTTCCAGTCCTGTGGAACCACTCAGTATTGGCTAATTGATATCTGTGTGCACCTTGGTGACCTTTAGAGCAATTTAATTAAAGTGATGCAAAATTCCTCTGGGGACCTGTCTCTTCAGGCTAACAATGGATATTATCATCCTCTAGGGCTCCATTTAGGGGGAATCCTGTGACTTTTTAAAGACAAAGCAAATACAGATTCCAGGCTACTGCAAAAGAACAAAGCGAAATGTAGGGATGAAAAAATGTTGCATAACCTGTAACATTGCTTTAACAACCTTACTAGTAGTTACTACCAAAATACTCTGTGGCAAATGATATGCAAGCAGCCTTTAACCTAACAAATGAGAGGAGGGGGGAAAAGAGATATTATTAGCAAGCATAAGATGAATCATGGCTATATATTCTCCAAAGTGGTGAAAACAATATCTATTTGTGTTCTACTTGAACAAGATTTCAGCATGTGGGTACGTGGATTGTTTATTTGCTGCAACTTGAGATAACCACCATTAATTTATATGAGTGTGAACAAACTTTGAGGAGTGCCCTTTAAGTTAATTGCAGGAACTTTTTAGATTTTAATTTTAGAATTATTGGTGCCATTTTAGTTCCTCATCTCAGCTGTTCTTGATATTATTCATTATTCTTCATCTTGTTACTGAATTACATTTCGTGAACTAAGTGAGGTTGCTGTTATTTGTGATGACATATGGTTTGCTGAATTGCCATGATCTCCTGCTGAACTTGTGTGCCATTAGTTAAAGACTCTTGGAATTTTATAAGAATACTTCACTGACAGCAGATTGACTAAAAAAGCAGTATGTTTCCTTTATATAATAGAAATAGGAACTTTTCCATGCCCAACCCAAAAACCACAGTCCATTTGCATTTAGTCTTGATCTTCTCACCAAATTTCAGTGCTTACTGTATGCTGTGTCTCTGAGAGAAAGGAGAACACCAGTTTGTTTTTTGGGTGCATCACTGAAAAGATTGATATTGAAAGCTGTTTGGGTGACCACTCATGAAACAGCTTTTTTGTTGTTGTTTACCTTTTTTGTTTGTTTTATTACTGTTCTTGATGGCCTTTCTTAGCCTGAATGAGTCCAGGCTATAAGCAGCACATGTTGCTCCTGATGTATGAAAAAATTCAAATGCAAGGTTTTTGTCAAAACTTTTCAATTTTCTTCAAATATTTACATCAACCTGTCTTAAGCTTAACACAGTGACCTCATTTTTGGGAGCAAGGCAGGGATTTCTACCATTTCTCTAGCCTCTGAGGGAAAAGCAAATCCTGTGTTCTGGGATGGAAGGCATTATAATCCTGTTGGTTCAGACATCAAACTGCTTTGTCAAAGTGCTGTAGAGAAATAGCATAGAAGACAGTTGCTGTCCTGGGCAGCTGTTGCTTGCAGTTATCTGACAGACTGATGGAGGAACACAATGAGGAGCTGTGGCAAGGTAGGGGTGAAGGCTGAGGCAACGGCAGAGACCGCAGAGGTGAAAGCAATTGAAAGTGGTAACAGAAATCGGAGCTTGATCTCCCTAAGAAACTGCCAAAGTATAAATTGTCCCTGGCAGTGCTTGGCTGTTTCCTCCTGTGTTTGCTTGCCCTGTGAACAGCTGAGTGTTTACAGGTTCTGTTGGAGTCAGAAGTCCTAATTAAACCAGTGATATAAACCCCTCCAACTTTATGCTGATAGGAATACACAGTGACCCACTTCAAAGAAATCAATCACAATTTCATTAATTGCATTAAAACCAGAAGCTTATGCTCTAAGGGAACCTAAGATCTGGATATTGGGCCATTTGATGACTTAATTAGGAACAGAAGTCAATGGCAGTCAAACTTATTAGAGCTGATACACTCTAATATTGACCTTTATTATGAATGCTTTATTTTCATGGTTAATATGTAAGAAAAATGCATCCTTTAGGTACTGACAAATTTAATGCAGATATATCTGATTCTAACTCTCTCTCTGTTCTAAGAAAGAATTTTTTTTTCCTTTCTGCCTGTGGTTTTGTTTAATTTTTTAGATAAAAAAAGTAGTTGCTATTTTTCCTGTAGTTGTTATAGATCTCTCGGAGCTTCTCTCATGAGACGCCTTCTCTCGTAGAGATCAAAGAACAAAATCACTTCTGTCACATTTGTGGATTATTGCAATATATAATTTTGTGTGTGTTGTCCTATTTAAATGACTGATTGAAATCAATTACATGAAAGTATAAATTGCTTTTTAAGTAGATTAGAATAAGAAGATACGAGTTACACTCTTCAGGGTGTGTACCCAACCTGCTTCTTGATGTTTAATGGCTCAAATTCTCCTAACCAAAGGCATTAGTATTACATGTTGTAGCACTATCAACACTGCTGAACTGCAGCTCCTGGAGTCAGAAATCCTATACATTAAAAAGAAACCAACAGATGGCATTTTATAAACCTCATGTTTCATTGTCCTATAAATAGAAATTATCAAATGCATAATGAGCACCCAACAAGAATAATATTCCTTTTCTTTTAACTACTTTATTAATCATAAGCAAGCAACTAATTTTTGCCTCTTGCTGGTAGTTCTGTATGCAATATATCTGGTGGTATTATCATAAGACAGTGCTCATCTGTGAGTTAACATTTCAAGTGGGGCAGAGAGAACACAAGTAGCACCCACTTTTTTTTGGTCTTCTGCTAATCATATTCCTGTAATGTGCATATGCTGGTATTATGATTATATTGTAGTTTTCATTAAGGATGGATTTCAAATGGTTAGAAACTGGATTTTCTTCTTCTGGAAGGGAGGGTGGTAACTGGCAATTGGATATAGCATAAGTCTTAGGTGAAAGGAGGTGAAAGAAATTGCTTTCAAAATAATAATAATGCCAGGTAGACAGAGATTGCTTATGGATGGTGTAACCAGCTGTGCAGGAGAAATGTCAAAAGATGGTTATGGGAGCATTTGGAATGTAGAAAAATCAATCTACAAGAGTGTTGCATAAAAACTGTGCCTTTTATTATGATGCTGCCTTCGGACTATTATCCTGTATCCTGTCATTATGAGGTTCTTTCTGTTATAAAGTTGCTCTACCTTCTCTCATATAACGCGCTTAATGTTATTTACTGTCTTTTGTAGAAGGAAAGCAATGTGCTGCTTTTAGTCATGTAAGACGTAATGAACTAAACCACCTTGTTAAAAGAAAATAGATCAGCAAATCAAAAGTGTGCTTTGGAGCAGAGAAGGTACTACACGAAAAAGAACCCTCATTATTTCCTACATCTCCTTTCCTTGTGCATTCAGAGCCCTGTCATCTTATTTAAGGCCTTGTTGGTGCTACATCCATGAAGAGATTTTGGTTTTGCGTCAGCAGTTCCTAGCGATTCCTTGGCAAAGGTTAATCTCTCCCCAGATTACAGGCCATCTGAGACTTCCTCAGCTCTCAAGAAGGGACATGGTTCTTACTGGCATTTATTTTGGTTTGTGACATTCTGGGGTTGATGTGTACACATAGAGAGTCATGCTTATTTTGAATATTTCTTTATTCTAGAAAATATGGGATTTTGTAAGGAAAATTTCTTGCAAACACACAAAGGGAAGCTTTGTTCTTTATTAATTGTTTTCCAGTGTTTGTCAGCAGATAATGTCATGAAAGGAATAAAACTGCCTCTTTGTCTTAATGAGTGAGACCAGTAGCCTGATAATAGTTTCGTTAATGACTGTTCATCTTTTAGTCAAAATGCATGAAGAATGATCCCAGAGCTGTGATTTGGACCTGTGGCCATGAATGGCTTTTTATGGGTGGAACTTGAGCTTTCACTACAGTTTTTCGGTGCAGCCACTCTGCTGCGCCAAGAGCTGTGTTGGGCCCTCCAGGTGCCTCCTTCTCGCCAGGGGATGTGCTGCGGCCAGAGAGGACTTCGTTAATCCAACCAGGGGCATGGTGTTGGAAAAGGAGTCCCCACAGCCTGGGCTATCCCTGGGATGAGCCCACACACTCAGTTCTTGCACAACCAACCAGTTTGCTGCCCTCGTCTATGAGTGTGATCGTTAAATTGTAAACAAGGGGTTGATTTTTATATTCCTGTTGTCTTTCTAGAGCGATGAAATATAGAAAACTGGATTCTGTTCTAACTTACATGTCCTTATCAAAGTGCTAGAGTTAAAATACTTTTTGCCAGGGTATTCTTGATAAACTCTTCACTGGTGGGGAAAATGGAAAAGAGCTGGAGAGGTGAAAATCTGAGCAACTTAGCAGTAGCTAAGAACTCAGCCTGGAGAAATTTCATGCATTTCAAACTGGCCAAGGTTGAGGTCAGACCCATTCTTGGCCATTTGGCTTTGTTTCCTCACCTATACTTGATTGTCTCTTGAAATCCAAAACAGCATCCTGAGCAGCTGCCTGTGCTGCTTGCCAGCGTGGTTTGTGAACTACAGACAAGCTAGTGCTGGCTGTGGCTTCGTGTTGAAAGGGAGTTCACTCTCCCTTTAAACCCCCTCTCTCTAGCATTAATCCAAAGCAATTAATTCTTCTTCCTGTGAGCTAGAAAGCTTATTCTTCTTGTGAGCTGATTTGGTTATCAGTAGCTGTATTAATTTAGTGATCTGATGCTTTGAACCTATTGGTTTAATTGTAACTGTTCACTCAATTATTTTCATTGCATTATTCCATCTTTAGTTTAGTAAAACTGTACAATGAATCAGCTTAGAACAACTATAGTTATTTAAATGTTTTTTTCTTGTTCAGCCTTGAAATCAAATCCATAATTGCACAGTACAGATTTATTCCACTACATTGCAGCAAGATGAGCTCAAGGTTACAGAAACCAACAGACGAGAAATTTGCTTGCCTCTTGTTTTTGTTTCACCACCAGTGTTCAAGAGTCCCTTTTAGACTCCGTCAGTATTCTGAATTTGTTTCCCCTCTATAAGCAATATAAAGTCTGATTGTGTGCTAATGGAAAATCGTTTGAGCTGCTGTGTTGCCACCTTCATCAACAGAAGGGTGTTTTCATCCCATGCACACAAATTCACATGATTCACTCCTAACTGCAGAGAGTGAGAACTTCCGCTCCAGCATTTAGAAGTCTAAACAGAAGAAATCATTCACTCTCTTTTTAATATGTGTCCTCTGAGGCCATATTAGTTAAAGCACAATAAAATATGGAGCCCAACACTGATAGAATCGAATAGGCTGCTGCCACCGAGGGGCAGAGGTGCTGCCAACTTGTGCCTATGTACCTGGTTAGCAGGTGTCACACAGGAACCGCTGTCTTAAGCTCAGTAGGGAGCAGGGTGCATTGCAATTTCTGTCTACTTAACGCTGTTAGACAAATGCAGGGATTGTTCTCCATCTAGTGGCAGTTGGTCCTGTGGTTGGCCTACAGAGCCAGGGTGTAGAGCCACACCATGGAAACTGCTGGACTTGTGGTTTTTGCTAGTAACGATCTAGATAAATATGAGTCCATGATTGCCTGATTATTTGTGACTCTGAAGGACCCAGCAGATTTTTATCTCTGCTCCTGTGGTTTTGTAGTCAGGCAGTTGTGTGGATGGGTGGGCAAAAACAAAAGGAGTGGTATTGCTGATGGAGGGCTTTGGCTTCTGGGGCCAGAAGTGCTTCTGCTGAAAACAACACTGAGCTGAGATTATAGTGCAAAATTCATTTCAGATTATGACACAAAATCCATGCATCTATATCCACTTCCACTTTGAACAGAGAAAAGGAAAATTCTACATTATTAACATATATCAGTCATCGCCAAAATTGTGTTGAATTGAGTCTCTTGGGCATGCTGGGCTGAAAAGAAAAATATGAGTAGGAAAAGATGTCTCTTGAGTCAAGTATTGCGCCAGTAATTTACATATGCTTGTCAGGTTAAGAAAACAAAGTTATGAGGTTTGTTTTCTTAAATGGAGGAGAGGATGGATAACTGTGAACAGATAAAGTGCACAAAGAAGCAGGGTTTTGCAGGGATATGTCTTGTTATAATTCTTCCTTGCTTTAATAACTCTTCATTGTGGAATTAGAGGGAGGTAAAGTTTACTAAGAGGTGTCTGGAATGTATTTATTAAGAAGCTTCTTTTATGTGTGTAAGGCAAAGGTGATCAGTAGCTAGTTTGCAGCTAGTCTGAGCTTTCAAAAGAAATCCAAGTAGGTGCCACAGAGTGGCGGGAGTAGAGGAGTGACTGAAGCAAAACTGTCCAGCTGCTCTCCATGGTGTAGCAGTGCTGAGAGCAGCTGCATTCTGCTGGGTGGGTTAGGACCCCTGGCAGTGAAACCAGGAACCTGTGCAGAAGTGACAATTTCACTGTGGTGATACCAGGCCAGTCTGGTTTTCTTCTCTTGTTGCATGGAAATTCTGATTTTGCTCAATGCGGGGGCGGGGGGGGTGGGGGTGTGTTATTCTGTTGTGTGGACTGTTCCTAAATCAAATGCAGAAGGTTTTTGGGGTTCATGAGGGCTATTGCATTTGCTGCTGATCCTTCTGAGCACCTTTCTGTAAGCCCAGTTAATTCAGTTGACACAGAAGAAGGTGGTAGAGCAGTTATGGCTTTTATTCATTTATTTTAACTGGTTTGCACTTAATTAAGGAATATCCATGAATGCAGGTTGGAAAGAGAGGCCTGGAGTAGACAATACGATGGCAAGCGCTGCTATGCCACCTGTCTCTCCTAAAGGCATTTTACTTGGTGAATTATGGGAACTATGTGAAATGATTGAATAATGGATGCATCTTCACTCAATATTTCTACTGAATTTCTTTAGATCCTGACTGTAAATCTTCTGCTTGAGAGGGAAACCTATCTCTGAATATGCCCAAGTAGGTGGTGAGGTCAAGGATCTCTGAACAAACCAGGGAGGAGGGTAAAATATAATTTATCCATAATGGTAAGGCCATCAAAAGCATAAATGACTAACAACAATTTAGAGATAGCGTTCCAAACAAGGCTCAGAAACAGAATCTTGCTTTATTGTAACACATGACACAGAGATCCCTCTGTACCTGTGATTTTTGTATTTTGGTGCTTGTAAGTCCTGAGTGAAACAAGGAGCTTGTGGTCTGAAGGGGAAAGACTGGCTACTCTTGTGTTTTCACCATGTACTGTGTGAGGAAAAGGGTATTTAGCTACTTGGGTAACAGGTTTTGTGGATCTGCACATAGACCAGCACAGGTGATGGCATCTGTGCACTTCTCTGTATTCCTGCAGGAGAAAGCCAGAAGTAGAAAGTATGGTCCTTGTGCATTGTTACAAACAACCCACTTTGCAAACTGGGATAAGCTGGCAAACCAGTAAGATAACTAGGAGGTTTTTACCAACTTGGGAAAACAAAAACACAATCTGCACAGAAATCTTGGAGGGGTTTTAAAGGTTAGTTTTGGAACAGAGCAGGAATTACCCCAAACCGGTCAAGTAATGATATGGTGGTGATAAATCTGGAGGGCTGCTTGAGAGCATGAAAACTCTCTAATGATTTCATACCCTCAAGCATGTAATTTAAAATGTAGGTGTAAAGATATATTTTGGGTTTGAGGTTTGGTGTTTTTTTTCCTTGCCCCCTCACCCTGCATAATTTATTTAATGTAAAGTGTTCTTCCAAGAGTGCTTTGCCTACTTGCTTGTGGACTCTTGCATGACTCAGTGCAGTACATGAAGAATCTCCCTATATTTTCAGGGAACAGAAATCCCTGCCTTACTATGCTCTAAAAGGTCAAATTCAATTTAATAAATTTATCTCTCTGGAAAACAAGCATCTTTTTTTAGCTAGTGAAGGAGGAAAAAAAAGATTTTGTATTTTGAAAACAATAATCTAAAGCATATTATAGTTATGTAAGTGTGAAGTGCTAAAAGCTTCTATTACTGAAACCATACTGGTGTAAATCCTCAGTACACATTGAAGTCAGTAGCATTATTCGTAATTCTATTATATAGTCTCTGTAAAAAAAGGAGAGCTGCTGGGAAATGCAATTCAACTTTGGTCTTAAAGTGCTTATCTAAGGGCTGTATCCTGCCAGCATTTAAAAAATAAGAGTTGTAATCAATGCCATTGCTTAAAAATCAATGTTGCCTGGTCTAGTCATGTGTGATAATACAGCACTGCAGCAAACAAAGCTATTTCCACTGCAGACTTGCATTCAGCTGGATAGCATGTAACTGTAGTAAAATATATTGCTCTATAGTGCAGCACAGTTTGGACTGGGAGCAAGGTAAAAGTGTATTTAGTGATATTATGAAGACATTGGAGAACGCGGGACCTTTAGAAACTGTTGGTCAGTGAAGTTTCATTAGGGTACAGTGACAGGGACTGTGACTCATGGAGTGCTTAAAGTGGCGCCTGTTTTTTATCCTCCCTGCCCTTTTCATATAAACCCTTTACTGCAATATCTCCAAGTTTCCAGAAGACTGGAAAAAATGTTTGGGCTTTTTTATACTCTTTCTCAGAACTGTTGAGTCAAGTATATAGAGTAAAAGTTTTAATTGCACTTTGAATAAGAATCTGTAAAGAGAGGTCATTGTTTCCAGTATTTTCAGGTGTTGTGTACCCCGAACCCAAGTATTTTGGAGCTCTTAAGCTAATTTGTACTTTTTCTGTAGCTGAAACTTCTACACTATGGCAATAACACTCAAATGGCGCTGTGTGGAATGCTGCAAAGTCAGCTGGTCCTGGGTTTCCTATTTCCACTGGCCACATTACAGACTATTGCAAACGGGTCTATGATACACTTATGTTTTCAGCTGAGGCTGTGTGAATGGTGAGACATAGGTGATGAAGGGATGAGGCACCACCAAGATGTGGCTTACGTGACTCAAACCATTGGAAGGGTTGTGAATGCCTGGGTGTGTTCATAGAAGTAGTTTCTTTGCAGGGAGCAGCATAAAATGCCAACAGAAAATCAACCTGACATAAACAAACTTCTTGACACGGGGAAACCTGGGTTAGAAAGCTGTTCTTGCACACAAACACCTTCTATAGCCTAAAGTAGAAAGCAAGCAGTGTGCTTTTCTTTTTCTCTTCTCTCCCTTTCTCACCAGGCCATATGGAAATATTTCAAGGTGGTTTTCACCTTTTTTTTTTTCCTTTCTCTCTCTCAAAAGAGGTGTATATTCTTCCCCTGCTCCTTTTCCAACACCTAGTCATCAGGACACCCCTTTCTCATGTGGGAGACCTAGTTCAGGTGCTTACTCTAGCAGAATAGAAGAAATCACTTGAATGTAACTTAGAGGGGAGTATAACCAGCTTGTAGCTCTGGGTGGGTTTGTCTCTAATGCTTTTCTTATCCATCTCAATATAAGGTATTGCCCCCTATTTCACACACCCCTCCCCACCACGGTTAAAATTTTGAAAGGAAAAGAAATCATTAGACATCTGAAGTCCTGTAACTCAGGTCAGCAATGGAGCTTCGATACTGAAAATTTGCATCCAGACTCAGTTAAGTGCAATGGGTTGGTCTCAAGTACCATAAAGAGCATTTTCTGTTTGAAATTATTTAAAATAAGATGATTTTTTCCTAATCTTTGTAGCATCTACAAACTTGAAATTACTTAAAATTACTTGTTTGACCAGCCAAAAATAAACCTACTGTGTTTCCCCTATACCTCCTAGAGAAGGAGGACAGCTGACTGAGTGCAGGAACTGAGGAAGGGAACTTGATGTTCTTGTTCACCCTTAAATTGAGAACTGAATACAATGTTCATGCAACAGTCCACTCAATTAGTCATGAAATGAATCGGTGACTGTGGTGGGAATGGAGCCGAGGAATCATGGCCCCTCTGCTCCAGTGGCTGGATTGCACTCCCTTTAAAAAAGTATCCCCTTCTTTGAGTAGGAAATTTAAGATATACCATGACACTTTACCCTACTGTTTGGTTTGATCTCTTTTCTTTCCTTTTTTTTTCCTTTCCTCTAAGGGACAAAAAATACAAGCAAAGGCTTTGGTAGAATAATTTTTTAAGTCAGGCATCCAATGAGAAGCTGATATTTCTGCTAAAAAAAGTCTTCATTTCAACCTTTCCTGGAAACATGAGTATGAATTATGAACTCCATTACAGGGAATCTTTTCCCAGAGAGAACACAGATCCCTGGGAGAATATATTCTGTGTGTGGCTGCCATTAATGCTAATGGGGTCACTGAGAAGGCCAATTCTGTACCTCGTTTTTACTAATGGTTGCAGAAACACACTGGGAAACAAACAAACAAACCCCACCCCAAACAAACCCAAGCCACCAACTCCATGACGCAGCATTGCAAGACAAAAGAGAGGCCTTACCTACTGGTAGAAGTGACCCATTGTGAGACAGTCACTAAACATAATATGGTTTAGAATGGACTGCTGAGAAAGATGAGGGGTTTTTTTAAGGTAAAATTACTTTCCCCTTAGAGTACTTTCCATTGTGAGGCTTTTAGAAGGGCTCTGCACACACAAACTGCATCAGTATTTAGTGACGGCAAAGGATTGAATCAGTGCAGTTGAAAAGGTCCCTATTCTTTGCCTGAGATGCAGAAAGGGCAGCGTTCGAGTTTCTGGCTTGTAGCAAAATATTTCTGCTTACATCACTTCTCAGTGGAGTTTGCAGTGAAGTAGGAACAAACATGAGATCAGTTACTGTGTCTTGGCTGGAGGGCAGAACTTTTTAAATGTACATATTCAGACTTTTCTGGTTCTCTGCTTCACCGTGCAGCAGCATCTACTTTACTGGTTTGTTACTGTCCAGATGGGTGAAGTGAAAAGTAGCAGGAATGTGACTTCTCCAGAGTCTTCACCCAGCTGAGGTGAACTGCAGGTTAAATTCTAGTAGCTTTTTCCTTTGTCTGGCATAACCACCCTGCAGCTTCAATCGACTCTAACAAAGCAAGGATATATTTGTACGGTCAGGTGTTGGGAAGTTTTATAATAGTGGAAGTACTGGGATATGTATTCACAGTGAAGTATCTGTAGAACAGGTGTCATTCTTCCCTTATTGCTATCTGTGAGATTGGTCAGTGTGTATTTATTGAGGCTGCACAAAGAATGACATGTGAAGTTTTTCCTGTTGTGATTTTCCTTTTGGGATGTGTCTGTGTCTTTGGGTTGCTGTGATGGCAGAGGACAGCTGTCCTAGCAATGTCTTATTATCTGTAATAGGCAGCTCATTGAACAGCTCATGAGACTGGACTGTGTGTACTATGTGGATGGATCAATGAGGCATGACAGCTGTTTTTGAATGGAGTTCCCCTGGAGATGGGTTTATATTGGAGAATCTTGTAAATTGGTTTTTTCTCTCAGATGAATGCCAGTGAAGTTAGTTCAGAGATTATCTTGGTATGGCTACTATTAAATTATAAACAATTGACAAACACTTTTACTTGGAGAGCCTTCATTCTTATGCAACTGTACTGTAACAAAGATGGCAACCATACCTACTTTGCTTCTTTTTAAAATAAAAAGAAGGAAGGATCTCTGCTCAGGAAAACAAACTTACAGAGTTTAGCCTTTTCCAGATAGTGCCCAGTGGATATAATGACAAGGGGCTTGTGTGCTTACAAATGAAGGAGAAAAGTGTTTTCTTGTAACTGAGTTACACTCCCATCCCTTACACTAATAACAAAGGATTCTTTGGTCACCTGTGTGTTAGAGTTCTCAGTAAAACACATACTGGTGATATTAAAATGTTGTGAATAAAGAGATTCCTTTTCTTCTGAATCAAAGTGTTAAATAAATACAAATGCCAAGACAGAGATTACACTTACCAACACTGATACAACTTGCCTTGCACTACATTAAGAATACACTTATGCAACTATAAAAATGTGGGAGGCTGGAAAGGCCTATAGAGACCCTTGTCTATTGTAAAGAAAATGCCCATTAAAGAAAAATAGGGTGTGGAAAGTCACAGTTGGGAGAGAGGAGTAGGGAAGTATATATGAATCTTATCAAGATGTAACAGATACTGAAGTGATGAAATTAAGCAAACATAAGTATGAATTAAATCAAATCTAGGCTGTGTGTACTCTGCTGAATTAAATCAGGTAAAAAATATGGAAATAACAGTGCTTTGCCTTCTTTATGGCATCTTAAAAGGCATGGCAATCCAAATAAAGTGTTGACTGTAGCACAGTTTCAGATTGTTAGTAGGCACACAACAAATTAATCAAGAATGTCAACTGTCCTGCAAAGAACTCTAATTCAGCAGCCTCTTCTTGCAGGCTCTAGTCCATTTACTCCTGCAAGATTATCATACTGTGCTATCAACCATGAAAAGAGAAAAGGTGGTTTCAATAAGCTAAAGGAAGCTTCAATAAAGCAGCTGAAACCTCGGGCTGTCACCACAGGAGAATGACAAAATGAATTTTTAAACATAAGCATCCAAAAACTTTGGAATTAAGTTAGGCTTGAGGTTTTGCTTTACTGTTTCTGAAGGGAAGCAGAGCTGTTGAATTTCGTGGCATTTTAGAATAAGAAATTTTACTTTTTTGTGGGTGTGTTAACCGTAGACATCTTGGCTATTGGGGAAGGAGGGAGATTGTTACCATGTGTATATTAGGATATTTTTTGGGATTTTTGTTTTCATTCTTCCAACTCCATAGACTGAGCAGCTAACAATTGGAGGTATTAGCTGCATCTTTTTACACCTATTTAACTGATACAGAGGGGGGAGTTCCATTTGCTTTCAGAAGGAATAAATCATTGCTACATCTACACAAATAGATATATACACACTTTTATGCAGGGAAGCCTCGGTTTAGTCGTAGTAAATGGGTGAAACTTGGGAGAAGACTCAAGAAACATTGAATCTTAAAGCCCTCCATTTATTCCGAACATTGGCTATGATAAAAGTCTCAATGTTAGGGTCTTGCAGAGCTTCTGCTTATGAAGCAGTTTTGTAAATGTGAGGTGCTTTCCAGATCCAGGCATATCCTGCAGCCATAGTTCTGATGTCTTTCAAAATGTGCTTCATTCTCGTTATGGCAGCACAGAGGGACAGAGCCCTGCGCACAGGGCTCTGAGTGTGGCACTGAACAAGCCTTTCAGTTCACCTTTCTAGGATGTTCTGTGTTTCTAATTGCAATGCAGTTTCTGGAGCCTTACTCCAGCCGTTCTCTTGTCGTAGCAAAACCCATTTGGTACAGGTTTCATGCTATGTTCATTCAGACAACAGAAATAAGCACAGCAATAACTCGTGATAGGTCAGCTTAAAATCACCACAGTGGTTTGCAGAGTTAGTAAGAGCTGTCTGAGGTGTGCGCAGAATTGCATCTGCTGCCACAGAGTTGAACTGTGATGAAGTGGCTGTCGCTTGAGTTGGGTTTTTACCTGGCATATTTCTGTTGAGATGTCATTCTTCCATGGGCACTGTAAATCCAGTGGTACCTTGTGGAATCATGAGTTGTCCCCTACACAATGATGGTGAAATACCACAGCAGCTTGTAACATTCTTAATATGCAAAATGCTGGCAAAGGGATTGGCCTTGCAGTGTCGATTGCTGCACCTAAACAATGTACACCCCCTGCAAAGTGTCAGCACTCCCCTGACTGCAAAGGAGGAATGGCAGGGTTGAAAGGAGAGCTCTCATTTATACTGGGCTTAGAAATGTAGCATTGATAGCTTTTTTTTGAAGGAGGGGAATCATAGGAGAAGTAATTGTTATGAAAAACATAATCCAAGCCAAAGTTGTTGGGATTTTTTTTGTTTAGAAAAAAAAGTGTAGAAGGGGAGGAGAAAGGGGGAAAAAATGCAAATAATGTGAAAAAAAAGGTAATGCAACCTGAGTTAAAACCAGACACAATGAAGTTTTGATGTGGCACCTTTTCATCTTGCAGAGATGCTACTGAAGCTGCAATCCTTCTCTTTGCTGTGGTGGATCCATTTAGGTCTCATTGTACTTTGCATATTACATGTCAGATTTTATAGCATTTGAGATTTCTTCTGTGCATTTTTCTGGTTTGTTTTTGTCTTCTGACTGTAGCCTTCTGTCTGTTTTTGGTGCCTGTTTCTGTTGGTCTGTTTTACTGTATTCTGGTCTCTTGTCTTTTCCCCTCTCCCGCCCTTGGCTGGGACTGGGTCCTTTTTTGCATGCAGAGCATTTGCTCTTGGATTTCACAGGAAATTTTGTAACTTGTCCAATCCACTGGGTTTAGAGTTTTAATATTTTATATTACTATTTTACTATTACTAAAATAGCATCCAGAGGCGTCCCAGCTGAGGTCAAGACCTCGCTGTACAAGCTAAAGTAGGAGGCAAGCCTGCTCCCAAGTGTTTGAAGTGCAACTAACTGGTGTTTGGATGCCTGCATAAATCGTGGGATTAATAGCTGCATATTTCTACAGGTTTTAGGCTAGGACGCCAAAGCACTTCTCAAACACAAATAAATTTAGCCTCCTTTCCTTTATGAAAGTCAGAGAGTTGGTTCTGCAGTAATACTTTCCCCCTCTCTAATTCCCACACATGTACTTGTTACTGACATATATATGACTCTGGTCAATATAGGTGCTTAACTTTTTAAAGAGCCTGTGTAAGTCACTAAGTGCATATTGATTTGAAGCAAATGTAAATTAGAATTAATTTTGACTTGCTAACGTAGTCAAATAAGGAACATTTCTATTGATCTCTGTCCCAGAAGCGAATTATCTGGATTAAGTGTTTTTATTACGTGAAATGCAGAGTATAGTATATATCATTCTGCATTGATCAGCGTGAAATTGCGTGTTTAAGACAAGGACTGTAAGTAAGAGTAGTTAACAAGTGATTTATTTTTAAAAAGCTTATCTTGTTTTATTTACCCCCTGCTCTTCCCTGTTCGAGTGCTGTGCTTGTAACTACCACTGAATAGGAGGTCGTTGATGCATGTGGATCAACAGGGTTTCTTGTTCATATAATTTCCATTTCAGCTTCCTTCCCTTTCACTCTGCTCCATCTATACTGTGTGTTCCCTCCCCCTTCTGCCTCCCCAGCCCCCTTATCTATATTTCCTACTCCTTAGCATTGAGCAGTTCTTGCCGTACTGTGCTCTGCATGAAAAAAAAGCTTTGTACATTGAAAAAATACATTGCAGCGATCGCTCCTGCAAGCAAGCAATGCCCAGCATCAGGACCATTTACTAGCGCACGTACAGGTGATGGTTACAAAAAGTGTAACCATGACGGGGATGCTGTAGCCAGTGCCAGGGGTACGGGCGCCGCCGGCCCCTTTGTCGCCACTCTGCCAGGGCTCAGCAGGCGGCGGGGGCCCGCTCCTTCCCCGCCGAGCCCCCCGGGCTCGCCGGTCCCTTCCCGGGAGCAGGATGCGGCCACGGCGCGCTGTTACCAGGCTTGCGCTTGCAAGACGGCGGCCTCCAGGAATCGCTCTGCCTCCCGTTATCCAAAGGCTGACATTATCTGGATGTATCACTCTAGCGGTCCGTGCCTCAGCCCCGCAGCAACTTAATAATCTTGGTAACATCCTGCTCTCAACTCATTTTCTTGGCAGTAGTTTTAATTACGTTTCGGGCTCCTGAATGAATTTGTTTTCTCTGGATCCTCGGTATATTGAGACGCTTGTCACGTTTGGGTGCCTGCAATCACTGATGCGTTTGTTTTAGGGGATGAATTAGTCTTCTGAGCCTGAGCATGTCCAATTTATGAATTAGATTTCATTGAAAGCTAGAACAAAACAAAACAAGAAAAGGTTCTGCTGTACCACTTTTCCTCCCCACCACCTCGCCCCCAGCACAGGGGTAAAAACCTCGCATTTCCATTTCGCTCCTCAAACACGGATCGTGTCCCGGGCTCGAGCGTGTGGAAGGAGGAAGGGGCATTCCCTCCACCTCCAGCTTCGGCGCGGTGCCCCCGTGCCGTCCCCCGTGGCTGAAGTTGGAGGAGCGGCAGCGGGCGCAGCCCCGCACCCTTACCTGCGGGGGCGTCCCGCGGT
>VWZT01005015.1:44553-147958 GCA_013397055.1 Pachycephala philippinensis
TTTTTTTTTTTTTTTTTTTTTTTTTACTTCCTCCATCTGCATAGCAGGTTAAGTGCATTTCTTCTTTCTTCTAATTGCAGACTTGCTGATACCTTTATTTCCATGTTAGGTGTGGGTGACCCATCTATTTTAAGGGTCTCATACAGAAAGTTAGCTGCAGGTTAGGCTACAGTTCTTTTTCAGTATGTAATGGTCTTTCCCACTGATCCTGCTGCTGATCCTGCTCATTTACCAAGGAGCTGCGGTTGGGTTTCTTTTTCTGGGATTATGGAAAATATGCTACATCATTAACTGGTATGCTAGAAATTATCCGAAAGATCAGAAATAAGCAGTGTTCATAAAAATGTTAGTGAATGTGTTTCAGGGTTAAAGATTTTCTTTGTGTTTCTCTTATTTATTATTTTTTAAAGAAAAGATTTTTCTGAGCGCTTTGTTTGTCTGTGGCAGCTGTTCTCAGTCATTAGTGTGGAGGAGGATCTGTACATGTGAAATGAGTACACAAAACCTCCTCAGTCTGATCTAGTTAAAATAATGGCTCAAGAAAAGGATCCTGAACTGTGAAATACAATCTGGATATATGCATATACATGCGTGCCCAAATACCCCATACAAATAATTTAATTGCTAGGCTCACTGTAATGTGTCCAGCAGGGAATATGCCTTGAGCCTTTCTGTGTTCAGAATCTTCCAGCTACAGATGATTAGGGGATTGACTATCTAAGTATTACATTTTAAATTACATCTTCATTCTTGCTGAATGAGATGAATTTAATATTTTGATGTGATTTATCATGCTAAGGTTGAGCCACACAGTGAAAGTAGTTAAAGCTGCACATTCTTTGAACAGAGAGGATGTCATCATGTTTATTAAAACTGTTTGTGGCTTACCACAGTTGTTTACTGGAAAGAGAACAAAACAAAGCCTCGAAGCCAAGTTATACAGCTATAATAGTGCCTGACTGTAAGACTACAGCACACCAAGACTGTAGCTGAAACAGTTCCTTCAGATGTAACTTTTCGTCATTTCAGAGCAGCCATAGTCAAAGTCTTTTTTTAGGCAAAGATCAAAATGTTTCTCATACTTTTATTCATAATAAATTTCCTCTGCGGGGAATTCCTGCTGTGTCTTTATTTGTCTCTGTCATCTCATGCTTAGAGGTGTTTTTTCAACTTGCCCCTCAGAAAAAAAAAAAAAAAATTACTTAGATTGTTGGAATCATGCTGCTGTGTGAGTCTTGTAATTGTAGGAAATTTAACTTCTTGATTTAAACCCTCAAATGTCTGTGTTTTTCTGAACATGCCCTGCTAGGATGAACTTGGTCCCCAGAACCGTTTTTTTTCTTGGCAAGAGATTTTTCCATAATTTTCAGTTATTTGAGTTGATAATTTTGAAAAACGGTTTACTTGCTCAGTTTCACCTTTTTTTTTTGATGCAATAATGTTCGCAGTGATTTTTCTTATACACGGAAGTGCTGTGTGGTCCTTTCCATTTGGAAACCTGTTGAAAGTGGTCAGGTTTCAGACTGAGGAATGACACATTTTATGCACAGGGCACATAGGAGTTCTGCAGACTTCCTTACACAGAACTGTGTCAGCTCTGAGGTTGAAATCCTTGATGTCATCCTGAGAATCCTTTCCATGTCACTCTTGACTGAGGAAAGGGAGCAGCTGATGCTGATCCTTGGTGTAGCTCTTATTAGGATTCTTGTCAAGAAAATTGAAGAGAGATTGTTAAATAGTATACAACATTTTGAGAACCTCATTTTATATCATATGTAGATCTGTAATAATTTCTAAGGCAGATAATAATGATATGCTAATATGCCAGGTTTTCTTTCATTTACATAACTTTAAGGCAATAAATATCTGAAATGAGAACTATGTTGAAAGGCTTTCTTTTATGTTTTTTTCTAATAGCTTGCATTCAATTATAATTTGGAGACTTGATTGCTGTGTTTGAAAAAGTGTTCAGGTTTGTGGGTTTGGAGTGCTTTTTGTAGCCTGAAAGGTTTGTCTTATCAGGAAGAGGCTGTCTGCACTAGCACAGCTTTTGTGAAGTTCCTTTCTTGTGACCCTACTGTGCCTGTCCATTTTTTCCCTTCTGCCTATTACACATTCAGTTATGCAGTAAGAATACTGGAAAGCACTAACAGCCAGTCCTTAAAGGTAGAAAGAACCAAGAGGCATTAATTTCAAGTGTTGTTTGGCTGCATTAAAACACACAGCAGGGTTTCTACTGCTTAACCTCACTGAGAACTATTCCCTTAGCAACCTTTCACAGAGGGAGTAAAAGGACAGTAAGAAGGCAATTTCTCCCCCATACAGTCAACAGAATCATAGCTAAGAAATTAATTTCTCACATATAAACACACCAATCTCAACCCAAAAACTCCCAGTGGGGCCGGGGACTCATTAAGTATCCTATTCCTCAGTCTAGTCATGTAATCCTCTGCTTTTTAATTTACTTATCTGAGTTTTAGAGATTTTAACTAATAACATTGCTGATGGAATGCTTTCAATATCCTCAAAATCTCATTGACAATCTGGTTTGTTCTTATTTAGAAATTGAATAATAAGGTTTTCCATAGAACTGCATGTTTGTAAAGTTAATGAGAATTGCCTGTGTCAGTGGGTAAATGACCCGACTTTATACATTACATGATATTTAGGAAACACCAGTTATTTGCTGCTTGATAATACTTCCAATAGAGAAGCTGTGTAATGATCTAGAGCATTTCCATAGCCCTTTGTCTTCTTAGCCTCTGTGCTCCTAAATAAAGGTCAAACTTGGGATGGTGGAAGGAGAAATTGGCTTATGGGAGACAGAGCCTCTCAGCATCTTTGCGTGTTTGCAAACCCTTGACTTAATTTTACATTGATTAAAAAATGCTTTAGAACTCCAAGGTAAACTCTGGTGTAAATTGAGCATTGTCTTGTGTGAAATATTAGCTGCATTTTAATTGAAAAGACTGATGATTTGCCCATTTTCTATCCTACTTGAGGATATTTTTGGAATGAGAACAGTTATCTGAGAAGCTTAGAGAAAAGGAACTTAGGATGTGATGTCTGCAAGGGTCAAACCATAGAGGGCTAGGATGTTCAAGTGCACAAAAAATAAAAGGGAGCAACCCAATTATCTGCTTTAAGTTTATTTTTGCTGAAACTTTGTTTTTCTTTTATTTCCTTTTGGCTTGCTTTTGTCCTGAAGTTCTTCAGTTACTGTGGAAGTAGCAGTGTTTTTGATATAGGTAGGACTCAGTGACCCAAACAGAAATAGAAAAAGCTTGTTCCTCCTCTGGTCTGAGCGAGGGGTTTGCACAGTATGGGTCTGGATTTTTAAAGAGGCTGGAGAAGGGCAGAGGTGCCACATCTTAGGCAAGTAATCATTTTGCAAATAATCAGCCTGTGCAAGGCATTTCACTTTCCAAGAGGAGAAAAGGAATTTTTGCTCACAGGACAAGTTGGGGAAAGATATGGTGTAGCAGAAGTGAAGGCTGACTAAGCCTCAGCAAGTAGGAAGCCACTTGCCCAGGACAGCTTGCCATGAGAGTGCCCGTATCTGCCTTAAAGTGTTGTATAGCCCACACAAAAAGTAATCTCATGTTTCAGCACCACCTGGCTTTTTTTTTTTTCCTTTAAACCCCCCCTTTCTAAAGTCTTAATGCTTTGTTACATGTTGAGAGCAGTGTACATTTTTGTGACCGTGGTGTGTCCTCTTTGCTTTCACACTGCTCTTTAAAAATATAATGTCATGTCAGATGAAACTCAGAGTCAGCTGGGCAATGTAATTAGTGATACCTGATTCTTTTAGAATTAATTCTGCAAGCCTAGCTCTCAAAAGGCATTTTACTGTCTTTGAGTAGACTTTTTTCCAGTAATATTTTTCTCAGGAAGGGTGTATCTCTGTTATCCATTTGGTTTGTTCTTAGTGTCTTGTTGCCAAGTCAGGGACTGTAGAGTTGTAGCTGGTATCTTTATACCTGGGGTTCTTGACTAAAACTCCAGTTTCTCAAAAGCATCTACCTGAGGAGGCTTTCCTGTCTGTGGTTGCACTTTTCAGAGCCACCTCATCACTTCCAGCCATGCTCCATTTTGTATGAACAGCAGGTCCATCATTCTACCTCCTGGTGAGGTTTGTAAATATAAATTTTCTCTTCAAATTCTGGTGTCTTTTTTTATGTGTCTTGTCTTGTTTGGCAGGATGGTGTTCCCCCCATACTTCCCTCTTCCCTGCCACTGCTCAGTGCAATAGACTTTGTGAAAACGCTTTTTATGATTTACTGGATTATTTTATTTCCACTGCATTTTAATCATCGTGATGACATCTGTTGGCAGCAGTACACAGATGCTTTGTCAGAGTATATTCTAAGGTTTGTAAATGCTTACTATATCTACATGACAAAACTAAGGTTTTGTCTTTTTCATTTACATTACAAGAAGTGGAATTGCATTATGGAAATGAAAAGTGTCTCTGGAAGACTTTCTGCCTTTCACCAACAGAGGAGACCTTTAAATTTCATGTAGCTTCTTCTGTGTTACCTGCTGCAGTGAGCCTTGCATTACAGAATTAAGTCTCTCATCCTGCTTTCACTGATATAAAGGGTAATCTTCCTCTCTTTTAAAAAAAAAATATTTTAGATTTTAACCTTTAAAGCTGTCTGTTACTGACATTATAAGGAAATGGAGAGCACACACAGACAAGAAGCTAGAGCTGCTTCTTCATGGCATCACAATAGCTCTAAAGAATGGCAAAATATCAGGAATGTAAAAAAGAAATTACAGCAGTGGTCAGTTGTATTTGCTGTAGGGCATTCTGGCAATGCTAGTAGCTAAATGCATTCAGACTAAAAGGGTAGTTTGGCCAAAAACCACTTCCTAAGACTTCTGTGAACTTGAGGCAAATTATGCATTATCATAATTTCAAGGTATTTGTGTTTTCTTTCTTGTGTTAATTATCTTCAAAGAGATGTTGCCCTTTGGGCAGCTCAACATGAAGAAAAGTACTTGGTAGGTATGCAAAAAACATCTGTTGATCAAAGATGGGAGTTCATGTCCTGCATTCAAGGTGGCACTGGGGCTCTAAACCGGATTTTGGTAATCCTGATAACTGGTCTTTGTTGTTGCTGGCCTTCAGGGAGACTATTTCTAATCTGGAGTTTTGTCTCTTGCCTTGAGAACTTGTGGGTGGTTGCGTTGAGTCAGTGGAAGTGGCACATCTAAAGGATGCTTGGAGCAGGATGTGTGTCATGTTTTGGTTCTGAAATATATTTTCTCAGAATAATAAATGAATAAGCTGTGACATGGGGTAATTAATAGGAAAGCAAATTCTTTTAGATCTCTTGTATTTGTAAAAAGAGAAATTGTGCTTTAAAATGATGTGTTCTTTTGGGCTTTCAGGGGAGAAAAGCTTACAGTCTGGAACTTGTGACAGACTTACAATGTAGAAAGTTGGGTCTCTTTCTTTTCTTTTTTTTTTCTTCCAGAAGTAGCATTGCTAAATTGCCCAGGGGTGTAGTTTACCTCTGTACAAAACCTGTGTGTGGAGTTTAAGTTAACTGTAAAATTCATACACTGTGAAGTGCAGCACAGGAGCCCAGAGAGCTACAAACAAGGCCCTGGAGAAAAATATGTATCTTATATACACACAACACTTTACCTGGCTAAATTCAACTTAAACTCAGTCATGAGACAATCAAGGGACAGACAGGGAAAGGTGTTAGCCTGGATTGCTCAGTTCACTTTCTGGGACAATTAGGGGGGAACTAATAAGGTAAGAATGCTCTGTCTGAGGTTGAAGAAGAAATAGAAGGAGTTTCTCTGAGTGCAGAACAGCACAGCAACAGTTGGGAAGGCTCTGCTGGCTCCAGTGCCTCTGAAAAGTGCCTTAAGGCAAATTGAAGGCTCACATCTATTTGCCATTTAAATCTCTTCCCAACTACTTTGTTGGTGAGGTGAATCGGACTTAGGAAATACAAATAAATACATAGATTTAGAAAGTTCTGTCATATCTCCTTCTCTTCAGGGCTACTTCGAATGTATAATTTGCAAATATCTTGTCAGATTATCACATTAACCGGGAAATAGTCATATATCCTAGGGCCTTTGGAAAATGCGCTTTGAAGCTGAGAATTTTAAGAGTTTTTTTTCAAGATTTAGCATGTTATTACAATGTTAATAAATAGCTTGAGAATTGAAGAAAAACTTTTGATACTGTTGATAAGATGGAAACTATCTTAGGAAACTGGTCTAAGGCTCAAATAGACATACATAAGGGAAAATGAAATTGCTCCTCAAAAAACAGTCAGTGTATATGTGAACTTTGCAATTGGTTTTTTCTTTTTTAATATTTCTGGTGATACTATATGTATTTAAAAAAAAGTCAAGTTATCTTAGCATTTGATCAGAAAGTTTTCTAACAGGTATTACAAAATCATTTTCTTTATGAGACCATAGAGTCAAATGAAGATGTAGTTTGATCTTGGTCTCATAAATTCTAATTTTACAAACTTCTGTGAGTTTCTTCATGAGAGGTTGTTAATATGAAGTGTGCCTGTGAACTTTCCAAAAGATTGTTAATTACCTTTGTATCCGTATTTGCGAATAATGGTTCATGTGGGAAAAGTGTGGCCGTCAATGCAGTAGAGTGTTCACACTGCTTTAGAAAATTGTGCCTACAATGCAGTCATCTGAAATAACACTGAGATTTAACTTAATGATGGGAAATATTTGCTGACAGGACTAGCCTCAAGGCATTCTTTTTCCTTCCTAAATGCTGATAAAATTGCTTGAAATGTTCTAAAGTATATTGATGGTTGTCTGAAGATGGATATATTGGCTTAAAAAAGGATTATGCCATTCTCCTCATAATTATATTCTTTTTCTGATGAGATTTTACAGGAAGCTAATTTTATCTCTTTTTCTATAGAAAAGTATTTATATAGAAAGTAAACTTGTTGAGACTGCTAGTTATCTTGATACAGAGAAAGATCAGTTGAATTTCTGGATGCTGATCCTGGATTAAGTTTTAAACTGTGGAAGTTTAACTCTGGTTGCTGGTGAATGAAAATAGTCAGGTGAGCAGAAATGGGAGTCCCAATATGTTTTCCAAGCTCTGATCTGTACAACATAGTAAGGAAGATAAAACTTTGTGACCTCTGTGTGCATCCTTGGGATTGGAGTTCCTCCTCCCAGTGCTCACGAAGTGTTACCACATAGTTCATGCCTCCTTCTGACACAAGAGGGGCCCAAGAAGGGATCTTCCTCTTGAAAAATAGCTTAAGGTGCATGATAGTCTTTAGCTTCATTCCTTATTTTATTTCCCTGCCTTCTCACTGCTGGTGTGCTTTGATCACTGAAGTACAAGAGGAAGTGATGAGATATTTGGTAAATTAACCTGGTACACCTCTTGGTTAATTCTGTTACCACTCCACAGCACTTGCTTAAATCAAAAGTGGGTTAAACAAGACGTGGACTGGAGAAGAAATTTTTCTCCTTGGTGAGATAAGTGGGGAACTGCTGCTTATTTCATTTTCACTCTCTGTGCGCTATGGGTTGTGATCTATTTCTCAGGGTTTTCTGAACTGTTCGATGTAGAACATTTCTTGATATTGTTGGGGGTCAGTACAACAGCCTGAATTTCATTTGCTCTCCTCTTAAGTTGTGTTGTGGTTCTGGCCTTTGGCCTCTTAGTGTAGACTTTAGGCTGGCTGTAGGCCAGTTGTTTTCAAGTTTTTGCCATTTCTGTGCCTCTGGAAAAGTTTCTAAGTCCATTGATCATTTAAATCTACTGAAACTTGGTGGTGTTGTTGGTTTTTAGGTTGTGGTTTTTTTTTTTTTTTTAGTTGCCTAGATTGGTCTGTGACCCACAGGTTGAAACCAGTTGTAGAAGATTTAGGAAATAGTCCTTGCTGTTCACAGGACCCATGTGTTACCGACTCCTGTATTATATTTTCCTGTGATTGCAGAGAATTGCAATCAGTGACCCCAATGATCTTTCCAGGTTTGTCCCCCTGGCATGGAACATAAGTACAGAATTGTCCAGAAGGATTTAGGTTGGAAAAGACCTTAAAGATCATTGAGTCCAACCATAAAATGACAGTATGCTCATTGTCATTAACCTCATGTTTATGTTTATTTTTCTTAAAATGGTCTGATGAATCTTTTTTTTTTCTTTTGTAGTACTGAGGGTTTCTCTTATCATTAGCTGACTACAAAGACTAGAAAAATTGACTGGCGTTCTGGAACGATAAGCCTTTATCTAAGTGCTGACAAGCAGAGGAACAACACCCTCGAGTTTGCCAGTCTTGTTGTTTTCTGTAGGGAAATACAAAGTGAAGGAGGAGAACCCTCTGTCTTTGGAGGTATAAGCCTGAGAAATATCAAATGAAGATAAGAATTCAGGATGTCTGACAACCATAAGCTCAGATATTGGCCTGTTTGCCAAGCATGACTGTTCCACTGTCATAATGCAGACTAGAAATCTTTAATAGCTGCACTTCAGTGCTTGTAAACTAGTGAGTGATTATTTCATCTTCTGTTTATATCATTCATCAAAGCAGCCTGGGCTGACAACGCCTGGAAAACTCTCAAGGGTTTGCTGCTGTTAATGCAGTGTGCTACAATGGGACCTTTCTTGTTCAACAGTGTTGCTGAATACTTCTAATATCACAGTCTCTATTGTCACTGACTCACTGAATCATAGGAGCTGCATGTTCCTGCCCATCTGCCTAATTTGAACCAATTGCAGCAAATTCTTTGGAAGTGCTTCCCTCTGTATCTTGCATGTGAACATTTGAAGTTGATTGTATTTGTTGCCATTGATAGCAAACAGTAGTTGTTTGATGCTTTTGTAAAAACTCAGACCATTTACTTAAAATAGAAAATAGAATTAGTTGTGTTTTGATGAACTTACCTGTTTTCAGAAGTATGAATAAATCACAGTATTTGATAATGTTTTACTGTGCTAATTTGTTAAATTTATTAGATGCTGCTTCAGCTTTCTTCAGAAGCTTAGTATGAGAACCACAACTTGCTTTCTTTTTGTTCACAGAGATTTGAAAGCATAACTTCATAACCATCAATAACCATGTGAACTTTTGCCTGGCTTGATCCTCAGCCATGTTAGAGCTGAGGTTTTTAGACCACACATAACCTCATGGCAACTCTTGTTTCTAAATAGTGCAAATCACTGCTATTTTTTACAAGCAGGCTCCGAATTTGTACACAAAAGAGCTTTCCAGGCCCATGTGTGTCTAGACCTGATCTGTGACCAACACAGTGTAAGTACTGTGAGCATGAACCACATCCAGTCATAGGGTTACTTCCACCCTGTCATGGAGTAGAGCTGGACACACTCATGGGAATCTCCTTTGGGATGCATTTCTTCTTTCTTTCTGGCTTAGCTTGGCTCTTCAGCCTCAGTGAGTGGGTGTCTTATACATGAGAACAACTCAGCTGTTTTGTTGCTTGTGCTTATTGCAGTTGCTCAGGGTCTTTTGCAGGTATTTCTGAAGTACAACAGAAGTACTGAAGTACAACACTTGATCCATGGAGTTAAAGGCAGGATGGCCCAAGGCAATGGCGAAGGCAGCTCTGGGACAAGGGACTGCAAGTGTAGCATCAGCTTTAGTTCTAGCAATGAATTTCGGTGCTCTGTGAGGCTTGCCAGCATTGCCCACCCATGGGAAGGGGTGGGATTTGGGGAAGGCAGCTGTTGCTGGGGCAGGGTAGGAGCACCCCTCATATTTTCCATTTTCTCCCAGCTGACATCAGGAATAATAGGATCTGCTCACTTGAGTGCACCACTGGGACTTCACCTGGGGTTTGTCCCTTCATGTTTATTTCCTGTGGCAGAAACAGATGGCCTTGACCAGAACTCTTATGGCATCAAAATTCAGTTCCGTTTAAACTTTGGCTTTGTGGGAACTGCATCCATAATTCTGACAGGTGCAGGCAATGGGAAAATAATTTCAAAGACAGAGCTGCACCATGAACAAAGTTGAAACAATGCTAAGTGTTCTTAAAGTTACACCCCTTTAGCTGAGACACAAGTGATCATCTCACAGGTGGCAGCATGCCCAGCTGCTGGCTAAAGACCACCAGGGCTCTGTCATGGACTAACTGCTTCCAGCGGAGTCACGAGCCTCAGCAGGCTTGACTGATCTGTAAAGACTTGAAGTTGGTCATCCTGAGAGAAAGAACTGCAGTCTGATATGTGTTGTTCAATATAGGCACAAAATAGAGACTATACTGGGGGAAGTTATTTGTTGAAAATTGCTCAGTCACCTCTAGAAGAAATAGGCAATAAATCCGCTTGACTGTCTTCATTAAACCCCAAAACATCTGTTACAACACTTTTTATGGTAACTGAAGTAGGTATTAAGTCTGACTGTAAAAGTTATAGATAACACAGCTTTAAAAATTTATTGCCTGTTTTACTAGTCATTGACAAATAATTTCTGAAAGGAGGCTTTAGAGGGTCTGATCTGTGGAGTTCAGAGATTTGGGGTTGAGAGTATCTAGGTCTTTCAAGGAGAGTCTGTTTGCAGATTTATGATTGGTATCAGATGATTTTCCAAGCTTGTAGCCAACTATTGCTAAGAAGTGAGGAAGAGCTAGCCAAGTATGGACAATGGGAGAACAAAACCAGAAAATTCCCTACAGGGGTCTCCCAGGCCCTAATGTCAGCCGTGCAGATGAAGCTTGGTATCCCTTCTTAGGAATATCTTTCAACTATAACAAGAGAAAGGTTCTACTTATCCCAAATCACCACACTGCATTTAATAATTTACTTAGCTTCAGGAAGTGAATCTGGAAACAGATGTGTCAGGAGATATGGCAGAGCTGGAGCTGCTGTTACTGGATAGTGCAAGTCATACAGAAGATAAGAGTTCCAAACCTACATTTTTTTAATCCACAAAAGCTGTTACAGGTAGCACAGAATGTATTCCATAGTGGATCAGAGATCCATCATTAGTTTTTGAGCGCTTTCAGCGGCAAAATGTTAACAAAAGTTCTTTGAAAAGGCATGTAAGCAACTTTGCTCCTTTATCATACTTCCCAGAAAAATGTAAAACAGAAAATGCAAACAAAATTAACCCCCCAGACTGTTTACAAAAAATACATTCTATGAGGTTTGTGAAAGAGTGTTTGGCAAACTCCTTTATTTCATCTTTGGTATTTTGAAAGCTGAATAGAGTGCAGTTTTTCTGTTACAGCCTTCTTATTAAAAAAAAATTTTCCTGCCTCAGAAAGTATAATTTTTGGTGACAGTGATGTCTTCTGCTACCTCTGCTCATTCTCCTAGGTAAAATCCAAGGAAGCCCTTGCTGTCAGTGCAGATTCTTCTTGTTAAGAATATTTTTTGTCTGAAAACTAGGTGGCTAATCAGTCTTGGACAGCATCAGTAGACGCATGGAACCACTGCCTTTTTTCACCTTCTGTAGTTCCTTTTGTTTCATATCATGAGAATATTTTGGAGAAACTCCTAACTAAACTTCCAGGGAACCGCTAATTCTTTTAGTGTAATTGGATATCTGACAACAAAGCCTTATTGTCATTTAGAAACAAATGGAATGACTTTGACCTGAGAGCTTTGGTGGACTTTGCCGTCCCTGTAGTCGATGGTTGCTGGTGCCAGGGCTCACTGAGGCACACCTAGAGCTGTCCCAGTGCTGCTTAGCTGGCTGCTGTGCAGGCACCCTGGCAGGGAGAAGGGAAAGGAGGCAGCACAAGAGTGGTGTGGCTGGATCTGCTGCCTGGGCAGCTGGCCAGGGGCTGCTGAGCTTTGCACACAACCATTGGAGATCTCTGCTCTGACTCTGGGCCAGTCACGGAAGGAACCTCACAAACTGTCCTTGGGACTCTTTGGTCTAATGAGGAAGCAGGATGTGTTGGATTGCTCATGACTGATCATCTGGTCTCTCTGTCAAAACTTGTTACTGAAGTCTGTATATGTGGGCAAAATTCCCTTTTAACTTCAGTGAGAGAGCTACAAACTGAGGCAAGCAAGTCCCAAAATCTGGAATTTGAACCAATCAGTTAGCCTGTATTTATTCCACTTTTCATATATATGTGTGTGTGTGTGTGTGTGTGTGTGTGTATATATAGATGTGTCTAAAATAACTGCTCGCCATTAGGAAGATTATGTACATATTTCCTCTAAGACATGTCTTGTTTTATGCCAAACCCTGTCATTATAGGAATGAAATCCTTGTAGTTGGGCTGATTGCAGCCCCTCAGGACCTTGAACAGCAGTTTCTTGAGCACTCTGGGATCTCCCTTGCAGGCCCAGCCTCTGCCAGGCTGGTCTTTGACGAGGTGACCCAGCCAGCAGCTGCTGAGGCACAAGGTCCCTGCAGCTCTTGCTGCGCTAAACCTTGTGTTTGCATTTACACTGGAACTCTTGAATCAGGTGAGACATGACTGTCTCAGTGTCCTCATTTCCCAGAGAATATTGAACCCTCCACTTAATATCTCCTTTCACTCCACACAAGCTTTAACACCACTTGAATCCCAGTAAGAACTGCTGTGATGCCTAACAATGTATGTCTGGTAACTTGCTGTAAAGACAGCTCCTGATGATTTGGTGCAACAGAATGAAGGCATATTTCCATTGAAAGTACTTTTGTTCTTCCCATTTGTTCAGCCAAATGCTTCAGAAATAGCTCTGGTGCTTGGGTTTACCTCTGCAAGCCTGAGTTTTGTGATACTGAACAATTTCTGTTCAGAAATTACTAATTAGCTGGAGGTTTAGGATAAAACAAGGAGGTGTCAAATATGGTAAGAATCTCTAGGGAGGTTGCTGTGTACCTGCCCTGTGTGTTTGATTAGGGAACGCTTCTAAAGCATAGGAAAGAGAGAAGCTGTCATTCTTGCCTCTAATGGGAGGCCTCAGAGATGGAGCTGTTAACTGCTCTGGAGACAGCAGTGTGGATTTCCCTATTGAAAGTGTCTTGAGAGATAATTTTCCTTCCCCAGATCCCTGGTGACATGAAGGGCTCAAAAGCATGTGTCTGACTTACAGCCCCTCAAAGTCTTCTTATCCAGAGGAAATCTTCCCAGGAGTCTCCATAAAGATACTTGAAAAGAAAAGTAGATCACTGCTTGCACAGGGCCATAAGAGCTCATAAAAAGGAGAAGCTTTGCACAGTAGAGGATTTTGCTTTTTCTTCATAGACCCCCTAATGACTGAAATCAGTAAAAAAAAACCCCAACTATAGCCTATCGCACAGCAATGGAGAGGACTTGAGTTAGACAAAGTTTTTAGCTTTATATAAACCTTCTTTGTGTTTTATATAATAGCTGTGTGTCACTGTGAAGGACTCTAAAAGGGCTTTCATCAAGAGGGATTTAGATGAACACTGAAAGACAAGGTGATACTAGTACTGACTTGTTTCACATGTAGTCTTTGTCATTTTAGCAATGTCAAAATTTCTTGTAGCCTGGATGTTTCAGAAAGACAGATAGGTACATGTAAATTGTTCTTCAGTATGTTTATAAGTTTTTGGCTTGTAAACTGGAGTTTGAAAGTCTCAGTCTTTATCTGAAAAAAAATGTAGTCACTTTCCAGTAAATCTGTATTTTCTTAAACAGAAATATTTTAGCTATTCTACACCATTTTATTGCCTATCACTGTATAGATTCTGATATGGTTGCTCTGTAATAATGTAATCTTTCTGCTTTACCTACTTGTAACAAGCATTGTGAGAATTCATTAATGAGTCCTGATAAGAATATTCAGCACACTCTTAAGTATTTTATTCCGAGAGATCTTGCCTTGAAGTGCTTTTCTTTTCCCAATATATATTAGGATAAAAGGTCAGGAAACAGAGTTGCAGTGTTTGACACGGGGGATGTGTGTTCAGATGGTGGGGTGAGGGTTGGCTGCCGCACCACTTGTGAGAGAGAGTCTCTGAAATTGCTGTTTTTATTGCCTTTTCATGGCTTTGCACCAAAAGTTTTCTGAGCATAGCTGTCCCTTCTCTACTGGTGGCAGACTTCGAAGCTGAAAGAGAAGTTAATAGCATGTTTTGTGAGAAAACTGGCAAGGTCCTGTCAAAACTACAACCACCTGGTTGCATAGTGGTACCTGTTTTGAGAATATTTTCATCTTTGTCTGGGGTTTTCTGCAGAGCAGCCAGTAATAATTAGATGGTTAATCACAAAAAATAGCAGGACATCAGTTCACGTGGATCACTTTTATTTAAAATAACTCTTGGCTTTCCTAGTAATCATCCTCAGTCTTACCATTATTTTTTTCTGGCTTTTCTTTACAGGCCTTTCTTTGGTAAACTTACAAAATGACCTAGGTGGCAGGCACTTGCATGGAATAAGTAATATAATATTGATAAAAGGCTGTTATTTTGTGTCTTGAGAGTGGCAGTACCCTGTAATTTGGTGAAAACTCCCTGGCCAAGTCCTTCAAGCCTTTCAATTCTTTCCTATGACCTTTCTCAGTCCTTCCTGTTGTCCCTTTGGTTTACATTTCTTCTCAGAGAGCTATGTCAAAGCAGGGTTTGGCCTTGGTATCTGGCTGTAATTTTCTAAAGGAGAATAAATGAAGACTGCACCATTTCTGTTTACGTTTTAGACTGATCTTTATTTGCTACAAATCTTTGATAGCTGCCAGAGTGCATTTCCAGCTTCCTCGAAGGGTGAGTTTATCTCCCTTCAGATCTCATTATGTTCTGCAGCTTTACTGCCGTAGGAAGCAAGTATATGTATTTCTTCATCATGTTATTGTTTTTTGCCCCTTTACAAACATAATCTCTTCTATTTTTTGCCTTCTCTGAACGTGTGGGTAACAGCAGTTTCCAGAACACTTGCTTTGTATTCTGTAAATCATTGCACCACAAACAAGATCCCTTTTTGGATGTATTGACGTCTCTTTGGCCCCTCTTACCCCACCTCTTAGTCTTGTCATCACACATTCCTGCATCATGAAGTGCTTTCTTTAGGCTCATCTCGTTCCTTCCCTACCACTCCAGACTTTACTGATGTTTCTTTTCATCTGTCCTTTTCTTTTTTCTTGTCTGCCTTTACTTTTGGACCTGTAGTCTCTTCTATTTCTCCTACCAGAACAGCCACAGTCATCAAATGTTAGTGATGTAGGATGTCTGTTGCCTTAGAACTTTCAGAAAGCTAATGTGAAAAGGAAAAGGACACAAACCCTCACATTGCTTAGTGATGAGGGGAGTCAATGTGCAAGGGATCCTTGCACCAGAAGAAAATCCTTGTGTTCCTCACTCAGGAGAAATCTGAGGACTTCACCAGGAGAAAAACACATCCCCGCACCTTTGTATTCCATCCACGTTCCTCTCAGACTGGATGCACATAAATGTGCTTATGTAGCAAGTCAAAGCAGGAGCCATATAAACTGTCTCGGACCACCCAGGTCTCAAAATCACTGCTTGTGCATCTTTATTACAGCAGTCATGCTTTCAGATTTTAAATACCCTGCTATCCATATGTTCTCCCTCCCTATCTAGGCTGTATTTCCTATTTAAAGTGAAAGAAGTAATGCAACACATCTTTAAGATATTTTTTTCTCCATCTGTGCATCAGCACAGCTGTAACTCTAAAGGATACACTTCAAATGAGTGCTGAATTCTTGTACTGTTTGCAGCAACAAACACAACAGTCATAAAAACAAGTCCATCATGGGCTCTAGCTTGGCTCTTACCTCCCACTGGGCACCACGGATTCCCCTTTCATTTCCACTGTTCTTCTTTAAACAGCATATCTTATCTGCAGACACAATGGAGAGACTAACTCTTCAGAAATGTATGCAGTAATAATCATCCTTTCTGCAGGCTATGCAGAGTGGTGAGTACTTCGGGATCTGTCCTTCTGTAGGAAAATAGTGGCATTTCAAATGAACTTTATTTTAGAGAAGTAAGGTGAGGCAGTGCCCAGGCAGTGAGGGAAGTATTTCATATTAACTTGGCTACGTGAATTTTGTAAGTAAACCTGAAATGCTCAATTATTCTCCTGGGTTAAGGTGACAAGACTCTACTATGTTGAATCAGAAAGAATGATGAGTGTTTGTTTTTACCTTGGCTGTACAGTGGTGAGTATCAAACCAGCACACTGTCAGTCTCCAGTTTGCCCAAGAACATGGCACTTGAGCAGGGTAGAGAAAGATGCACTTTTGGGTCTTCCTGATGTAAGGTTCCCGCTCTTGGCAAGGGTGGGGGTTTCATGCACTGTAGAGGGTTCATTTTCAGTACATTCATCAGTAAGAGAGAGGAACTTCTGCTGTAGGGAAAGGAAGAAAGCTTTAGTTTACTTTTTGTTTGCTACATTTGTCTGTGTACGTTTTGCTAAGTAGGATGAGTTTTCTTAGGTCAGAGGCCAAAGTAGGCACAAATGCTCTGTTCTTAATTGTGTACTTGGTAGTTGCTTGTTGATGAATTAACTCTGCAGTTTGGACATTCTCAGTAGGCTGTGGTTCAACTTACCTGACCCAAATCCTTTGGTTCTCTGCATGTGTGTGACAAGTTTCAAGCTTTATATATTCCAGTGGCTTCAAGAAAGCTAATTTGGAGTCTCTGTTAGTCAAAATGCATATTTGAGGGCATTTTGCATCTGCAGAGTAATTTTTTTAGCTTACTTGAGGCTCTGGAGTGAGTTTGTCACCCTTAAATGAGGGTTGTTTGCAAGGATTGAAAAATAACAACTCCAGATCCATGCAGCGACTGTCATGTAGCTGCATTACGTGAAATTTATTCTGTGTTTTCAGTTTTCTGAAGATTTGTGTTGTTTCTGCAGGGAACAGCTTATAGAATCCAATAGATATAAAAGATCTGTGGGAAATTAAAGTTACTGGGAAAGCATTTTTCCCCTCTTCCTCTGGTTTGATTCTCCCTAGTTTTCTGTCGGTGAGGGAAAAATGGGTACTACATTGCCATTACTCTAAAATAATTCCTGCTGCTTTGCAGTGCAAGTTTGATGTGACACGGTCAGTGTTGGGAGCCTTATGATCTATATTATACTGTTCCTGAGCGTGCTTCTTTGTATGTCTGTCTTGTTTGGGTTTGTTTTATAAACTTTTAGTGTCTTCTGTTTCTAGTTTTTGTGTTAAAAAAAAATTCTTGTGCTTTTTTATGAAGACAGAGACAAGGATATAATGGAAGTTTGTTTTCAAATACTTTTACTAGGCCGTGATCTCTATACTTTTTTTTTTATAATTTAAGTGAAATTTAAGATATTTAAAATAATATTAAATCTTCATGACAGTAGTAGTAAGAAGGATAATTAAGTAGGCATCTCCCTTAACCCAGGCTATTCTATTGAGTACCTCGTTTTGGTTTCCATCAGAGGATCAAGATTTGGGTTTTAGAGACCAAAACAATGACAGGTTCTGACATCATGACTTTTGGAAATACGGGCCTTATGTGTGCTTTCACTGTTCTTGTTTTGTACAACATGCAGAAGATCCAAAGTCTTGAACTTGTCTACTAAATTTAATTTTCTTCCATTGTTATAATTAGAAATATGGAAAAGCATAAGAATTTCACATAATGTACAAGGATATCAAAAACCATCTTGTGCTATTGACGTGAACTCTTAGTTAGATACTGGCAGATTTTATACTTGCCAAAAACTGGAGTTTTGGGGTGGGAGGAGAATATAGACAGATTTAGAGTGAAATGCAAGAAATTTTTCACAGAAGGAAATGGAATTAAAAATGTATTGCTACACTTCTGGCAGTGTCTTCATATAAAATATTTTGACTTTTCGCTTTTGGAAATGATGTAGTTCAGGGATGAACCCTAACAGTTGTTTCTGTAAAACTGTTGTTGGGAAGTTTTTATACCTTTGCCAACTTTCCCGTATCTCCATCTATAATCAACCATTCTGTCCCAATTTTTTGCTCTAAGAATTCTCTAAACTAAAAGGAAATATTATTGAAAGAATAAAAATGTCAAATATACTTTGCATTAAATATTTGGTATTTAAGGAAAAAAACGCTTTAAAGAAACATTCCTTTGTTCCTCAGTATTTTGGTCCTGTAGTAGGATTTTTTTTATTTTTTGTTAAGCCTAGCTTTAGCTATAATTCTAAGAGCTGTAACTGGTAAATAATCACAGGTAAATGAAATATCTCTGCATATTTCTGTACATGCAGACAGCCTGGCATTCTGATACTTCCTTCAGGGAGGGAATACGTTGTGAGAAATTGAGTCTGCAAATTATCTGCCATAAAAATGCTTTATTTCTGGCAAAGCTACAAATGGGGTGTCTGTGTTGATGCATGCTCATAGTGTCATTAACCATGTTCCTTAATAACTATTAATTAGCTTCACTGGAGCTCTGGTAGTCCAGATTAATTACAGTGGGAGGGCCAAGGAGAACTAAGAAGCTCCTTTATTTCACAGCTGCTGCGAGTTGAGTGCATTTATGGAGTGGAGGATGCCTTTGGTCATTCTGTAACTCTTTGAGTGATGATGGTTTCCTTGGATCTTTTTACCTGTCACAACTGAAATAACACCTATTTAAAGTATCCAAAATCATGATTGGGAAGAAGGGCATCTCCTCTTCCTTTGCATGCCAGTATGCAGCTTCCAGGACTGCACACAGATATAGTGCAGGTACTGTTATGGGATTTTCCTTAATCTGTGTATTTTTATATCCAGTACCTTTTGTTGCAAACTTCGCAAACAAAATGAGGGCAGCAAAGCAATGTGCTATTGGCCAATGCCCCAGGGAACACAAAACAGGAATTGTAACAGGACAAGTGAGAAGAATCTCTTCCTTTGCTCTTTGATAAGTTTGTTTTCCCATGAATTATAAGGGAGCTCCCATTACACATCAATCTGCTCAAGGATAACTGCTTTGCTATATTCTGGGGTGGAATCTTCTTTAGCAGTTTTAAGAGCTAGGAACTGATGAGTTTTTTTATAGTTCTTCAATAACTATCACAGGATCAGTTCTGTTGACCCAACTCAAAAAATACACCAGATGGATTAGCCATAATTACTGTTCATATGCAGCTTTGCTTGGGAAATTTCAGTATTTTCTCAACCTTTGTCTATTTCCAGTTATTATCAAACAGTCCCTCCATAAGGAATTAACCGTGTTGAAAGTTAAGTCATATTTTAAAGTTACTGCTGAAGACCAGTTGTTTTTCTATCATTTTGGAGTATTTCATTATTTTATCCCTTTCTGAATGGGTATTTCTGGTATCTTTGTTCTCCAAATCTCTCCTAGTAAAAGTAGGAGAGAAGGCTTGCTTGTTGTTGTGCAGTCACTGATGTCTCCGATATAAATGGTGTGAGTGGCTTCAAGAGGATATTGCAGCATCTCACCAGGAGAGAAAAACTTGCCTGAGACTCCTTACTTGTGTACTGTATTTTCTAAATACATTTTTTGATTCTTACGTTGCAGTTGGACTTTGGATAAAATACAGTTTAGGCTCTTTTGCTCCTTGTCCCTGTGAACCTCTTGCATCCTTTCTCTGAACAAGCATTTCCATGACGGTTGGCTCTTCATCAGACATTCAATTGTTGATACACGGGTGTGTTTTAAACAGACATTTACTGTTTAATTACAAACAGTAACTACTGCTTGTTTTCTTAATTCTAGTTCTGTTTTTATCTGATTTGTCAAGAACACAACAGTCATAGCTCATTAGATTAATTTTGCAATGTTAGAGTGCTTGTACTATTTTTAATCCTAAATTACACATCAACATCATTTTATTGGAAACGTATTCTAAAGCCTGATGCTCTGTGTTGCTTATAGGATTTGGGTTTTGGTTTTGGTGTTTTGTTGGGTTATTTTTTAAAAGGAAAGGGATAGGGCAGACCTGTTTGATATGGTTGGCTTGTAATTGATGCAGTAATAGTGGAACTTAGTTACCAATATAAGCCTAAAACTGGCAGGTACATTGGTTTAGATAAACAAAGAATATAGCATTTAATCTTGGGCTACTGTAGGTAAGAAGGAAACACTGTCTCATTCAGGTTGCTTTCTAATTAGGAAGGAGAATGGTTGGACCTGGAGAGAATTGCAGGCTTCCAGCTGTTTAGAAGTGCTACAAAGCTTTTAACCCACTGACTTCTAATCCAGGTTTCTATACCATTTACAATCCATATCTTTGATGATTTTTTGAGCCGTTACGAAGGAGACTAAATAAATGAAACTTGGAGAAATCCAGAGGGAATAGGAACTCTAGAAGGAATAGGAACTCCAGAATTTAAAGTCTTTTTTTAAATGGAATTTGGTTGTCTTTGGAAATCTTTGCTGTTTTCTGTGGTGTTTTGTTCTCTGCAGATTTTGTGTATTGACTGATCCTTTGGGGGGCAAGCTGCTGGTAACGGGAAAACTGCCTTTTAAAAATATATTGACTGAGATCTTTAGAGGTGGGTCAGAGTGGAAGCAGAGGAGGGAAGGGGATGTGGAGTTGCATTAACAAAATCAACTGCCCTTATGCTTCTTCAGAATATGCCCTCTCTCTATAGGAAGAATTAAAGGATAGCAGCTGCCTGTGACAGAGGGATATGTTATCTCCTAAAGGCAATGGGCCTATTCATTGTGCTGGGGGATTCTGATGCTAATGATAGGTGAAGTGAATGTGAACCTTCCACAGAGGTAGCTAGAAAATTATCAGCTGTGTTCACCATTAGAAAGTTGACTGCCCTTGGCAGCAGTACAGTAGTATTTGTATTTAATTTGAAGGATGATGAACTGGTTTTCTAGTGTCTCTACAGTGACGAAAGTAGATAGAAGAATGGTTATCTCTTCAAGCTGTGTCTCTTCTAGTTATATTTAAAAAGAGTGCACATTTTATTCCAATGCAAATAACTGATAATATCTACTTTTCTTTGCCGTGAAATAAGTCAGGTAATACTGTATTCTTATAAATTGAATAAAAATTTGTGTTCTCTTCAAATGGATTACTTCTGTGAGCAGCAGAACTCACTTTGTAATGTGAGACTTAGAGTTCAACCTTCATTTGCATGCGACTTACTCTTTCTGGACTTCAGTGATACAGAATAGAGCAGTCTTTGACATTTTACTTTTATTATAATAAATTTGTTCCTGCTCTTTCTTAAGTTTTTATGTATTTTATGATCTTGATATCTGAAAGAGTGGCGCATTCATTCTTTTAATATCAATCTAAACATGTAATAAGTGCATTGTTAGTCCAGTCTTCCAGCTGGACTTTGTAAACCAGTAAGGAGCAAATGGTCTTTGTTGGGACTGCACTCTATCTGTTTGTGTGCACCTGAACACAACTTAAATTTGGTCTTACTTCTGAAAAGTCACTCTTTATGATTCAAAAATCAGCATTGAAAACAACATTTTTTGTGAAAAATATATAAAGCTATCTATTTTATCCATATATTCACACTGTCTAATGCTTGCGTGAAGTTAAATAAACCAAAAAGAAAAACTTGGACCTCAATTTTCCATTATTTACAAAGAAGAGATATCGCAGTGTCTTCGTAGCAGATTGTCTTTGCATTGAAGATTCAGAGCCATTCCACTGTACCTTTTAGCTCAGATAGGATAAGGCCTATTTTGTTCTCATTAGATTCATAATCCCAGAATTACTTTCAGCACAGATTGCTTGATGGAACGAAATTATGCTGACATTAGATAATAGTTGATTTTTACAAAATTAAAGATGTGAATATGACCAAACTTGAATATATATCACTTAGAGCCTTTTAAATTATCTATTAACTCTTGGCTTCAGTAACATAAAACGGATATTAAAATGCAGTTTAGTGATTAATCCTTGAGCTTTTCCATGTTCTTATACAAGGTTTTTTAGTAAAGTTGCAATCCTAATTCTTTGTACAAAAACATTGTACATCTGTTGCTCAGAGTAGGCATGATACTGACATACCAAACAGATACATTTCTCGAGCCTTCTGATGGACATTTAAATGTTTTTGTTCATAAGTGTGAGTATTACATGGTGGTATTATTTACCATCTTGTTTTATCAGGTACTCCTTATGGCAATGCAATTTCATTAAATACTGATAGACAATTGGGAACTGGAAAGGTGAACCAGTCTTGGATGTGTTTTCCAACTATAGTAATGTTTTAGAGGACAATCTTCTACATGCAGGTTTGTGGTTCTGAGCATGTGTCTGTCACTATTTTTACTGTGGCAGGTAAGCCTTAAAAAGGAGAAAGAGACAAAGGTGAAAATTCTCTTCTACCATGGCAATACAATTGTGTGGTGGCCTTGTCCTGTTCTCTGTGTTGTTCTGTGCAACTATTATGGAGGCAGGTACTTTATAGTATGCTAATATGGAAGAAACGTAGATTTTGCTCCTACAGCACATACTGTCTCTAGGATGGCATTTAATCCCAGCTGTTCCCAGTCTGTAATTTGGTCGTAGCCATGACTGGTGCAGAAAAAACTGCTTGGCATACCGTGGTCTTACTGGGCAGCAAAAATATACAACCAATTGAAAGAACAGCTTGCAGATGTACTGCTGTAAGAAAACAGAATTACTTCATGGCAGAAAAAAAGCAGAAAAAATATATGTCTATTTGGGTTGTGCTTCAGTGTGGTGCTTGAAACCGTGTTACTTTGTCACTTGGAGGATGAGTCTCAGTGAGAGAACAGATGAAATTCAATATGTGCTGGCTTTTAACCAAATTTTAAAATATGATAGGAGGTTGTAATTTTAACATTTCATCACACTTAATGTTGGAGGAAAACGGAGTCTTTGTAGTCTTGCTATTTCAGTGATGCATGTTGTGTAGCTGCCATTAACTTGAACATGAGGTGTGCCAGTGAACTCTACAGAGGTCTTAAAACATCTACTCTGGTTCTCAAAGCCATGTGTAACCCAATGCTTGACACTGGTGAGGTAATGGGTTTTATTTATGGTGATGGACTTGATATAGATTTTCTTATTCTAGGATATGAGTTTTTTATCTGATCTAGGATACTACTGCAAGATACAGTGTGGATTTGGTGATGAGATCCATTAATAACGTGCTATCTACTGTTAGGTTTAAGGTAGCTTATATGTTATAAGATCACTGATGGAACATTTGGGCTTAGTATTTTTGTGAATGTGTGCAAGTGCACAGGTGTTATTTCACAAACAGGTTCCTCTACACTGGGACTGTTTGTGCTGTGCTCAAATTTTACATGTTCTTGTTGAAGCTAAGTAGTATTCAAAGAAGAGTTTGTTTTTTTCTCCAAATTTATATGGGTGTAGGGATTTTTAAAATAGGAAACAACATTCTGTGATCTTTCTCATTTTGCATTCTTTGTGTGAAATATTTGACATCTTCCTTGAATTATTTGCATTGGTGAAAACTTTTGTCACAACCTGAAGGAAGCAGCCAGATAAGGAGCGAGAGTTGCTGGCGCTGTTCAGATTCATGAAGGTCTGTGGTATTATTCTTCTTAGACTTGTCATAGGCCTAACTGTTTTGTCTGGCACTGTTTAGATATGTCCAAATCACCTTGCAGAATGCAATATCTGAAGAATATTTAACCTTTGTTCTTCCATACCGCTCATAGGAGTAAGCCTGCTGGAAGATCTCACGTGAATGTAACAAAAAGCTTTATGACTGTAGTTCTACTGTGATTACTTTTATAAAAGAGGAATTATAAGCCTCTAAGTTCTACTGAATTCCCTTGTTAACATCCCCCATATAGTAGAAAGCTTATTATTGCCTAAGGGAAAACTAATATAAATGATATTGTAATGTGCTATTAACAGGAAGGTGACAGTTTTACTTGCACTATTAGTTTCAGGTTAAAAATCATGGAGAGCAAAATATTTCATGTGCACTTGACTATAATTAACCCCTTCTGCCTTTCCCCAGTAGTCATGTCATTTAACAAAGCTTCATTTGCAGCAGCTCAGTGACACAGCATGTGCTCCTACACATGCAAAGACCACTTTGGTGACTCCCTTCTGCTAAAGGCTGCTCATACTGCAGGGCAACTTGCGGGATTAATTAGTCCCTCTCTGAGCTTCTTACTGCTGTTGCAAATTTTAAACACTAAGACAGTAGGCAATTCTGCATTCCCAGAGTCTGTTACTACCTTTCTCTTTTAATTCTGTGTTTCTGTTAATTGCTGGTTGCATGGTTTGATCACTATAGCATGGGCACATATAGGACAGTAAATGCTGTTTTTCAGGAGCAAAGTGAATGCAGGTAAAGGTGGATGAAACTGAGCATTAATCAGGTGGCAGTTGGTGTGGAGTTTGTGCCCTGCTTTTATCTAATATCCATAGCACTTGGCTGTATCATCACACAGTGTCCTGCAGTTGTCTAAAGCTGAGAAGGAGGGAATGCCCCTTTGTCCTTCACTCAGCTGGAGCACTCATGCTGCTGATGGGCTGCACAGAGGTAACCAACCCTGCAAGGTGGTCCTATCGACACCAGGGCTTAAAGGAGCCTGTGGTTGGGTGCTTTGCTGAGTTCCACAAGGCTGGGGTTTTTTGACAATGTGGAACAAAGATCCAGGCAGGATCTGACATGTCCCTGTTAGCCAGAAGAGCTAACAGTCTAGAAGTTAGCTAGTCTAGAATTAGAAGTCTAGAATTGTAACTATTGTGACTGGATTTGTGGCAAAGGGAGAGGAAAGGTGTGTGACTCAGCACCCTGCAGCTTATGTTGCTGGAAGTGAAATTGCTTGAATAATCTTTTAACTGCAGATCAATTGCTCAGCTCAAGATATGTCTACCTGTCTGGTGACTGTTACAGTATCATCAAGTGTGTTTTAATTGTATTGTCATGTGCAGTTGTAAAAGACTTCCCTGAATGCTCCATTTGAATGTTTTCCTTGCATGTGGTGTACCATCCTGTAGCTTAGATGTGTAAATAATTTTTACTTTATGATTAGTATTTGCTAAAGTACATCCATATTTCCTGAATTGGATCTGTAGTAGATTGATTAATGAAACAGTAGACGGCAAGAGCAACACAGAAACCACAAGGATGACTTGAGAAATATATGTCTGTATTTTTTTTCCAGTGTTGGACACTTGCATTTACACTGGAAAGTTAAACTATTATTGCATGGTTGAATTAAAAAAAGTGAGGAAGGAACAGGACATAGTAAGAATACTTAAAATTATTTCTATTTAAATTTTTTTTAATTGATGCTCTTTAAGAAATTGTAATGCTGTATGAGAACTAGTTTCATCTACATATATTTTTTCCTGTTAATTTTAATATGAGTTTGGAGAGAACTGTACTCAACTTTTAACTTACAGGAAATTGCCAAAATAAACAAATATTCACAAGTTGGAGGATAACTGAGAAAGTTGGTAAAGTATAGCTGTACACTGAAACTGTATTCTCTTGTTAGCTGTTGAGATTCTCCTGGTCAGCAGGGTCCACACAAAAAACCTAAAACTATGTTGTGACTGGTTTGTATAGACCAAATGAGATGCTAACCTTCCCTTCTGCAGCAGCAGTAGCACGATAAACATGTGGGGGTTATGCCAAGACTTGCAATCTTTTTTCAGTCTAAAAGATTAAGTCTTGTGTGGGGAATGGTGTACTTTATTTAAGGAGCAATTACTTCAGCATCTGCCATCTACTTTAGTCAAAAGGAATAATTGATTCCTTTTCTCTTGGTGTGAGTCTTGCTATTCAGAATGACATTTTCAAAATTTTCATAATGCAAATTCTGGATTTCTTCATCGTTAAGCTGAAAAGATAACTGCACCTCAGCTGTCTAAGAAAGGTCACAGAGAGTTGAATCACAGATTTCTTTTCATCTCTCTTCCCCAGTCATTTTACAAACCCACATCCTGCCCAACTGAATAGGCAGCAGCAGGTGCCCTTGCTACAGTGAGAGACAGGACCATGCTTCAGAATTCAGGCTGTTGGTCATCTCTACCCTGAAGGGTGATTGCATCCCATAAACACTGAAGACTTCTAAACACTCAGCACCAATGACTTATTCAGGCCTTGTATGTGAAAAACCTGATGTCTTCTTCCCTGTGCAGTATTTATTAATGAGAACAGATTTGCCTTTTAAAAAACGATTGCTAATGCTGTGTGACCTCTGAATTGGAGTAAACGTTTAAAAGTGCATTAAAAATCAGGGCAAAATGAACTTGTGCAATAGGGGTTCTTTCTTGTATGTAGTGAAATAGTGGTTGACGATGTTGTAAGAAGATAGTGACGTGAGATGGGTGTTCCTTGTTTTGCCGGTGATGTGCATTGCATAGCTGTATTTTTATTGTGTTCATGCTCTTATTTTACTTTAAGAAACTTAATGGTCACTTTTCTCAAGTTCTGTGAAAAAAAAAAATTAGGCAGATGCTCTTAGAATAAATTTTAAAGATAGAGACTATGAAATTAAAATTAGAATGACTATCCTGCAAGTTTGTGCTGGAAAGGAGTGATGAAGATACAATTCTCTCTCTCTCGACGGTGACTTTAAATACAGAGGAGTTTGTAACAAAACCAAATTCCTGTTAAATTCAAATTAACACCTCTGCACAGTTTCGATGACACAAGGGCTTTTTAAAAGTTATTGAAGATCAGTTTACCTTCAGAAAAGTAGCAATGTGCATGACAAAATCAGTAGAAAGCCATAAATTCTGTTACCTGGTCAATACTACTGACTTTGCTGAAGTGTGTTGAACAATTTGAAGAAAACAAGCTTTTCTTGCAAAATAGAGGATATCTATCTTATCAGGTGATTTTCTTCTAAATTTACCTGAAATCTACAGTGCCAGCTTCTGGCTGCCCTCTGTTGACACAGCAGGTTAGGACAGTTCTAACCCTGTCCCCTGGCAAACTTCAGTGGGAATTAAGATCTTTCATTAAGATCTAAAAAATTATAGTAGGGAAATGCCTCTGTTTATCATAAATCAAGTAGAATACAGCAGCATTTTGCAAGATAAGATTTAGGGTCTAATTTATTCAGATGATGAAAGCACGAAAGTGAAGGATTAGTTTGGTCACCCTCCAAGATCCACAGTATGTTGGAAGAATCCAAGAAGTGTGGTATGTTCATGAAACATGTAAAAGGATTTTTGTACTCTTTGGCTAACAAGTGTGACAGGTGCAGTATGTTCTAATTGCTCAGAATTACACTGTTTGAGTTCCTCTTTCTTGTTTTATTACTATCAGATGCCAAGCCTTCACAGTTCTAGTGCTAATAAAACATGAAATTGTCAGTGTTTGTTTTTAACGTGTATCCATGTGTGTGAATGTGAATATGTAGTATGTGCATCATAGTAGCTTCCATTGCAGTGTAAGTTCAGAACTGCCAAGTACTGTCTTTTGATTGAGAATTGGATGCATTGTGTAGTGTAACAGCATTGCATATGTGCAAAACGTTTCTTTTTGCTGACTTTGTATTTACTGTGGAAGTTTGAAACATTTATTCCTTTTCCTTTTTTTTCCAACTTTTTTTTTTTTTTTAATAATCCAAAAATAAATCATTGCAGGGCTTGTTTTATGTTTTACAGATACTGAGACATTATTAGGTACATTTAAGTAACTGATCCAACTTTCATTTCTGTTAAGCTAATAGTTTTTCATCATTCCTGTCCATTTTCTTCTGAACAGAGGGGTATCTGGATTACAGAAGAATTACCAAGCACTGTTACAAAAAGTGGGAAGGGCTGCCTGTGACAGCATTAGGTGCTCTAAGGAAAAGCAGACAGTATTTTACTGACATCTGATTGTTCAGTTACAATAATAGCTTTCATGTCTGCAGCAGTACAGTGCCAAGTCTTGTAGAACATATGCATTGAAAGTGGTTTTATGATAGATGAAATAAACTCTCAGAATCCGTACTCTGTAAGGCTGGATTCCATTAAATGAAATGTGCAGTTTATTCAAGACTAACAACTTTCTTTATGCTTTGGAGAGGCTGAAAACAAGAAAAAAAATGTGCTAAGATTGCCAGTGCTCACTGACGTGGGGGTTGAGTGAGTCCCTCCAGATGAACTCAAAGTTCTTTGGAACAGCACATTGTTAATGATCAAAACTATATAAGATTAGGCCTGCAAAAGATTGGCTTTATGTAATAAAAAGATGTCAAGCCACTTAGCTGGAGCTGAGAGAATTAAATTAATGAAAGGCAGTGAAATCAAGTCTCCAGTGAGTACGGCATCCACTGATCAATACAGCATGTTAGCAAGTGCTGGGGAGGGATCTGTTTGGAATGCTAATGGCGAGCAGCCCTCTGGAAACAACCACCACCAGCTGGGGAGCTGCTCCTGTGTCCTCATGTGCCTGGTGCCACCCAGGGCCACCGAGCCAAGAGGGCTGGCTGAGGCTCTCCTGCCTGCTGCTACACTGTGTGCAGGCAATGGCTCAGAGGTGCTGATGAGAAGTGGGTTGTTGGCTCCGGGTGCGTGGTTTCCGTAAGGCCCTTTTCCAAGTGGGGAATGCCTTTGTCTAAATGAGGTTTGGAGAATATTATCTGTATGGTCTCAGCCAGATGTAAGGGGCAATTGCCTTGAGTGGTCAGCAATTGCTGCCAGCCCAAGGAATGAGGGCTTTTACCAGGACTTCTATAGTTTCACATTTAATTTATTGAGAAAAAAAGAAAAAAAAAAAAAAGCCTAAGACTATCTGAAGCCTTATAGCCTGTGTGCCATAGGGAAGTACGTGTGACAATTGAATCATGCAGCTCAAGATTTTCTCCTGTTTTCATGCAGTGAAGTAGAATCTGATTATTAAACTGCTTATGCAAAATGCTGCTGCAACTGAGCAGTCCCTTGCAGTGACCATTGTGAAAGGATTTCCCAGTTTGTGAAGGGAATCGGAACTCTTGGAACGATCATGGAGTAAACCAAGGGAACGATCTTTTAGAAAGTTCATGCCTTGAAAAGAACTGTCATCGCCATGTGTCTTGCACCAAGTTTGCCAACCTTATTACAGAAGTCTAAAATTAGAGACAGCAGTGTTAATAGTAAAAGTTATAGACAGCAAGAGTTATATAGTTTTTTACTGTTTATGTAAGAAAAAAGGCTTAGAGGTTTCAGTATCATGACAAAGCTTTAATGCCAATTAGCTGCTCAATTATATTGATTGTAAGTAAATTAAGAAATAAGATGACAATGGAAGTGACAATACACCTGAAAGTTCCAGCAGAGATAGGCAAAAGGAAGATTTTGTATCTGTGGCTTTTTTTTGGTGTTGGAGTAACTGGCAGGTTATTTTTTATTTTTGCCCAAGGTAGGTGGGAGGAGGAGCAAGATTTTTTTGCCTGGGTGATGACAGCTCGGGTTCGTAAAGAGCCTGAGGTTCACATTGGAGCATGTCAGTTCAATTGTTCTGAAAAATATGAATAGAAGAATTATCTTCACTGTATTTTTATTACTCTTGTAGCTAGAGATGAGTACAACAGTCTCTCTTACTTTTAGATCAGTCATCTATACAGAATGCTGCTTGTTTTAATATGTTCAAGTTCAGGAACTCTTCAGAAGTGTGTAGGTACTTGTTCTCTAAATATTTCAGCATTTTTCATTTTGTACTTTCATGTGAAGCTATTTTTAAAGAACTTGCCAGTGTCTTTGCAGGGAGCAATAATAAAAATAATAGTGAAGAATTACAAGAAGTATTATTCAAATGCAGGTCTGGGAGGCAGAAACTTGTGACATTTAATCTCAGTACTAAAACTAATCCTTCTATGGCTTTTGCTTCTCCTGGGACTCTCCTAATTTTATTAATACAAGAATTGCTTTTATTGCTAACACTCAGGCAGCAATCTTTAGGTTTGAGCAGTTAATCCTCGTGCCTCATTGGAGCCGATGGACAGGGAGGGGTGTTAGTTTTCTTCACTCAGTCAGGAACATGCTGTGACTGCTGGGGCTTGAATTCTGGAAAAATCCTGAAGTCTTCGGTCCATCATGCTTATGACTGGAGCTATACACATGCACACAGTACCTGTAATTGTGTGTGTGTGTTTTGGTAAGGATTATTTGGGAGGAGAATGGAAAAGGCTCAATCCAGTTTACTTTAATGTCAGTGTCAGCCAAATGCTAGTTCCAACAAATATCTTCAACAAAGAGTAATCAACAGTAATCAACAAAGGGTTATCCCAGATTTATTCTTTTAAAACTATCTGTGAGGTTAAATGACCAATTGGTTCAAGAGACTGATTGCCTTTATCAGACTATTCCTTAGGAATGGACTGTTGAGATAAATGCTGTTAATTAAATACAAATCCTTTTCTCCATTGTGCAGAAACAGCCTCGCCACTGGTCCCTCTCCTAATCTTGTTATAGCATTCCCCTGATAGGTCTCATTAGATTGTCTTGTTAGCTGATAGAGAGTATTTTTTACAGCAGAACAGACAGAAAAGTTAATGAGTTATAATGCTCAACCACTAATGTTTTCTTTTCTCTTATTTATTCACTTTTGTGCACTGCCATCATCTACTTCCTTTTGTTCTGTTGCCCAAACAAAAACCATGTGTGAAAACAGTAATTTATTTACTTTGATTAGTTTTTATTTAATCTGTCATGGTTTATTGGATTTAATTACTTTTAAATCATTAACTTAAACTGAACGACGTGATGGGGAGGGAAAAGCCCTGAGTGTGTTGTACAGTGGGAATGGGACATGCCATGAGCTAGTTCCTGGTTTGCTTTGATTGAGAATACCATCTATTTTGTCAGGAGAATTTATGGAAATATTGTCATCTTTAATTGCACATGTGGTATCTTCTCAGTTTCTCTCTCTGTGACTTTCTCAGAAAGTCAGCTGCAGAGCAGGCTTTCAGTTACTTGAGAGACTTTGTCAAGACAAAGGCCTCTTGACAAATGACTGTAAAAAGGAACAGTTGTATAAAGTAGTTTCAGTATTTGGAGTTGTCCATGATCGTGCTAATTGAGTTCCCTAGATGGCCTGTGGAAGGTGAGTTTAAGTAAAAGTAGCACGAGAGGTACAATAGTGTTGTTTACAAGAGATTTATGAATTGCTGACCATCAATAACTCAATTAATTGCTCTGGTACCTATCAAACTCTTTTGTTGCTGAACTGTTGCTTAGTGCTATTGGTGTGTGATGTTTCCTTAAAGATTTGTGGCTGGCCTCTGACACTTCAGCACAGAAGATGAGGTGGTTGATTATTGTAATTGGGGCCTTATTGCAAATGCTCACCCTCACTTTTTGTGAAGGACATCTGGTATATTGTCTGCTTAACTGGAGACCAGTAGTTTTTTTGACTTTGCAGAATGATTCCAGCACCCTTCGGAAGATAAGGACCTTACATTTTCCTATTTCTCAAAAATCACAGTAGCAGAGGTAGATGCCATTGCTGAGCTCTTTTCTGTCTGGTACTCGCTCTCTACTTTTCCTTTTTCTAAGGTATCTTCTGCTTTTGAGCCTTGGTTAAAAATTCTGAGGAGTCAGAGTCTGGAGATTTTCTTCTTCCTTCTTAGAAATCTTTCAATGAAGTGAATGTATCCTAAGAAGGTGATGTCACCTAAATTGATATTCTCTACCAAAGACAGATAGCAATGTTGGGTGTAGCATTAGGTGCACAACTCATCTGTCCTGGCTTCCAAATCATCTTCCTTTTTCAAATGTAATTTTATTCTCCAGTCTTTCTTGCTCCATGTTATGCACATGATAAATCCCCAGCTAGAGCTGGCTCTCTGAGGAGGAATATAGGTGGAAAAAATGATGGCACTCTTTAGGCAACACTGCATGTTCCCATTTATTCTTCACTCTCACATGGAGATGGTTTTATTCCATTTGGAGCTGCTGCTCTAAGCTTTCTACTACAGCATTTGTAAATACATCCGTGACACTGGCTCACTGTTCAAAGAGGGAAGGATGAGCGTGTCCTCGGAGAGCAGCGTTGGGAGTCTTTGCCAAAGAGCTGTAAGATTTAAGGAGCGACGGCTGATTGCTTGGCAGATGAAAAGTGGGTGGGCTGATTCAAGTGTGGGTGCTGGCACGAAAGAAGAAATAAAGCTGAGAATAAGTACAGGAAACAAGTGTGCAGGTAGGAGGAACAGGGGAACTGTTTACTCAGCAACCTAATAGCTCTTTCAGCTCAGGCAGAACAGAATCACAGTGATCTTGGTGATTCTTGCTTAACTGGTCGAGCACTACAAGTTTACTGCCCAAACCTTTTTAAAATATGAAATGTGTATGGGTTTGATGGGTGGATTTTTGCATGAATTATCATGTATGGTTTAATTTGAATTAAGAGTATTCATAAAAGCTTTTTATGGGTATGACTAACTGGCCAACTACTCTTATTTCTATTAAATCTGATTTCAGACCAGGCCTTAAATATCAGCTGGCTTCTAGAATGTGTGGTTAGGTTTTTATCTTCCAACATTTTTGGTTTTTTGTCTGGTAAAACTTTTATTTTATATTTGTTCAGACTTTGTGCATGGGTATAAGGAATGGTAAAGTCTTCACTGAGGCAAATGCATCGTCTCTTTTTAGTATATACAGTGTTCAGAGATCCAAGTTCAGCAATATACTGTGCAAAAGAGCTCTTGATGAAATGTGCTTGAAACACAAAGAGCTGGTAAAGCTGCTTTTTTTGCGTAGTGTAATAAGAACAAAAGGCGTGGCTGATTACTTATATTTTGTCCTAAAAGACAAAAAGTCTGTCAGTCTTCAAAGACATCAAGATACACTTGAACAACAGCCGTTCCAGGTTTGGCCTTCCATAATGTGTGTAGTTTGGGCCTGCAGGATGAAAATGGTTCCCATTTCCTTGGTGAGCAGAGCCCTGTGGATATTCTGTCTATGAACCTATGATGAATTATTCTATGGGAAATAACAAATGTTTTCCTCCAGCCCATATTGGATTTTTAACATGCATCTGCTACTTTACCAACAGCTTCCCATATGCTGCCACAAAATCATAACTTGCACATTTTGGTCTCGGAAGCAAATGTTACCTATAGGCCTTGGCTTCTGCCTCAGAGTCCCTGAGAACGGTTATAAAATGTTTGCATAATTAATTTTTTATGGGATACAGCTTTTGTTTATTTAAATGATACAGAAAGTAATAATATCCAGGTGTCTGAAACTTCTACCAATGCTAATAACAGAGAATTCACCAGTATTATAGGCTGAATCCTCCAGGAAAGGCTGCAGGATCAGTCACCTGCAGGAATATAGTGAGCAGCCCCTGCTGCTTCTGAAGCTACTGCATGAAGACTGAGCATCTGACCACCTGTAATTCCTAAGAGCTGGAGAGTGTTTGGCATCTCCAGTAGATACAGGAAAAAATCCTTCATCTCACCTTGCAAAAATTCAGTCATTAAATCAAATGGTACTTTCACAGTTTGCTAAGCCCCCATAAAATGTGAGTGGCTAAGGTTTAAAAAACAGTTGTTGCAGTTTTTAAGACCTGTAGGTTAGGAACAGAATAGAGCCATAGGTTTAGGAACTGAGAGTTACCCAAATTTTAAACAAGTAACACTTGAGAATCTATCCCCCTTTTTCTTGTCTGATGAAGTACCGAGTTCTGTACCTCACCCTGTCAATAGGGCTGACAATGTCAGCAGTGAAAGGAGAGCCAGAACCTGGTTATACTTTCCAGTCACTGCTAAGGAGAGACATTAAAGGGCAAACCCAAATTTCTTTTGCAAGCTTCTGATCAAAGTGGTAAAGTACTAAATGATCCAATTCAGAGCCAGCACGTTCCTGTGGCTTCTAGACCAGATTCTCTGAGCCTGACCAAACTCCATCTGGGTACAATGGAGTGTCTCCTAATGTCCCCTGATTTTGTCAGAGTTTTCTGTATGATTTACCTCAAAAGGATTATTGCCACTTACAGAGGGATTAGCTTTAAGCTCTTGGTGTCTGTTGTGTGAAGCCAGATAACTACATTTGCTTCCACAGTTAGCCAGAACCTGAATGATTATAGCAAATGTAGGAGCCTGGGTGTGCAATCTGCAGTGCAGTAAGGGAGGATAAAGTGTAATGGCTGAAGGAGAAGTGTGTTGGTTCTTCAGATATTGTGATGAGTAAGTCCAGGGACTTCTACTGCCTGGTTAATAAAAGTACTTCCATTTGGGAAAGGAGAGGGATTCATATTCTAAATGCTTTTAATCTAAGGGCTAATAAGATGTTTGATCTGGTCCTATTCTTACAAGCACTTAAAGAAGTAAAATAAAAACTTATACTAAATAAAATGAAATTACAAAGAGGGGTAAAAAGAGGTATTTACATTAGTGGATGTGTTTTTTTACTTTATCAGTTTCCTTTTCTCTTTTTGAGTTTGTTACATCATGGATTTGTTCAATTTCTTTTTTTCCCTTGTGATTTTATTTTTTCTTTGTTGGTTTTCTGTATATTTAATTTATAGTGTTACGTTTACGTAATGAGCATAATTACATCTAATTATATGTTATCTCTCCACTGAAACCTGTAATTACAGTTATGATGTGTAATGACATCCATGTTAAATTTAGTGGGGGAAAATACAAAGGAAGACCATAGCAAATTCATCTAAAAATGAAATTATATTGAAATACAATCCCCTCCCCCAAACAGGAGTAATTTAATTCAACCAGTTGAATTATTACTAATCAGACAAGTCTTGTTTCAATAGTATTCACTTTTTTTTTTTTTGACATGGAGAAATCTTGTTCAGTTTCGTTTTCAGATCACATTTTGCTTTCTCAGATTCAGAGACTAAATTTTAGGACTTTTTCCCTGGCCAATAGTTATGCAAGGTTTTGTCTAAGCATTTCACTTAGGATGTGCAATCAGGTTAAACCAGAGAATTAAAAAGCTGCACACTGTGTGAGAAGTACAGAAATAGATACAGATTAAAGGAGATCTTTTGTATCTTAAAATCTACATTTTAAGAAGTAGGGCTTTAGCAGTAGTAAATATTTAATCAACAACCCCAAACTTCACTTAAAACCCAGAAATCACTGCCTTTATTATCCAGATGGAAGGAGGCTGTAACCAAAGGCACAGACTATAATTTTAGAAGTTGATTTTTAATGTTGCAAATGCATTATTAATTTTGTGACTGAGAGCCCACTAAAAGGTTAAAATTTTCTAGTCCTGCTAAAGATGGGATGGGAGATAGATAGATAGATAGACAGATGTGTAGCAGCTGTGGGCCTTGACAAAGATTTTTGGATATAATTCTTTGTTTCTGGGCACTGTGTGATTTCCCTCTCAAGCAGGTGAAGGACAGCAGTGAGTGACTCCCTGAGTTTGTGCTGAAGGCCGAATGTCTCACTAAAATGAGTGTTTTTTAGCGGGCTCACAGACTCTGGGGCATCACATGGGCTACTGAAAGTACTTGTGTAGCAGCAGAGGCCTTCAGGAGGCAAGAGTGCAGAACTTTACACCCTTCTGTCTGTGGAGAATCCAGAATATACACTGCTCTGGGTCATGGTGCAGGGCTCAAATAAACTTAGGAAATGTGCTCTGGAAATTCTGGTTAGCAGCCTGTGAAGAGGAATGAAGGTAGCGTTTCCAATTTGTCTTGGGCATGCTCTGAATACTTAATGGGTGATCCCTTAATTATTCTGGTGACTCATATTTGGATTGTTCTAAGTGATTCATTCTTGGTATGAGATGCAGACCTTTTTCTGATAGAAAATATTCAGAGTGGGCTCTCCTGAGGTCTTGAGAAGAAAGTGCAATAGGCAAGAGATGGGAAAATCCTGAGTTTTGGCACATCAGGGTGAGCCCCCCAAAAGGTTCTGACTATCCTGTGTTGGTAGCTGATCCTTTCAGAAAGCAGCAACAGTTGCTTGCAGTCTTCTAAAGGAAGCTGATCTGGCCCAATGCCACCTTCCAACAACTCCTCTTCTCTTGCCTACCGAGAGCCTCTTTTGCCTCATCAGTGCAAGGTCAACGTTTGACCTTGCAGTGAGTTATCTTGTGACAGATAATTTTGTTCACAGTCCATTCTTTCTGCAGTACAGCCTTGTCAATAGCCTCCTCTCTGAAAAAATGCTTCCAGGGATTCATTTTGCAATCACCACCCCATTTATAAATGGGCTTTTTCAAGCAGATGATGGCTGAGCTGAATTCTCCACAGTCAAGCCACATCTCTTGTAACATAAAAGGGACTTTCCTGGATAGGCTGGATTTCTGGACTTGTTTATTAAAACACAAGAATTAAATGCTGCACTCCAGTTCCACTCACAAGTTCTTTATGCCCTTCCCCTCCTCTCCATTTCAGTCATTCACTGTAGCAGACTCTTTTGCGTAACTGCCAGCAGCACACGTTTTCCAGCTGTACAAATGAAATGGAAACCACTTAGCACAGCTGAATCAGAGGCATGATTAAATATATTATGGACTACCAGGAATAGGAAGAATATGCCATGGAGGCATCGTATATTACAGCCTATGTGGGGGAAAAGAATCTGTCACCTGATTCTGTGTTAGTGCCATGATAAATTGGTGCTTACCTATGTGTGTGCATGTGTAGAGCTTTGTAAACACACGGGAGAAAAGTTAAATGCCTGTGAAGACCTCTCGAGCTGTTGCTCTGAAGTTAGCAAATTACTTGGCTCAAAGTATCTTTCTTGCAAACAAAGTCTGAAAGCTGTTTATGTTTGACTGAAATACCATAATGGAGAACAAATGAATGACACACTTAATTACATCTGTGGAATTCAATAAAACGCACTGCTAGAACATATGCATAAGTGTTGCAGCAGGGTTTTATTTTCTAAGAAATTAATTGCTTTATTTATTATTCATAAAAACACACAAAATGGTACTTGGTGTATCAGTTATTTTTTGTCCTTAGCATATTTTTATTTTCTCTGAATGAAGATTTGTTGAAAGAACTTTTGTCCATTGACGTTTTCAGGACATACTTTCTGCGCAGCCCCTAGGTATTTGATATGGCTCTTAGTTTTCTACTTTTATTTAGGGATCTGCCACTGAGTACATGTGTGTATAGTTAGAACATCTGCTTTGGAGTACCTCTGAGCTTGTCCTTTATAAGCATGGGATCTGGGATTGATTTCCTTACCTCCATCTGAAAACACTAAGCCGGGAGTATGACAGGAAAGCCAAAGTAGCAAGACAGCAATTTATTATTTGTGATATTTTGTCTCTGCAGTGACTGTGCAGAAACCCTGAGCCTAAGCGGCTGAAGCAGTTGGGTCTGTCTAGGTTCTTTGGGAAGCGAGTGAGGGGTAGAAGGGACATTTGGGATTTCCTCTTGCCAGCTGTTCATTTCTGTGCTCCATGTGGTGATAGACTGTTTCCTAGAACAGGTTCCATACTGTTTCCTTGCAGATGACTTTACTCATCCCAGCGTAGGCAACAATATAAAGCTACGTTGTTTACAGTACATGGGCACCAGGCTACATTCTTGATACACATTACGTGAATCTAGGTGGGCTATTAATTGTGAAACAGTAAATTGAACATGGTGAGGTTCTAGTTAGAAAGGAGTTAAAGGTAATTCTCAGAAAAAAGCATGAAGGGGGCAACATCATGGCCTCAGTGAAGTCTTGGAAAGGAAGCAGGCAAGTCGAAAGAAGGATGAGGTTGCAGCAAGTTGTATTTCTTCTTGAATGCAGCTGCATGAGGGGCTCAGGCTGTGGCTGAGAGCCACAGAGAACCAAGCAGACTTGGAGAGAGCTGTGAGTGATGTAGCAGAGTAGAGGAAAAACCTTAAGGCCATTGTAAAGCACTGCGCTGTCATTCTCGCTGAACCCTGGGCTCCCCGAGATGATGCAGTGTGGACCTTCTGCTTCCCTCTCACAGTAGGAACTATCACAGGGTACTGTGGTCTTGGAAAGTCACGAGGAAGGATCCGTGTTGACTGCGAGGATACAAATAATGTTTTCTGTTCTTTTGCTTCCAAAGCTGCAAATCTGAGGAAGGAGGAAAGCACCAAGGTTGATTCCTTTCTCTTGTCTCCTTTTCTTCCTCTCTCTTCTTGTTACTCACTGTATGCTAGCAGCCAGACTGCAGGTAGAACGGCTCCAGAGGGAGCAGTAAGATGTGGCCATTTAAATACCAGGGATGTGTTCTGGTTAGGAATGCTTAGCTCAGTGGTAGAAACAATATCAGAAGGTAAGCTCTGGGTGATTTGGTGTTATCCATCACTGCCCGTTGTTTAATTTATCCATATTGTCTGTTTCAGGACAATGCATCTCAGCCATTGTCTACAAGTGGAAAAGCAAAGAAATATTATTGAACCTGTGTTGTCAGTTCCATTATGAACTCCCAAATAATCTTAATAAAGTTCTTCTTTTATACTTCTCAGTAGTAAAGTTGAATTTTCCATGTAACATTTTTTATTTTATAATCAAACAAAGCTTTTTTACAAATGTTTATCACCAAATTTTCTCAGATGCCTACAGAATGTATTTGACATGTCAAGCTCAAAATGGTGTTGATACTATCTAGGAGAAAATCCAAAGTACTTTGAAGCTGATGATGGAGTTTTCAATATGCTCACTGACTGCTAGGACCCTGACAGATATGTTTTCTTTGTGTGAGTTTCAGAAATAGTTAATTAATGTCATTAATGCAATTTGATGTTACCTTTTGTGCCTTTGAATGAAAGCTGATCTGAATTTTGACAGAAATGAAATATCACGAGATAGCTACAGAAAGACCAGGAACCAGTAAAAATGGAATGCCAAGTACATAGTTCATGTGGTTGATTAAAAGGCAATTACAAAATCTATGGGCAACCAGGAAATTGGAAATTCAAGTTAAAATAGGAAGAATGGACAGAAAAATCAATGAAACCACATGGAAATTTTTCATGCACCTCTGTGAATTTAAAGTAGGTGTGAATGCTTTTGCAATAAAATTTTATGATTTCTGCAAGACTAGCACAAAAAAGTGGCAATTTAAATGTTAAGTCTACAGCAAGGGAATGTTTTCTTTGTCCACCCTATGACCACAGTTACCTGTTGCATTTTTAATGACAACTTTGTGCAAAAAGGGTAGTTTATTCCTGTGGTTATTTTGTCAGAGAATAATTATTTATGTGGAAGCAAACTGGGGAACATTTTCAATTCTTTAAGTAAAAGTCACTAAGTACATATGACCCATTTTAAAAATAAATTTTCTTTCGTTCCAGGTTTCTTGTACTCTAGACAATTGCTTTTTTTGTCTTGATGGCTCAGGGTGACTTCAGGCTGACAAATCTTTCAAAATGACAGGGTGCACTTGGTGCTCTGAGGACATAAAATGGGTTCTGTCTATCAGAGTCTTTAGAGAATTATATATATGGTGGAAGCCATGTCAGAATTTATCTCAGTCAAAGCTAATATTAAAATCACTGTCAGTTTCCAGGTGCCTCTCCTATCTTGGAAAGTGTTGCAATTGGTTAACATAGTCATGTTTACTGATGTCAGCTTCTGATGGATTGTGTCAGTAAAAGGAGGAAGAAAAATATTTAGTATCCATTGTACCAAACATCCACATTTCAGTGAACTATGGAAAAGTGTCTGTGGGCAAGGTGTGTGATCTTCTACAGTGTTGCTTGTTACAGCACTGTATATGAAATATAAATGTTCTTTTTGCGTCGTAGTTCTTGAGGTGAATTTCCCTGGAGGAAAAGATAACTGTATACCCATAAACTAGAAAATAGTTTTCTTGATAGATTTACCGAGTTCCATTTGGTAACAAAGACAAGAGCAGATGTGAGTAGCAAACTTTCCTGCTCCACACATATTCCAGTGTAAATTTGCTGCAGCCACAGTTGTCAGAGAAGTCACCTCATGTGTTAACTCATTTAACCTTTGTGGGATGGGGACCCCTGAATTCAGTTCCAGTACTGACTTGTGCACTGATGGTGTCAGAGCCTAAGAAGGGAGGAAGAACATGGGCTTGAAGGAAGTTTACAAGAGACAGAATGAGAATTGGAGGTCTGTTTCATGGAAATACGAAGCTGCGTCTCAGCTTGTTAGAGGGAATGAAATTTCACTTTCCAGTGTGCAGCAAAAAGCAGTTTCAACATGAAACTATCTTACACATGCACAAGCATTGCTCGGGGAGCTCATGCATCAATGTGATTCTGGGTGTAATACCTGGATCTGCATTTCTTTCTTTATGCAATTCTTGCTTATGTCAATGGGCTAAATCTGGTACATGCCAGCAAAGAAGAAACTTGCTTCTATTATCATATGTAGTGTATTGTTTTGAAAAGGTCCCTTTTTTGTGTACATTGAAATGAATTAAACTCATATGTAAGTTAGAATCCATATTCACAGCAATTACATTCTCAACATCAATTACCTCTATCAACACTGAAGTAGCTAGGGAAGAAATATATTTCCAGCAATACCTGAAACCCATTTTAGGAGATATGTATTGGAGTAGGATGTTGCATTTGGAAGGTGTGATTTGATTTCAACATAGAAGACAACTAAAGGGACATTAAGTCAGTAAGGACGGGTTTTTACTGTGAAAAGGTTTCACTGCATTCAACCCCAGTGACTTTATAGGGCTGCCCATACAGCACTGGTGGAAGGAATGTCTCAGGTTGTTGTGACTGTTGGAGGATAAACTGGTTTTCAACTAACAGGAGTCTTTGAAACTCAGTAGCTGTCAGAGCTGGGAATGGCACAGTGAATCTCCAGCATCCTTGTCAAAAACAGAGCACAGCATTCGCTATGGTGAAGGATAGCAAGAGGGTGGTACCAGTGAGATACTCCAAAATACATCTGGTCATCACACAGGAGCACAAGCCCACATCTAGGTACAGTCATACTTCAGGAAGATTATGAGAAATGTCAGACAATACAGAGGTGAAGAATTTTTTCTACATTGAGAAGAATTTTGAGCAAAACTGGAAGAGTGATGAGAACATGAACAGCAGCATTGCATTCTGTGGAAAAGATATGTAAGTTTTCTGAGAGTTACTTTCTGTGCTGAAGTTAAGTGCACTTTAACATGTCTGCTGTAAAAAGTCATCATAATCCAATTTGTATAATGAGTTCATTGTTAAATGCTAATAATTATTAGTATAAAAAAGAAGTCTGACAATTACCCTGTAGTAAGAACTCGGTACAAAGAGCAGAATTTCCATTCTTGTTTATTTCCATCGTTCGCTTGTTCAACTTGGAAAGAATGGCCCTCTCTTTCATGGGGGAAGTGTCCTCTCTTTTTCATGGGAAGGTATGTCAGCATGATCTATCATAAAGAGAGACACCTTCCAGGAGAGCATGTGTAGTTTTGCTGCTTTATAAATGTAAGTTCTCAAATATTGAAACATATATTGCCTTAAATTGGTGTGAAATTGCTCCAGTCTTAGAATGGGTAAGGAAGAAAAAAAATGAGCCCAGATATATATCACCAGTGAACTCTGCAGTCTTAATTGGTAAACAATAGAGCTGTAACTATTTTGTTTTGATTATATTCACTAACGGAGTAATTATCATTTTAATTGATATGTATGAACAGGTGCTTACACTGAAAGCAGTTTCAAACTGGGATGCGTTATGCTTGAAAAGTAGCCTGGGTGATTGTTCTCATTAGCCAAACAGATGGCTGGACGTTTGCTTGCCATTTTATGGAGAGAGAATTATAATCTGACAATATTTTACATAGTATGAAATATTTATAAATCAATAAAAGATGAAATTTATGCTCAGTATTAGTGTAGAGTAAACGCAACTGACATGCTGGGGAATGGCATCTCCATGATAAATATCAAGCTACTGTTCTAATTACCTCTTTTGGAGGGTTTACTTTCAAGTGCAATGAGGCTGGAGCATTGGCATGCTCAGGAGAGTGTGGAAGCAGACCTTATTTTAAATGATGGATTTTAGTGTCCGTCTCTGGACACCCTGCATCTATCTGCTTCATTCTCATCTATTGCCTGGTTTTAAAAAACCTTAGGGCTTCTAAGGAGAAGACTTGCTATGCATCTCAATGTTAATTTGCTACACTCTGAATGTTGGCTTCTATATTTTAGCCTTGTTGCAAATGAGATTGTGTGGGGATTTAAAAATATTTAATCTGAATTTACTTTTATATTTGAGAATCCTCTTCAATTATACTCTGTACACTTTAAGATAGTTCTTTGTTATGTGGAATAGTTGTGATGGATATATTGTGCTCTCTTGTCTGGATAGCAGTGTGGTTTTGATAATGTTCACTCCAGCATAATTTGAACTTCCTCTCAATTTGTTACTGTTCTTGGCACTGCAAAAAGTTTTGATTTTAAACCTTCTATTTTATGTCAAAATGAATGTTTGTGTGGGACTTTTGCTCCCAAAAAATTGAGAAAGAAGATACAATCTGTAAAAAAAGTGAAGGCAGTCACTTTCAGTTTTGGAGTGACAAAACAGAAACATTAGTGTTGTCTTCCCATATTGCCCTGAGTTCCGTAGACACTGAGCTAATAACTGCTCTTTGATGTACACATTTTCTAGTCTTGGTTCTGAATCCAAAAGTTCTTTTCCAGTGAGACTCACTGAACCTTGTAAAGTCTTCTTAGAAGTCTGGCTTCCAACCAAAACCAATCAACACCTAAAATAATAAATCTCAGAAATCTGCATGTTAATATGCAGAGTTTTCTCGCTACTTTATAGTTTTACAGTTAACAAGGTATTTTAGCTACAGCTGGTTTGGTGGTGGCCAAGCACCTTGTTAAGATTTTCAGGTATGATCTGCTATGCAATGCTGCACCAGAATGAATCTTCTTTATTTGGCACTGTAATACCTTCCAGAATGTTGACTGCAGTATCTGAAAGAGAAACAGATGACCAGCTTGAGGGATCAGCAATAGCAATTCACAAACTTCAGAGTTCTTGATGATTGCATTGCTTTAATATAATGTTCCCATTAATAAATGTCAAAGAAAACAGAATTATGATACTCTGACATAAATAGAAAACTAAGAAAAAGTAATTCATTGCACAAAATATTTTGAAGTCCTGGTAGCAATTTCTTTTAACGTTCAAATGCCATAAAAGCTCACATATTAAATATACGATTATGGCTGCAAACCTGGAAATACGTTTGGGGGAGGTAGGAGGGCTTTTGCTTAGCACTGGCACCAAAACAAAGCTGTAGCCACCTCTCCTTTTTAGCCCCTCCTCCTTTTCATACCTCTATAGCCACATGATGAGCCTTTTTGCTTTAGACTTTATTTCAGCCTTGGGGTCCAGATGAAACTGCAGCCACACAAAAAGCCATGCTAGCAGAAAAGCTCGGAGTGTCATGGACTAGGTGGAGTGTTTGGGACTAGGGGAAGGCAGGACTTCTCTTGGTAACAGCAATTGCTTTTGCTGCCTTAAAATATTTAAACTCCTGCTGTTCCTGGAGTCCATTGAGTACCAGGCTTAGTACTGCCCCAGCTGGGGAGCCCTCTGCAGCACACAGTACCCGGTCAGACGTACTGCAGTGTGCTGTCCCTGTGCACCAGGTGTTACTCTGTTAAAGAAGCAGCTGTGAATTTCAGATGCTGCTTAGCTGAATAAAATGATTTTTATCACTTCCTTGTTTTCTCCCCTCTATGGGATAATGTCCTGTACATACAGCTTCCAATTATTATCTGTAGCTGAACTTGTGCACTCTACATTCTGGCTGAGCACTTGAAGCTAAGATGCAGAATCTTTCACTGCAGACAGACTGTAATGCATAGTGCCTCTAAAACTGCCTCCACCTTGGTCCTGTGGGGCCAAGTGATAAGGCATTTCATGCTAACCAGTGAAGACATTTTTGGTGCTGAACAGCATTCCTCTTTGTTTGCTAGTGCCAGGGGCTTCAGAACAGTAAATAACATCAACAGATTTTCTCGTGTTTTAGCCATATTGCTCTGTAAGCCAAAGACAAGGCAAAAGGCAAAACTAAAAATGAGTTGTTTCAGTCAAAATATGATGAACACCACACTTCTCTGGAACTCAGTTACAAATCATTCTGTCAACAAACTGAAATCAGTTGGCCTTCCAAAGGGTGTGGTCACCATGGTAACAAAGAATACCAGGCACTTCATTTTCCCCAAACCTTTATTCATGTCATAAATGGAGTGGGAGCCCATCCTTCTTTTACTGAGGGAACAGGAAAAATATTTTCATTGGTGCTTGTTATCTGCTGAAAAATCCTCACAAAGCTGCACATTACTGGACAAAGTTTGCTGGAACAGGTGCTCCTGCAGATCCTGTATGCAGAGACTTCACTTGACTACGAGTCGAGACCCAACTTTGTAAAGCATTGAAATGGTCCATAAAGGCTGATGAATTGCCAGGGGAAGTGAGGAGGAGAGAGGGAGAAGGGAAGGTTTGGTACTGCTGGCATATGAGTGCTGGAAGATAAAAGCAGACTTTCTCCAAAGCTAGTTTTCTTTATTTCCCATGGTGAATTTATAATATTTCAGGGGCCCAGAGCTCATAAACACACACCTGGCTCTTGAGTTGCAATTTGTGTATTGAAGCCTCTTGTTGTGAGGTTCCTGTGCTGGAATAGGCGAAGTTGTTTTACTCTTATTGTACACGCAGTCAGTTTGTTCTTAATTTAATTTTATAAGCATCACCATGTATTTTGTCTGCAGCTCTGGTAGGCCATCTGGAGCAGTCTTTTTACCTTTATTAATTTCACACAGAATAGTAGCCCTTCGTTTTATAGTTCAATTATACTAGAGAATGCAATGAACCAGAATGAGTCAGTTCAAACTGAAAAGGGATCTTGAGCAAAGTTCCATACTCAAGACTGTACCTCAGGAAAAGAACAGGGCTGAGGACTGATTTTGGTTGAAATACTTCAGCAGAGTCTTTCATTGCAGTAGGGCACAAAGCTGGAGTAAAAATAGATAAAAAAATCAGTTGCCTCTTTTTTTTCCCTTCCATTTCTCCCCCATTATTGTTCCCTGTTACTGCTTTATGAAAAGACTTCTTTTCTCAGATCTATTTTGAAAAGCTGTTCTCTGCTTGGCCCCAAGCAATGGCTGGAGACAGTTCCCAATGGCCTTACTTTATCATGCTATGTATATGTATTTTTGGGAACTGTTGTGACGCCAGAAGACTTTGATTAAGAAAAGAAGATTTCTAAAAGCATCCAGCTTACTTTCCCTCTTGACTTTCCCTTTCATTAGCTGTTGCCTTTATAAAGAGAGTCTATTGTTTAGGCTCAGAAATTTGTATAAACAACTATTTTAATTCCAAGATTCAGAGATAGTTTTGAAAACCAGCATTGTTTCAAATTTAGTTTTAGAATTTTTTTTCTAAATCCATTCTATATGTAATATTTTTACTAAAACCAATAGATTTGCTACAAAAATAAACTTAAGGTCCTCTTTTATAATGTGATCTTCATTATGGATCCTGTCATTATTTTTCATATTGTGATGTAACGGGATTTTCTTTCTTTCTGTTCTTCTTGCTCTTTTTTACATGATTCTATGATGAAACATTGATCTTGAGGTTTCTTGTTTGCTGTGCTTAATTACAATATAGACTTTATATTGAGAGTATGCTATTTCAGCTTAAAAAGAAAAATAAGGCTGTAGATACATAATTACCTGTAAATTGTTATCTGTTTTAAGAAGAGAAACTAAACATTAAGCAGGAGAAACTTCCATCCATCCAAAGGAAAACATTGGCATAAGAAAGTTGCTCACTTAAAAAAGAAGGTTGAGTAATTCCATTCCAATATTTATCTGAACCACAAAACTCAAAAGTTTGGAATGTGTTAGGAGGGAAAGTGTCCCGACTCTTGTCTATCATTCCTGGGCTTTGCTGTCCCTGCTGATTGCTCCTTTCACTTTAGAAGCTGCTCATTTGTGATTCTGCTCAGGGCATTTGGGATGCTTTCAACTCCATGCTTTAGTCCTGTAGTCTCTTTTGCATATGCTGCAAGTAGGCCCTGGTGACAATATTCAGAATTGTTAAAAAGACTCATTGTTGGCCATGTACGTCAGTGATAATGAGAACAGCTTTCATATCCTTAATCTTTAAACTTCTCAGAGTGCACTGGAATAGTTCCTGCATGCCTGTAAATATCCACATCCCGTGAAGACATCCTTTAGGACTGTCTGCTGGATTAATTTCACTGTAATTTCTGTTTCTACGTAGTATAAATTCAGAGACAGCATCCTCAAACTTGTTAATTATTTGAATAATCAAGTAAACTTCCTGGTGAATGTTGTTTCCTGTCTGTATTCTTAAATGGTTCTGTCATGATTATTTTCACTTGAAAAAGTAATTTCTGCTAATGACATAATATTTCTAGTGGGATTGCTGTTTTAATTTATTAAGATCCCAGCTAACTGTTTTCTTTCATATGCTATTCTAGTAGACTGTATTTTATGGAAAATATACAATGAAATTTGGATATATTTAAACAAGTTCTTCTTTTCTGATACACATAAAATTACTGGCCACATAGGCTGGGTGGGTCTATGGGTGAGAAACACTGGCAGGTGATACGGAGCATTTGATTAAAGAGATTTCAGTTTTTAATATATGCTGACTGCCTCAGGGTAAAAGCTTTAAATGGAGGTTAAAGAACATGAGCAAAATGCCCACAACCTTAACAACTGTATAAAGGTCAAAACCCATAATGCCACACCACAAGGAGAAAATTTAGGCATTTTGATAATTTACAAAAGATCATGAAATCAGGAGTCTGGTGAGATGGTTTTTATTAAATGATTTTATATTGACACAGAATTTAAGGTTTTAGGTATTTAGGAATTTAAGAATTTTAGGTAGATTGTGAAGTTTAAATAAGGAGGCGTTATGGGGGGGGCAAAAATTAGTGGATGCTCAGCAAAGTCTTAGAATTCATCAGGTTCATTAACTGACAAATACTTGTTTATTGATAGGGACAGTGCAAAAATGGAAATTATTCAAACAGCCTTCAATCTGATCCAGAAAAATCCAATGCTGAGGAAGTTAGTTTGGGTGAGAACTGTTATAGGAACAGGGAAACAAGGGCTTTTAAGAAGACGGACATATAAAACTTCAAAATCTCCTGGGGGCTGGGGGACAGTTTAAGGAAAGCAGAAAGTAAGGTGACCTGCTTTCAGATAGATGACATTAACAGCATAATTCAAAATTATCCATGTGTGGAAGAAGGATAGCAGAGGAAGATTATTAAACACTAACTTGACTGAATCATGAACTCCCCACTGGTTTTATGTAGAAAAGAAAATTGGTTAGTTTACTAAGAACAGCTATAAAAAAGTAACACAGATTTATGGAGAGGTACTTAGAAAACTGAGGCTCAAAATTAAACGTGTTTAGCAAGAAACATTAAGGGTGACAAGAACTACTTCTATGATCACATTAGCAGCAAAAGGAAAAGCTTTGGTTTTCTGTATCAACAGAAAAGAGATTTCTCAGGAGATGGTGTTAAGAAGGCCATTATTCTTAAGGTCTTTTGAAAGAGATCAAATATAAATAAGAACAAAATTAATGCTAACAATAAAAGGAAGTGGTAACTTCCAGCTTGGGAAAGAACTTTGAGTTTAGCACTTTAGTTAAAATAGTTAAAAATGTTTTCACATCAGCCCATGTTCAAGATACGGGGTTTAAAACCTCTTTGAGTGAACCTCAGGGCCAGGAGTAGCTGTTCTGTGGAAGCCTGTGGAGGGTGGGTAACGTTGAAAGAAGACACAGGTTTCTTAATCTTTAAAAGAGGCCATGGAGGAGAAGGAGAACAATATTATAAATCTGGGCTATTCAATTCCTACATACATTTCTGAAGCACGAAAGTAGAAGTAAATTGGATGTACTGACTTTACAGGTTGGAGCAGGACTGCCTTTTGGGATACATCCTCTTAGAATGTGAGTAATTGAAAGTACAGTGAGTACTTTCATTGTGGTACCCACCCCTCAAAAATGTGTAACTTCATAGGAAACCTTATATTTTGTATTGCACTTCAGATAAACTTGTTCCTTCCTCATCTGTCAAAGTTCTGTCTTTATCTTTTGGTCTGTTGCTGGAAATAGTTGGCAACAACCAAGCAATAAAAAAACCTATTTACAAAGAGGACCCAGGAAGCCTTTTGTTCTGTTTATGTCCCTGTTTGCCATATAACGTAGGACCAGTAAAAAAATTTGTCAGCAGCCTTAAGGAATACTTCAGCTCGATAAAAGAGGTAATAAATACTAACTCTGGGCCTCTGAGGTTTTGGGGGTTTCTGTTGGTTTTGGTTGGTTGGTTTTTTTAAACACTGTAGCACAGAGTCCTTAAAATAGAGGTTAGTTTTCTTCTAACAGTCGGAAGAAATCATTGGTTTGATAGAATCAAAAGGACTGCTGACTCTGAAGTAAAGGTCATTGTTTTACTTCGAGAAGTTAGCAAGAGTAAAACAGCAAGAAATAGGTCTCAAAATGGGCCTTGCAAAATCTTATGACAACCGACTACTTGATAGGGTGAAATACTTGTGGCTGATTGATTTATAGTGTTTTTGTTTACTTTTTGCTCTCCGTTTCCTGTGAAAATACAGAGAAGTGATCTTGAAACACTTAAAAGTTACTTTTCTGTGAAGTAAGTGCAAAGCTATGTTATGGCTCTGCTTCATGTGTGGATGAGGAAGTACACAAGTGAATTTTTGATGGTCAAAGTGGGTGTAACAGCTGCAATTGGTAGCAAATGCTTGTTGACTGAAACTATAGGCTAGAGCAAGCCCAGGTCAGAGATCCTGTCTCGGAAAATGAGGCAACAGTTGTCCAGAATAAAACCTCCTGTCTTGGTAGATGTTATTTTTAGTGGTAATTTCTGTAAAATTCAGCAGTTGGAACTAAAACACTGCCCGATCTATGGTTTGTTGATGTGCATTTAGGATGGTTGTGCCAAGTAATTTTGTTAAATTTTTAAATTGCATGAGTGCATTGTAATTTTTCCATAGAATCCATACTCCCTTTTGTACTCGGTGGGATATGTGGAAGGTTGGTTGACAGCAACATTTAAGCTTAGTTAATTCTGTTTTAGGAAACTGAAAAATCAAGTACAAATATTTTAAACATAAGGTAACTGTTAGTCAATGTTAACTTCTTAATAATGACAATACCTGGAGTAGAGTTAAACACCATTAAATTATACTGTACAAATGTGTAGAACTAGGTACTTAGTATTAATTTAATAGTAACTTGCAAAATAAATCAATTAGGAACAAATATATTCTTGACATATATTAACCAGTGCACGAGAACTAAATGTTTTATAGCTGTTTAATGTGTTTAATATTTATCTATCATTAACATGCTGGGATTAGCATACTGTTAAATCCTGAAGGATAACAAATGGAACCAGTTAAGCTGCACTTCCTTTCTTCCTCTTCATTACTGCAGCCCTCCACTGTAACTGGTTAGCATTCATTATTTATGCAATAGATGTTTTTAGCCTTTTTTCTCATATAGGATCTCTGCTTTTTCCTCTCTGTGGCCTTGTTCTTCACTCCAGATACATGCTTAGGCCACAAAAAGCAGTTTTGCAAATGCCTGTTAAACATTGTCTCCTTGTGCAAACTCCTCCTGCTGGTTACTGAATGTACGCATTGCACATTTGCAGGTTTGTATTGGCCTTTCCAGTAAATTGGACCCAGTGACTTCCCAGGTTGGAACTGAATTACCAATTGGGATATATCCTCTTAGAGGGTGTGCAACTGAAAGTACAGGGAGGAATAAAAAAGGGAAAGAAAGGGGGAGACTAACCAATAAGGCTGCATTTGTGAGATTAATGGGATCTCAGAATCTTTTTATTCAAGAGGTAAGAGCCCACTGACAGAAGCTAATTGGCTTTATCTTATTGCAGTAAAAGGTAACATTCCCTGTCCCTATTAACTCAGGAGCTCGGCGGAGGCTGGGAGCCCAAAGTGGCTCTCTCAGCTGGCTCTGTCAGGGTGAGGCACAGCTACATGAGCACGGTGACCCTGCTGATGTGACAGGTAGAGCAGGAGACGTGCCAGCTGCGTCATCTCTTGACACCTCTGGGTCAGCATGGGGCCTCTGCTGCGTTGTGCTTCTCGCTTGTGCTTCCCACTAATACCCTGGCAGTGGCAGTGGCAGATGAGAGGGGCACTCTGAGGGCAGCTGTGACAGGCACGGGGCCCTGAGGAGCAGGCCATATGCTGTGCTGGTGGGCTGCAGTGCCGGCTGCCCGCAGGGGCTGTGTCACTCACCGGTGACAGCCACCCTGGAAGTGACTGCCTTACGTTGTCCCAAACTGTGAGAGCACAGAGCCTCAGGGAGAGTGGTGGCAGCATCCCCCGTGCTGAGTGGCCACTTGAACACGGGGGCTCCTTGTAGTCAGAGCCCAGGTTAGGAAAATAAGTAATTAGGAGCATGGGAAGACAGTGATGACTGATGCCAGAAGAAATTGCCTGCTCCAGATGGCAATCCGGGAGCTGAACAGAGGTGGAGAGGTGAAGACTTCAGTTATTGTAAGGAAGAAAATGAGAGCGTGAGGAGGAGGCTGGTGAGACCTTTGTCCCAAGGAGAGCTGGAGGTGAGCAGAGCAGAGCAGAGCCTGGTTGCTCCTGGGTGCCCATGGCTGTTCTGTGTCCCATGTTTGGGGCACTGCATATTGCCCCACCTGGGACTCTGCTTAGGGCCTGGCTTGCAATGTGTAATACACCCGGAGGACATGCAGTCTTGTCTCTTCCATTATCAACAGCTTTGCAGTGTTTTGATATTTGGTGTATTTTTCCTGCCTGCTATTACCCCTGCAACATCGATATATAATTTTGTTTCTCTAACCACTGTCAGCTGTGGACGTTACCGTTTTATTTCCTCTCTACCTTTCCTTCTGTCATCATCCAGCTACAAGGAATCTATATCCTTTTCCTATTGTTTTTTCTTTGCATTCTTTCACGAAAACAAATAGATCTTAGCAGATTTGCAAAATTATATAGTGCACATATTTAGCTTTCTCTGTGTTTGGGATCACCAGCCAATAAAATGGGCTAGTGACAATAGTAGTCATACTACTGTTAGAAGTGTAATTGAGTTCATTATTACATTTGTAATTTTAGATCACCACATTTGTCACATCACCGCAGAAGCTTCTTACCTGTTCTTGTGTTATAGTAACACTGATAATAATTGCTGTGCTTTGCATCAGGCTGAGGAGAAAAGGTTCTTTCCATTCTTCTGTCAAGGCCACATAGCTTCTGGCCTGCTGGTTTGTCACATTACCTTAGTTTTCACCGTGTGCAGTAGCACTCCATTTTCCTGTTTCATGGGGTACTCAAAAATGGTTATTTTAAGGGGATGAGGAAGTAATTTTCATTGTCAATACTGTAGTGTAAGAGATACAAGAAGCATTTAACTTCCCATTATCCATTTGGCAGGTAAATCTTTTGTTGTTGAGTTAAGCTATTTTTTCTTACTCATTTTGTCTAACTGAAGAAATGGTGATTTCATCCCAATTCATATTTAAAAATTGATAAAACAAGGCATGATTCTTTACGGTAAAATGTAAAGTTTGAGCCATGGCTAAAGGAAAATCAAGTGCCTCATTTTTTAGTTTAATTTTACCAACAACAAGGTTTTTATGTTCTTTTAAAACACGGAACTCTTGACATGAAAAAACTGCACAAACAGGCTTTTATTAACTCAGCATAGGGTTAGCTTTGCTCTTTTGTCTTCGATTTCTGAAATTGTTGGCTGTCAGTTTGTCTTATCCTAGGACATTTTTCTGTTTTACAGGAGTGAATGTTTTCGTTGTCTCCGAATCAGAAACTTGTATATGCTGGACTAGTACTGCCAACAGAATGAATGTGTTTAAGACATGGAACTTTTAATTTCTTTGGAGAGAAAGAGCTCCAGAATGTTTTATATATAGTCTAATTAGATTTATTTACTATATAAATATATACTACATATGCATTTATATAGTATATTGCAACTTTGATAGTGAAACAGTAGCAGAAGACCTGCAGCCAGGGATGGCGTATGGCACAGTGTGTAAAGTTGACTCAGAGCTGTCTTAGCTCTTGCCACAATCTTAGGTAATTCCTTTTTGTAGGTAGGTGAGAGCAGTATTTACAGAGACAGAGGAATGACATCTGTTTTAGAGATGCTGTAATAAATATGCCACAGAGGATTAAAACAGTCTTTGCCCAAGGTCATGAAAAAATTTAGTGAAACAAGTTGTGTGTAAATATGATATCTACAACTCATGTGTTGAAATGTGACAAACCATTCCCTATTTTCTTACATTCATTATTATTAGGCTTTTCTTCTGTCACTTCAAATTCTTTCTCTATTCTTGCACTTTTTTCCTTTAGGCTATTTCTCTTATGACAGTTTTTTGTCCACTTTTTTCCATATACATTTGTTGCTGTGGTGTCTGAACATCAGAAGTTCAGATAAATAGAGCTGATTCAGAAAAACACAAAGAGAAAACCCAATAATTTTGAAATTCTAGGAGTTTAATTAAGGTTAATTTTGAAAAGGGAAAATTATTAATATTCTTTAAGAAAACTGTAATATATTCACCAGAATTCTTTGCTTCACTTACAAATGTGTATAATAAACTAAAAGTAAAATTATTAAAACTGACCTTCCCATTTAGACACTAGAAACTGGTTCTTTCATACAGACTTCAGATTTTAAGAGCTTGGCAATCTCATATGAAAAATTCCTGGCGAATTTGCAGAACATAAACTGTGGTTCTCTGTGCCCCTTCCTCGAGGCTGCATTGCTGTGCTTGTTCATAGCAGAAGTGCCGAAGCAGGGAAGAGAGAGGCCTGTCCCTCGGGGGGGTAAAGGTTGTTGGGCCCTTGATGTGGAATGGGTTCCTGGAAAGTGGGCCTCTGTTCCTGCTTTATCTCTGCCCTTTCTTATTTTCTTTCACTTTCTTTAATAAATTATGATCTTTGACAGTCCGAGAGAAATAAATTTATCTTCTTTTGTACTCTTTTATGCAGAGTTTTGTTGTATCACTTTCCCCTTCATTATTCTCTCTGCACCAACAATCCTATTTTTGCTCCGTGACTTGTCTCTACCTGTATTTTATTGTTGTTGACTGGGTATTTTTGGGAAATCTGTTGAAGTCATTGCATTTGTCCTTGTACTGGGATAATTTTCTGGGACAAGATTACTGTTTGCATATGACATACAATTTTTGCTTGGCAGCATCTTTTGATGGCGTGGCCATCCAGAGATTGTGTTGACTTTTATGCTTTGCAAAGGTTGTAGGTTGTTCTATTTCCAAGTTAGATTTGCAACGTAGAAAATAAAATCTTTGTTAATGCTCCTTCTGATGTGTCCTTGGTTGTGGAGGTTTTCTGATTTGTTTTGGGGTTTTTTGTTTGTTTGCTTGCCTTTTTTTTTTTTTTTAAATTCAGGAGTTTGGTAATCAGCTGGTTTGGGTTTTTTTGTAATGAAATGTTAATGATTTATTTTTCTAGTTTTGATGTTAGTTTTGTGCTTTTTTATCCATGTGGAAGAAATCTTTCAGGCTTAGAAATTTTTCTTTATTTAATGATCAATCTGCAAGTTAAAGTTAAATGAGTAATTCTCTTGGGTATGATGTCAGAATTTAAGTTCCCGTATTTGCATTAAAGAAAATAGAAAAATTGAGTTTTCAATTGGTACTGCATGCGTGAACTGTATTTTGTCATGTCTGAAGTGTTTGTAGCATCTTTCAGATGAGATGATCCTTTTTACACCTTCAGCACTGAGATTTACTGAGTTTGGGAATTTTTTTGATGGTTTGTTTTTCTGAACTTGTTTAGAGGCTCTTCGGAAAGTACCCGGGCTGGGCCAGCATCTTAATGTTCTGTGTGCTTTTTGTTCTGCAGTAATTAATTCCAAATCAATGTAACAAGGCAGGGTGAGCTGCATGTGAGACTGGTGCTCCTGAACAGGTCAGAACGCTGCTGATACTCCGAGGAGAGTTTCATTTACCAGTGCTTTCCTTTGGAGATTCACAAGGTGACAAGGATTACTGGGAAGGAGTGGATGTTACTGAAAGGTAGCAATTAGTAGTTAGTCCCTCAAGCAACTGCAACAGGATGTCTGCATGGGGCTGGTTTCCCCTGTGTGCACAGACTGAACTCACACTTCCATTAATGAGAATTAGATGCAGGTGTCAAGGGAAGGACAAACCCCTCTGTAAACCACTGGAATGAGCCTCATTATTTCTATGCAGGAGTGGAGAGGATAAGACTAAAGGATAAGACTCACTCTCTGTTTTACTGGGGACTGTTGCACTAAACTAAAATTCAACATTGGCAATACTTAAGTCATTTTTATAGCAGAACATCACATATGCTTGTATAGGCTTAGGCCTCTCCTTGCCATCAAATTCCTGGTGAAATATAAGGGAGCAAGCTGTCTCCCAGATCTTGGAAAAAGGAAAATACTTCTCTTTGCAACTCTCCTTCGTATCCCCTCGGTCAGAGTCGTGCTGGCTCATTGCAATCATTGCCTCCTTCTCATCCTGTGTGGGCAGAAAGCTCTGTACCACTGTGATGCTGAAGTGCCAGCATCCACAACAGCGCTGCTCTCTATTGGAACAGCTGTGTGACAGTGGCAAAATCATAGCATTTGTGCTCTAAACCCATATAACCATCTGAAAAGTTGGGAGGTTTGACAAACCCAAATATTTTAAGCCTTTTCTAGCAAAATTCACCTTCTTTATGCACTGTAGGGAGAGTTCCAGTGATGTTACAGTGCTAAAACACCTGTGAGCTTGTAAGTGAAAGTGGGAATATAAGCAAGACCAGCAAAGATACAGTGTTGTTCAGTGTGCTGGCTTCTTGTGACACTGAATGGCCTCTCACAGCTTGAGAACCACTAAGCAACAACAGGAGTCTGCATTTTTTTTGAAAGTAGGTGAGGAGAGGAAATGTAATGGAGGAAATATATTTTGGTTTTACTTGCTGATAAAGCCAAGTGGATGGCAACCAAATGATGTTATTTCTGGGTTGCAGCTCCAGTGGGTAGAAATTGTGTATGGGAGGTGAACTTATGGCCACAGACATCAGCCAAAAGGCCAGTTTGCTGCTTTATTGATTAGAAGGACTTTCAGTAGTGCTGCTGCATTACAGCTGGGTAAGTTGCATTCTGGTGTGCTGATTTTGGTGAAGTCAAATAACATATTTATGCTTTGAAAAGTAATTTATGAGAGATGCAGGGGTTGTGTGGCAGCTTACTTTATGGTCTTTTAGAGAAGACTTCTTTTCAGAGGGGATTATGCCTTCCATCTTCTGTTAAGTTTCTTTGTAGTCAGAAGTTCTCAAAGACACGTTTGGGGCACAAAACCTCAGACATCATACTAGAATCTTGAATAAACGTGTCTACAAGTACTTATTTGAGAAGCATTTATAGTAAAGCAACAAAATTTCCTCTTTTTATTTCCTCGTGCACTTGAAGTCCTGCTTGGCAGTAGTTTCCTCCATAGAGAATAGCAATATTATTTAGTAAAATACCTGAAGAGCTGAACAGTAGCAAGGATAGATTCCCCCTTCTGTCTTTGGCTTAAATTACAGGGATTAGTTTAACACTGTACTTAAAACTGTATTTGCAGAGAGCATGAGAGTCCTATAAACAAATTGCGAAATATACTTTGTTTTCTTTCTCCATACCTCTCCTGCCACGTTGAGTAGCCTTAAGCTTTGAACTGTGCCACTGGAAAAATGTAACAAAGACATTTTGCCCCATGATATACTGCCTGTCTTTGCAGTTAATGTGGAAGCTCTCCATGGCGTGACACGAAAATTTTTATGTTGACTGATAGCATTTTTGAAGAATTGTGTATTTCTGTAACCTGGAAAATAATGATGTGGGGATGATAGCTGTGAAGAGTGGCAGCACTGCTTGTGTCGCTCACTCATGAGGTGTGCACTACGAGCAGCTGCTTATGATAGAATTGTGTTGTGTGGTATCTGCCACAACTGCAGAATCACTGAATTTTTCAAAAAATGAGATGTTTCATTTTCAGCAAATCAATAAGTACTCAGGCAAATGTAGCAGGTGATGTGCCCTTGACAAACCATTGGTATTTAGGTTATAGATTCTGGCTCTGTTGCTCTCTGTCTTTAATGCCCAGTGCTGCTGTGCTGGGTCAGTTCTGCTCTGAAATGGGAGCCTGTGAGGGACAACCTTTGTGCTGGAGAGGAGTCTAATGATTGTGCATCATTACTTTGATGCCTTAGGTTTTAACTTTTATATTTTTCAGATTCTGTATTCCCAGTGTGTAACTCTGCAGTGTCCTGTAGCCTGTGAGCTGCTGCTCTCTCATGCTGAGACAGACAGAACAAAGCCTCTCCAGGCTGCTCTCCAAGGACACCCAGCCCCTCCTAGGCCCAAAATGTGTAAACCAGCATCTTGAGAAGGGGGGCAAGCTGAGGGGAAATTACATCATTAGCTAAAGTTTAATTGGTGAAATTGGATTGATATGCAAATGGACCAAACCTATAAAAGTGTGAAGAACTCGTGACTCGGGGTCCATCTTGGGTGTAGCCTTTGGCCTGCCCAGGGTGTACCTCTGAAGGCCTTTCAAATAAATATGAACCTTTATTCCTTTACTCCTTTCTAGTCTCTGTTTTTAGGTTGGCCTCTCAAGGCATCAACTTGGACTTGTATTGTTCCAGTTCTTCAGCCCCTCTCTGGAGGTGCTCTTTTATGGGTAGTAAAGAAAATAGTTACTACAGTTCCTTTACAGTATTAAAAATCTCATAACACATAGTGAGAACTCCAGTGGTTGCCACTGACTTTGAGTGCAGTTTCCCCATTTGCAAGGCAATTCCATCATCTTTCAGTGTTTTCATTAGAAGGAATGAGTTAGAATACTATTATCCGAGGGGGTTTTTTAATGGTTATGATAGGTGTCCTCATTTCCTGTCCTAAAATTGCAGTAATTAAATAGCTTATCTTCATCTCAGAACTGGCTGAAAATCAGAGAGTGGGGAAGTGCTTGCCAGTCTTTACATGTCAGCGTGTGACAGCACTTTGAGGTGCCAGTGACCTTGTATTGTCCATGGTTAAGTATAGACACTGCCTAATTCTTCTGCTCTGGAGGAGAACCTTACATTCAGCTAACAAAACGGAACCTATTAAATACTCTGCTGTTACAATTTTCCCGCTGGCCTGAGAGACAAGAGTTTTGAAGGTTACAGAACTATTTCTCAGTTATTTTGCAACATCGGTTCATATGCAGGTGGTTGTACTTCAGTGTTACTTCTTGCTAAAAATCCACAGAGAAAGGAAAAAAGTAATAAATATGAATAAAGTGATTGTTCTGTCAAGGCTAACAATCTTCATTAAATTCTAATCTTTTTAGTGGCCATTTTCCAGATTTTTTAAAAAAGCTCTTAGAAATTGGATTATCAACAATGTGTTATGCAAGTTTTTTATTAATGCTGTTAGTTTGACTATTTCTTCATTTTTTGACTGACTAGTGCTGTTTTTCAGTGGAAAGCCAAATAGTGTGCATAAATTGCAGCTCCATGCATTGCCTTGAAATCATTGTTTTTAGGTTGATTAATTAAATTTCATTATTTGATCTGATTAATATGTGGTTTGATGGTGAGAATTTTGGATTGCTTTGTTGCTCTAATTTTGATTTATTTATTTTGAATGAAGAAACCATGCAGTCAGCCTTGAGACAATGCAATATAAGATGCAATCCATATTATATTCACCCCAACCAAACTAATATTTGAAAACATTAATCTGATTCCTTTTGTCATACTCGACCCTCCTTGATACGGTTGAAACATGGAAAGTCCCAGAGAGAAAAATCTTAATGAAGCAATAGAAGCAGATGAGTTTGCAGTGTGAAAGGAACTATCAGAACGTCAAATTCTGAACAAATTCCTTTATTTCAAAGATACTGAAGAACACAGCTCACAGTAGTTGAACAGTCCCGGGGTTGATAACACACCTGATTTTAAATAAAGAAGTGTATGTACTTTATCTGCCAAAAAAACCTAATCAACAAAATATTAGTGCAAAAATAATTGCTCTTAGATCTCTTCGTTGTTGTATAGTTATCACTATTGAGAAATACTCCCCAGCTCTTCAGCTCTTCTGCTATTCATCCTTTTTAAGTTCCCTCCTGAAGATAAAGTGGGCCACTTCTGCAGTTTCGTGTAGGTCATCTGTTGCACTAGAGAGATGAGACAGTTTTTGGAAGTTACATAAAAATGGAGCAACACAAGCCTGACTCTTCTCTAAGCTGTATTCCTGCTTAAGAATTAGTGATCCTGGCTACAAGTGGTTTTTTGTTCTAAGCCTCCTGGAAGTACAGGGGTTGTCAGAATATTAGGGGCTTTCACTTACAGCTCCTCATTTTGGTGCATGGATATTCTGAGTCCATATATTTTTGTTGTCACCATCTCTTTATAAAACCAAAACAATACAGAAATAGCATACAGGACTTTTCACAGGGACTCTCAGGGGAAGTTCCTATTCCAGTTTATTGCTTCTTCAGTTAAGAAAAGTTGAAAAATGAGGTTTGTTTAGAAGAATGATTAAATAGATATTTTGTTTGAACATGAATTCCCTCATTTAAATTAAAATAAAAATGGAATTTCTGTCTTGATCAAGTTTGGAACATCCAATCATTTTTAACATGTTATTCAACTTTCTAAATATAGAACTCAGATAATATATTTTGGTCAAATAGATGCTCATGCTCTTCAGAGATCCTCTAACAGAATGCAAGTGCAAGGCTGTACAGATGCTTGATTAACATTTAGCATCCTTTCTGCTAAGTGTGGGTTTGGTTTTTTTTTTTCCCAGTAATTGAGGGTTTTATCACCATGTCTGCAGCTCTCTGTGTTTATCAAACTCTCAAATTCCTTCTCAGATCCATTGCTGCCCTCCCCCCTTCTTCTCCTGTCTCTGTGCTCTTTTCTGACCCCCTCTCTGCCTTTCTCAGTGTGCTGCACTCCAAAGCACGTGGCTATACCTATTATTTCCTATTTCCTGTTTCCTCAAGTGTGCAGCTCCCTCTGCCCAGGACAATCCCGTCTGAGGTGCCTGTCCTGTGCCATCTGGATCATTGCACTCAATAATAATATGACATCTTGCCTCCAATGATATTTTCTACACCTGGAAAATATGATAAGTGAATATTTGACTTTATCTCCTAGTGCAAGAATCTGTTGTGTTAAGATATATTTACTGGTTTGTGGCCACCTGTAAATTATTTCTGTTCATTTAGATATAATTAATGTACTTTTGACCTATTAGGGCATCCATAGCTGCAGAGCTAATTAACTAGGAAATTATTTTTGTATGCATACAGGTGCACTCATTTAAATGTCACTGATTTAATTTAATAACACGCTGTGAGTTTGGACACGCTGCCAATTTGATGGAGTTGTTTGTTTCTTCTTTAATTTATTCTTAGTAAGTTTCTTTGTGTTTTTTTCAGAGTCTCTGAACAGTTTGGATGATAAATAATTTTCTTCATAAAAAAAAGTGGTGCTTTGTTTTTGGTTTTGGGTTTTTTGTTTTTAGATGTTGATTAGATGTTTTAAAATAGTAACTATTGTTTAGGGAAAAAATAGTTTCAGTATTTGGACAAGAAGAGAAAGAGAACTGCATCTTTCTCAGGACCAGCACTTGACAGAGAAAATATTCGCTTTTCAGAATTCTTAATAAAGACTGAATAGGTAATGGTGAGTTAACATTTATTGGAAGCATGTATTTAATTATGTACATATTCAAGGATTTTTTTTTCCCTATTTTTTTGAGGGAGACATTGATTGTACTGATGGGAAAATAACACTGCAGCGTGTTACATATCTAGACGTGTCACCTAGAACCTGATCTTGAGGCAAAGCATTCCCTGCCAATCTTTCCCTGTCCCAGCACAGTTCCCCAGGTCAGGCATAGTCAGAAAAATTGCCTGGCAAGCTGTGTAAAATAATGATTGCTGGAATGAATCCCACTGGATGTGCTGCGGGGCTCAAGGACCCGGAGGTTGTGTTTCATTCCTGTCCTAAAGAAATCAAACCTCACTCGTTGGAAGGAAAGGAAAATGACTTCTTGTTTTGTGTGCATAAGACTGAGATTAAAAAATATCAACCAGCTCTGAGCTAAAATTTTAAGTCAAAAATACAGCCAGTGTCCTTCATGTGTGTATATATATATATTGTTATTTATCAGTATTGTTGGTAGCTTTCTTAGAAGTCAGTTCTGGAGGGTTTAGGGCATTTAAATTGTTCAGAGGATTAATGCAATGCTCTTAACATCCGAACTAAACACAGTTCAGCTAAGCCAGTAATTTGTACAGAAAGATAAAGTGCTTCTCCTTCCAATCAAATTGCAATGAGCTGAATTTCCAGTTGTCTTTCTTAGCAAAGGATTTTATTGCCTCCTCTCTTCACAAGAGAGCACAATCTCTGTTAGAGCGTGATCTTCGCTGTATTAAGTTTCAAAGCTTACACACTGTAAGATGTATCAGCCAGAGCAATGGCACTTATTTGTATGAGGGAACAGTCCTTGACATTATCAGGGAAGAAAATCTGGGATGTGGAGGGAAGAAAGTCTTGCCAAAGACCTTTCTCACATTGACAGAAAACTGAGCTTTGTCAAAAAACACTTTAACAATACTGTACAAGAATCAAAGCACCTTTTTTTCCATCTTGAGAGGTATTTAAAGTGCAAATCATCATAAAATGTGTTCAGTTTTGTAGTTCACATACACTGTCTTTGCAATGTTTTCCTGAAAGAAGTCTCTCAGTTTTTCAGTATCTGCTTGGTCAAATCTATATCTGAAGCATCTATGGAAAACAGGCAGGAGCTGTTCAACTAAGGCACAAACCTTGTCTCTTGTACAGAGCCTGGGTGCCCAAGAAGTGCTAATGCAACTTAAATGGGCCTGGCAGGAGGATGGCTCCAAGTGGAAATTCCTGCCTTGCTCTGGACTGCCAAATGACATTACAGCTCTTCCCTCACTATTAACTCAGGGCTCACAGCTCAAATATCTGAACAGCACCAACCCTCATCATTCTCACCAGCAGGGAACAGCCACCTAATGAAGTCACCAGCCCAGAGCTATTCCCAGACGGACAGCTTATTCCAAATTCCATTGACATTTGCTACTACCATAGTGCTTGTCAAGCTCAGAACTGCTTTGTTTCTTCGCAGTGATCCTTAGACTCTCTGTAACCATTTTTTTATCAGTCATCAAATCTTAAGTGACAAGATCTAAAGCAAGTTCTTTTATCATACCAATGCTTTTCTCCCTACTGCTTATTTTTTGGCATATTTTGAAATTTTTTTCACCAATGTTTTTTCATTCCTTTTGAACAGAAATAAGAAAAGTCCCCTCACTAAGAAGGTATTTATGTAAATGTGGAACTAAGATCAGAGTCAGGATTCCTCCTGAACAAGATCTTTTACTAAAAAGCAAAACTCTAAGAGAGAATTTATTGAGTTATTGCTGTCAAATTATACATATGTTTTGTTCTTTTTATCTTAGCATATATCAGATATTTCATGATCCTACTTTATGACCACCTGCTACTCATCAATTTCAGTCTCTTTCTAATCTCAGCTGAAACTTCTCATTAGTACTTGTTCTGTTCTTTTAGCTATAATGACAATACAGATTATCTTTATTTCGTATTCTGAGCATTTACTCAACATTTGTCCTGGTTTCTAAATTTATATAATTTACAATTTATTACAATACAGATTATCTTTATTTCGTATTCTGAGCATTTACTCAACATTTGTCCTGGTTTCTAAATTTATATAATTTTTGTCATTAGAATACTAGCAGGAGTCACAAAATAATAAACTTTCTTTTCTACATTCTGTAAACCCCACAATGTACATCCTTCAATTTATAAACACTAATACTTTCAAAGAACTTCTTAGAAGCTATTCATCAATGACTATTGCTAGACTGTTTGTCATGAAGCTAAATTGTCATTTTTTCATTATATCAGGAATGTGGAAGGTTATAAAATTATATGTGCAGATATTTACTATGAATTTTCACATAATTTAGTATTATTAAGTTCTGATGAACTTAAGGAATGAAAAATGAGCTTGCAGAATATTTTATTAAATTACTTCATAGCTTATGATTTCTGTAATTCAGTATTCATAGTAATTGTAAATACTATCCATTAAACCTTTTCTTCCTCAGTTTTTTGCATTTTAGATTTATACATACCGTGTTTCTTTTGGGGATATCTCAACTGATTTAATAAATAAAAGTCTCTGTTGCTGAGCTCTGGAGAATGTGGGGTTATATTTTTGCCCATACCTGTCCTGGGTTATTCAAGGCTTTGGAGGAGAGTGCATCAGTTCTTACTGATGAAAAGAATCTCCCAAGAAAACAAAGTCAAAGTTACCTTCATGTGTAATATGTGAATGCTCAGAAATCATCTCTTGTTACACTTAAACATATGCTGCCCTATCAAAAATGTTCGCTGCTGAGTTTTTTGACAACTCTAAGGCAACTCTCATCTCATATTACCTGGAGTCCTCAGAATTCCTTTACGCTTTTCAGACTGGCTGAGGCCTCCCTCTGTATGCAAGATGCTATTTAAGTTCTCACATTGTTACTGATTCCTTCTGGTTAATGGACTAGTGACACGTGTCTGTATTGATTATTTAAACCTGTTAGCAGTCTGCAATATTATTGACCATTCAGGAATATCTGGGGTATTTTTAGCACGTCATGAATATTTGGGCTTGTGCTTGAGTATCTCCATCTCTTTTTTTTTTTTTAATCAAGGAAGAATTCCTAAGTGTGGTGCTAGGCAGATGTGTTACTGTGTTACTTGAGCTTTGTGGTCTCAAGTGCCACAGGCATATGCCATCACTCCTCTTGCTCTGATCCATTTGTGTTTGAGATCACAAGAGACAGCCATGGAATATTTTTCGAAGCATTGACATAAGGAAGTAGATTATGTGCTCTTCCCCGCTCTCTCCATGTCATGAGACCTGAAACAGACTGTTTGTCATCCAGTGTGCATTATGCTGTTTGCCTAATCACCCAGAGATTTACAGTGAAGGAATAAATGTAATTAGTGCTATGTGCTTCAAGAACTTTAAAGGGTTTGAAACAAAACTGTGTCCTGTAGTGACAGTTCTAAGGCAGTGGGCTCAGACATGTTGTTCTTTTTGTAAGAAAATTTGTTCAGAAGTAAGCTGTATAAATAGTGTTTTAAATGGAGACATTACATGATCAAAACATTATCTCTAAACATTGTGTTGCTGACTTCAGTATTTGAAAGCAAAGGTCTTTCTCCCAATAACTGTGCTTTGCTGATGGCCATCCTTAACCAATTACAGTGGAACAGCATTTTTTCCTTTATGTCAGGAATTCAGTACCACAGGAAAGTAATTGAGCTGTTTCAAAAGAAGTCAATGTCTGAGCTTACTTTCTATAATGCTAGAGTGTCCAAATTCCCCTTGGTTCAAAGTGGGTCACTTGAGCCATTGGTGATGACAGTTACTGAAAGAGACCATACACAGTATACTTTTGTGGTGTTGGGGCTATAAAAGCTTGTTCTCTGATTTCTGGAGTCCTCCAAGGTTGTGGTTGGATTGCTGCCCCGTTGTGCTTCTTGTTACACACCCCCATTAATGGTGCATTCCTGAAGGAAAGGTTATGACTCTCTAACCATTGGGTAGTCTGGTAACCACTTGCTTTTCTTCAAAAACCCATCATTGCATTTTTTGGTGAGGAATCATCATCATTGGCTCAGTTGCTGGGCACGTTTCAGATGATGCTCTGTGTAATCTCCTCCAAGTCTTGCTCACGCGTCCCAGGCTCGTGTACAGTGCTGGCAGCTGTTCTGCATGACACCAAGGCTGCAGCAGAAACTGCGTGGTGTCACAGCAGGCGATGGGATTGTGAAAGGCTGGCCCTTCATTCAGTCATTTCAGAGGCTGGATTTGTTCCCCAGGGAATGAAAATTCCTCAGTATCTCGCTGCACCAACTGAGATGCGGAATGAGTCCATGTAGTTGTTACCAAACTGCTACTCTGCTTTAGAAGATGTAGTTTATTGACAGCCTCACCTCTGGCTAGTCTAACATACTTTCTCTTGGAGTACTCAAAACAAATTAGAAATAACTTCAAAAGGGTAAACGCTAATAATGAGTCACTTTAATTCAACAGCCTCTGCTGTCAGAAAATTACACAAGTGTTTTAATTCTTTGCCTAGTCAGGGTCCTTTAATTGTCAGTCATGAGTTTGTGTCCAAGGGCAGGCTCTTGGGAACATTTTTAGAAACATTTCCTAGGCATTTCATGCCCACCACAACTAATTTTAATTATCTTATTTTAAAGAAATAGTTTAGCTTGCAATAAATGCCGTGTGCATATGAATACTAACGGTTTATAATTTAGTTCATAAAATGTAGTAGAGAATACAGATAAGACACACAGGCTGAGGGCTTGAGAAGGCAAATTCCTGTTCTAAAATTACTTCATCTGCTTTTCTGTCTTCTCTTTTTTGTCACCTTCTTCTGCCTCAAAAATTGAGCTAAAGAAACCACCTTTATTTGGAAGGGGACACCTGCCATAGAAAGTAAAGATATTCTCTGAAAGCTTGGGGGAGATACCAGTCCATGTTCTATCCATGGACACACCTGTTCTGCTGTATTCTGAACAATGCTCATGTGCTATTGTGAAAAGGCACGTACCAACATACAGATACCAGGTCAGCATGCAGTAAACTCTGTAGAGCTGACCACGTTCTCTGGTGTGTTTGATTTGTTGAAATTTATTCACATTATATGGTGCAATTTTATTTTATTTATTTAAAAGAAATCCTAACCACTAATTATTGTAAGCCATTTAATACATACACCATGTGGTTAACACAAGCTGTAACTCTCCCCTTGCTTTTGTGAGCCCGGTGCTAATGCAGTGGTGATGCGGGTCATCCCCAAGTATTAGGCTGAGGAACCATCACGCCTCCTGGGGAGAGCCTAGGGATGACCCCTCCCTCCCTTCTAGACTGTTCTCCCTCTTCGGTTATGTAACTGGTTTCCCCNCTCGTTCTTCCCGTGACGTCACCGAGGTCGGGAGCCGGGACGGTTTCGGAGGTTCCTCGGGAGAGGTTTTGTCCGGACCGCCTGCTATCCGGCGCTCGAAGGCGGACCGCGACACAGTGCTATTTCTGACTCTGGGTGACATGCAGTTCTATAAATGGAGATAATTTGTTTTGCCTGTTGAGACACTAGGTTGTCTGAGCTAGGACTGTTCCCTACTATAAACAGTACTTAAAATGAGGTGACTGTAACATCAGCTAGTGTTTCTGGGGACTGTTGCATATTAATGCATGCAATACACATCAACTGCCAAAAATGAAAGATTTTCTTATGCTTTAAGGTCCCTTGCTGTCTAATTTGCTCTCCTCTGCCTTTGTATTTTCCCAAGACATTTGTGATTGTGATCAAATGATTTTGAAAGTTCAGACCTAATATATTCAGTAGTAAAAAGCCCAAGGCACCAGTATTGCATAGGCAATCTAAAATTCATGTTCTTCTCAAATATTTATTTGTATAGTGCTAATAAATTAGAAGACAGGAATGTGACCTTTCCCTCCCTGTGAGAGAGGACAGCTATCTGAGACAGCAGCTCCCAAACAGGTCTTAAAAGTGTAATTACTTGGATCTAACACTGTTACTAATTTCCTTCTTGGTGGTCGTTCTAGTAGAGGGCTCAGGTTTTCAAACAAGACTTATGTATCAGGGTACGTGTGAGGATTTTGAGAATTTGAGTTTTAGGTGAGTTTTGAACTTTTTTGAGACAATGTATTATACGTTTTAAAATTCGGGAATTGTATTTTTTATTTGCATGTAGATTTTCATCTTGGGTCTTGTCAAACGATACTTTTTCATGTTTAAATCTCTACCGTTAGAGATGCTGTTGTTGCATACTTGATTTGTGAAGGCAAGAACTGATTTGATAATTTAGGGTTGCTTGTAGGATTGTAAGAAGAAATCCAGTAACTCATGGGCATATCCAGCTGTGAAGTAAAGTTTGGATATGTAAAATATCTCGGCTCAAAGAACAACAGGAGAATTTTCTTTTCAAATCTTTAAAAGAAGTATTGCCAGCTGGAGCTGTTAAGGTGACTACAGACCTCAGGGACTTTAGATGGAGATTCATTCATGAGGGAAAGGCTGGATGCTGGAGTTGAAATCTATCTTGGTCACAGATATTTAATAAATGTATGCTTTGTGCTGAATATAAAGTAGAACAAGGCTACTTCTGGTTCTCCATGGTGTATTTGTATTCTATCGTATCTTGCAAACAGATTATTCCAAACAGTATTGAAGTTGATGGAAAGACACTGTATTTCAAATGTTTTTGCCAAGGAACTTCAGTATTTAAAAATACCTATGAACAAAACCAAGTTAGTATAATGAGGGAAAGCAAACATCCTCCCCCCAAAAACCCAAAACAATTGAGTCTTCCTTGTTACCCAAAGAGTTCATTACAGCAACAATATCTGTTCCTTGTAGGTTTAATGAAATGTGGCTGTAGAAAAAGACTCAATTCCTACATTCAGATGGTTTGCTCATTTTTTAAGCTTATTATGCTCAGTTGTTTCTTGTATTTATGTTCCTCTTCCAAATAAGAAAAGTGGGAATTTGAATTCAATTCTCCTAGGAGCTGTGGGTGCATACATGAATGTCTTCCTCAGCATCCAGTATAACCTTAAGGACCTTAATTTCTTTTCAAGTTATTATTTTTTATTTCATCAAGGACTTCAGTTTAATGAGGCCTTATTAGATATTGCAGAAATTACAGAATTATGCAAGAATGGAGTAAGTATTCAGTGATCTTTCGGGGCATTTTCTAAAACTGGGAAGTTTATGTGGCCATAAATAGTAATTGTTCTAACAATATATTTATTATTTAGATGCAGAGTCTAAAAACCTATCTTAATGCAAAAAGTCAGAATATTTTGAGTTTGGGAGTTTTTGGGAACACAAATTTGAAGCTATACCGGGATTAAGTTCTCTTTTTTCCTTATTGAACTCCTTTTCTCTGCAAAACTGAAACAGGGGCATACAAGGGGCAGAAAGTGGGGTGTACAAGCAATAACTCTTTCCTTCTTCCTCTGCCCTATTGATTTAGGGGACAATTTACCAGATGTCAAGGTTATGGAGTATGCTGTCAGATTTTGCAGAGATGGTTTGTATGTGCTAGCACCCTGCCAAGAGATACAGGTGGGCACTGATAGGTGTTCTTCTACTGAGTCTCAGTGGCATTGCTATTTTCCTGTTAAAGGTTCTGATTCAGTTAAATTAACTTTTTCTCAGCAAAAAGTTTTCAGTTTTGGTCACTTGCCTCTCCTGCTCCCTTTGTTTGCCTGGTTTGTTTTCTGAGCACCAGTGTATGAGGCAGGTGTGTTTCCAGAGCAGCTTTTCACAATTGACTCGTGCTTTCGTTTTTCATTTGAATGCTCCTTCCCATGGCTGCAACTTCAGGGTTTTGTCAAGGCTTTTTCAGAAGCACAGCAGTGTTGGTGAACAAACCTTGGGGCAACCCTGCCAAATAGAATTTGCATTGCTGCAGTCTCTGCATGTTTACGAAGTGTTATTGTTTTGACAGTGTCTTAGAGGATATGTTTTTGTTACAAGGATTATGACCAGGTAGTCCCAATTTACCTCCAGATGGTCAAATATCTGCTCTCCATATGATATTTCTATTTACATATGCATTTTTCTGCGTGTCTTCAGGAAAAGGATAAATGTCTGCGTGATGGAAGCACATCCTAACTTGTCAAAGGCACTATTTGTAGAGCAATGTGCAGCTCAGAGTAAGGTCATTAAAGTACCTCTAAATATTATTTGAGTTATGTTCAGCTCTTTAAATTTATCAAATGTATTTAACAAATAGTTTGACTTTAGAATGTAGATAGTATATTCATGCTGTTTGAATATAAACAAAAAATATTTGGATCTCATTTTTTCAGGCCTCCTTGGAAAGGGTTTAGTATAACTTGATAGGAAATATTCTTGTTTTTGTGTATGGGGTTTTTTTTTAAAGCACAGTTTATTGTTTCATAACACTACCATGACTTTTTTTTCCTTTTCCTTAAGTGTGTCATTGGTATCTTATAAAACGAAGCACTGTATGTACACTAGAAAAATGCAAATAGTCAACAATGCTTTAAAAACCCAAAGTAACAATAGCTTTTTTGGAGTAGAGACAATTCCCCATTTCTTTAGGATTGCTCAGGGGTGCAGTATTCCCATGCTTATGGCAAAAAATCAGACCTGCTGGTTGAATGGTGAAATCCTCCTAACAAACACATTTTGTATAGAGCAGTGAAGATCTCCTTTGTTTGCCAACGACCAGCAGTTTCATGGGTTGTTCCTCTTCATCTGTCCCTCATTCCATTCTATTAACATTGCCTTTTTCACGTTGGTTTTTTTTTTTTAATAAAGAAGAGGCAAATGTACATCCAATAAAAGATGGGGTTTAGTGTGCTTTGGTATATATTTCTTCTCCTGATTGGAGCAGACAGGCGCTCTGTGTGGTGTTGTCCTGGCAAGGAGGTGAGCTCTGAGTGCACGGCGGTGCGGTGCTGCCGTTCTGCTCAGCCCCAACGCCAAGCTCTCCCCGGGGGCGAGTGACCCACACTGCCCCTCCAGAGAGCCCCGCCTCACATGGAACATGGAGAGAGCCTGCTCTGGCAACACAGCACTGGATCTCCTGTCATTTTGCATACTTTCATACCTAAAGTAGTAACTGACCTACTTTTTGGCTTTGATTTAAATCTATTCCTTTCCCCGACAACTCTTTTTTCTTTTATCAGTAGTTACTATAAATTCATCTGGCAAATCACAGCAGATGTAATCCCAACTCTTTATCTTTCTTTGGATTGCATCTGTGTTTTACTGAATCTGGTAATTCGCACTGAAATCTAAGCTTTATTTTCAGTTATTATAATTTTTTACATCCCTAGCTTCTGCAGAATTGTTGGCAAAGAAAAATCAACAACAAAAGAACTAAAACTGATAGAATATGTCAGAAAACAATAAAGCTTTTAGAAAGAGTAAGTGTAAGTATAATAAAAGTAGGTATAGTTATACGGTTAATGTCTTGGGTACATCCCTTAAAATAATATCCTTGGTTTTGCCTAGAATGTGCTAAGATTAAAAATATTTTTTAGAGAAAATGTAAGATTCTGGAGAAAAATTCATATTCCCCTCTCAAGATGACTGTCCAAACCCTTATTCCTTCTTCCTTAGTGGTGTTTTTAAGAGACAAACTCACCTCTGACCATGCTGGCTCTCAGTAATAAGACAGCAGTCTTGGAAATGGGACTCAGATCAAAAGGTGGATTTGATTTGTGTGTGTGTGTGAATGTGCCCTGAGAAAATGGAGGAGGCTGTAGAGCATCCTATGACCTGGCAAAGTGCTCTAATCGTTAGGACAAAAAGAATCTGTTTCTAGGCATCTCTAAAACCTTCTAAGTCACCAAAATATTTTTTCAACACAAAGGTATTAGACGAGTTTCCCAATTTCATGTTTGTTTTCTTGTTTGTTGTTTCTTTTTTTTTTCCCTCCCAGAAGGTTACTCCAACAGACCCACAGGAAACAGCTTTTCCAAGCTCCTGAATTTAATGTCTGCCATTCACAGACATGTACATATGTACATATACAAAACTGTAGTTTCAGAAAACAAGTTTCTGGTGAACAGTTTACATCCACAACATTGCAAGTGTGTTATTTCCTAGTACTGTATTTCTGATTTTGAGTAGGGAAAGCTTTGTTGTTGTTATATCTGTTACTAAATTTTATGAGCAAGATGTACAAACTTAACGTGGTAGGAATGCTGTTCTGTCATAAAAAGAAAACACTGTGTCTCTGTTTATATTTACCTAATGCAAATGCCAAATCAGTTTATGCTTGAGAATATTATATTTAAAGTTGATTTTTTTATGCTAATGAATACAATTTTGCTATATATTTTAATATACAGTAATGAAAATAATTCAGTATCTTGTCACCGCTGAGCAAGTTGGTCTTAGGGATTTCATTGGCATTTGATTTTCTAACAATAATTTACTTAAACCATAGTAGCAGAAGTTTTGCTCCACTGAGTCCATGCTAACTTAGTTTTGAAAAAGCAGATTGTACGATGATGATGATGATAGTAAGGAGAAAAACAGATAAAAAATTGACAGATCAGCCTGGATTGTGTTCCTGATCTTAAGAATGGGTAATTGTCTCTCCCAGTTTGCCAGAGTCCGTGTTCCAGGGAGGGGTGTGCCTTCCTTCCTGCAGGGCTCCTTTGGCCTAAGCGCGTTCCCAGTCCTCTGCACTGCAGTGATCCTGTCACCTCCACAGCACCAACTCTCTGCAGGGCCTCAATATCTCATCCTCACTGGGGGATGAGACTACTGAGATGTTGCAAATTGCAGACACAGTGAAGAGACTTTGATTTATGGGCTTGTTGTTCTTGCAGAAGAGACACGAATGCTTAATTTTGAGTTCTGTTTCACATTATGCAAATTGGGAAGGAGATAGGTGGTTTAAGAGATGAGGCATTGAAGTTTTTAATCTCCAGGTTTCCATTTCAGGTTCTGCATAAGAGCAATTGTGAAACCTTGTTGTTTGGCCAGCAGTCCAGTTTCCTCTGTGTTTTTTATCCGTGTCACTGGCTTGTCTCTATTAATTAACATGCAGCTTAGCAGTTTCAGCAATGACAGAAGTCAGTGTCAATATGAAATCTACTTTTTCAAAAATAAGGATACCTTTCTAAGCTGACAGCAGTGCAAAACTGGCACTGCAGGAAGCTTGTGCTTTTGCTGTCTTTTGAGGACAAGAGTTTGTTATCCAGAGCTGTTAGGCTGGAATCTTCTGTTGGTTTCTTGCAATAAATAATTAGTGAAATCTGGAGTGTGGGAAATTGGATGTACTTATTTTAAAGTCTCTTGGTTTATTTTCTCTTCAATACTTTAAAACCATTTGTCTTGATCCACTGTATTTCTCAAAGGGATGTGTGATTGTATTCTACTTGTCAGAGCTAAAGAATATTTGAATTGACTTATAGCAAAGCCTATATAAAAAAACCCTTTCATGGTGGGAACGGGCCAACTCTGAATGCTCTGGCTTCCTGTAAAGTGACCATGTTTGGTTTTGTGTGTGGAAAGATTAAAAGAAAGATGTTTCAGAGAGGGAGATGCTTTCTTGCTAAAGATGTTCCTTTAGAAGTTTCTGTCATGGTAACATGAGGTGTGGAGACACAGCAAGTCCAGGCTGCACCAGATGGAACACTTTGCTAATTGGTTAATTCTGCTTTAGTGCCTGGCCACCACTTGGCACTGTGGCACAGAGAATTTTACATAGATCCAGCAGGGAAGCTTCTCCTTTTTATTATCCTGAAATATGGAATTGGCTTTGATGAAATAAACTGGTTTAGTGAGATTTTCTGAAATTTTAGCATGTTCAGAGATCCCCCTCTTTAACCCTGAATATGTATCACCTTTTTGAAATTGAAATTAAAACTGGGTCATTTTTTTTCCAGTAGGCTTCAGTGTTCTTTTAGTATTTTTAAGATCATGGCTACTGATTCTGCCAGTGAAAAACTGCATTTTCAGTAAATGTGCTAATAATAGATTTTGCTTATGGCCTGTCATAACTACTGACTAATGGATCTGTGGACAGGATGAGTGCACTCAATTCTCCTAATTCAATAAAGCAAGCACCCTTCTGGATAGTGGGACAAATTTATTCTTGGATTTATTCCATACACTTAAATGCACTTACAGCTGAGCTGAATTTGCACCCTAAGGTCCTATTTGAAGAATAATATTCATAATTTGTTTAGTTATATTCACAAAGTACAGAGGCATCTTTTTATTTTTATTATCATATTTAAAGACATTGAGAAGTTCATGGTAACATAGTAATTTCAAGCACTGCAGATCCTGCAATGGGAACTGGGTAGAGAAAAAAAGGGGGCATCCTCTTTCTGTAGGTGCTAATTTGCAGCACACAGTTTTTGATGAAGATGAGAGTTGCTTAACTAATTGTTTCCTTAATTTGGTCATTCATTCTGCGCTTTGGGAACGTATATTTTCATTATTTCAAATGAAGACACACGTTTCCCAAAGGCTTTATTAGTAAATACTTGGGACTGGGAATGAAAAACCGTAGAAGAAAAATTTCCTGTAAGAGCAGTGCATTTCTCAACTACTCAGCATACCTATGATAGGATCTTCAACATGTCTTCTACGTTATACTTCAATGAGTATTGCTAGAAAATAAAAATCATTAGGGAATGGGAAATGTAAGAGTATAGGAACATGGAGGGTGTGATTTGGATTGCATAAATCCTTCTATTTCAGTGCCATTTACAACACTGCATTCAACAGTTACAGAATCAGAACCCAGTTTGGATTGTGAGGGACCTCTGAAACTCATCTAGCTCAACCTTCCTGCAGTGAGCAGGGACAACAAAAGAGATGACAGATCTCTCTCCAGCAGGTTTTACTATGAGGAGAGCTAATGGGGACTTGAAAAAGAACCTCAGAGAAATTTTAGCATGCCCAAGTAAGTAGTGTGTTGGAGGTAATTTAAAAAGGAATAGAATCGAGCATCAAACATTCATATGGTTTTTCTAGAAAAACATTTATTTTGTTTTGCATTAGGTGCTTTTTTTCCCCTCTCAGACATGTAATTTCCATGCTAGTAGATGATTCCACTTACAGTGTATTTATGTTTTCTAAAGGCACTTACATTCTTGATTTCTTGCAAGTATTTTTCTCTTTTGGCGATGGGGGGAGGAAGCGAAGAACCTCTAGTCCATTGGTGAAGTCAGTTTAAAGATGTAAATAGCAAATTCAAAACAGAAATGAGACACTTAAAGCCACCTTTCACCAAGAACTCCTTTCTGCAGGAAGATATATTTGTTTTTGCGTAGGCATATAGATGCACACATCTATACCTTGTTTATATTAGGGTGCATAAAGAAGGAAAGCATACATCAGCTCTGAAGAGCTGACCTAGGCTTGTCTTTCCAGAAATTTCACAGTGCTCCATATCACCATGTTAGCCTAGCCAAGTTTTCTCTCTGCTTATTGTTGCCTGATCACTGGCTGAGAGCTTTATTGGTTCTCTGGCATTTGGGAATCCTCTTTGAGAATCTTCTTGCCAAAGTGGGCACCATAATTCTCACTGGAAATAGGTCATCAAGCAGGTTATTAAGATAACAGGCCTAATACTTTTTGCCTATTACAAACGGGGTTCTGATCAGGAAGTAAACAAAATTTATTTTCCCACCTTGTTCTGGCAATTTATCTGTTTATCTAGTGGAGAGTCATGCCTATGTTATCTAGAAACATTTAAATTTTAATCAGTTTTGTTTTCTTGGGTGGTGAAATAAAATGGCATCTTGTCTTCTCTCCATGACACCATCACTTTTTGAATCCAATGAAAATAATTTGAAGGAGTTTCTTCAGAAAAGAGACAGCTGTAGAAGAATGTGATAGAAGTCTATAAAACCTTGACTGAGATGGAGAGGGGTTATCTGCTCACTGTTTCTTCTAATGCAAGCACAAGTATTCACCAGGTGAACGTAGTAGGTGATAAATTTGAAACACTTGAGAGAATGGGGCTGTTCTTGCTCCAGATTGCTGTGCAGGTAAAATGTTACATCGATGTAAAATGTTGCAGGGAAGTCTGGAAAAGTTAATGAGAGAGAAAAGTACTCAAAGTAATTAAATGTGTAGAAACCGTATCCACGTCCTAGTCTGAAAGCTGCTGGCTTCCTGAGCTGAGAGTATTAGGTTGAAGCAGGGAACAAGTCAACCCTGTTTTTACTCTCTTCTGTAGGAATCCTTTCATGAACCGTGGTGTGGAGAGGAGCAGACAGGTGAGATAGTAAGAATATGGGTAGCAGAAAATAATTTCTACCTGGAAGAATGATCAGCTTGTTCTTGAACAAACTGGTGATAAAAAAGGCAGATTTATTGCCCGTATAATTTGGAAGATATTTATAAACTTTGGCAGATCAAGAATCAGAAGTTTTTCTCAGATAATAGTGAAGTCAAAAGAAAAAAAAATCAGTTGTCTGTAACTTGTAATCTCTTAATTTTTTTTTTTTTTTTTTTATTCTGCATTTCTTGGGCATAATATACCCACATTTTTATTCACCTAAGATACAAAGCATGCTTTTGCCAAGCAGTTATTTAATGCTTTGCTATCTGTACCTTCTATAACTGTTGTAGTGGGAAAAAAGCAATGGTAGGTTGAATTAGTTGAAAAATGCCACAAAGCAAATGGTGCTCTAAACTGTCTAGGCCAAAGTATTGTCAGACTGGAGGAGGATTTTGGTTTAGTGGTGTTGGTGAGATCGTGAACATCTGAGTGGTTCAGAAAAGAGCTTTAGAATGTATTGAGTGTTGGAGTATGAGTGGGGATGCATATTTGGCTCATCATTTGGACTTCCAAGCATGTATTTCAACAGCTGAAATATATAGCAGTGTTTAGGAAAAGTGCAGTAAAGAACACGGTTCTGTCTATTTTTATTTAATACCTTGGTTTCAAGTATTATCTCAATGTGAAGGAGAGCACAAATACAAGCAGACAATTTACACTTGTGTTTCACCCAGCTGAAGCACTGCAGCCTCTTGGAATGATGTCCTGAGCCTGCCACCCATACAGCTGCTTCTTATGTTGTCACCAAATTTGCAGAAATGTATTATCCCATTCACGTATTTTTTTAAGTTGTCCTTCCCTTTGTAACTGAAGGAATCTTAAGAGACATCTGGAGGGCTTTACCATGCTCAAGAAAGAACGAGGAAAGGTTTGCTGCAAGAAATTCAGTTGTTGGTGCAGAAGGTAATCGAACACCACAAGGTGCTGTGCAGAGCCTGAAGAAGGAATATAAACCAAAAACGCCCAGAACAGGACCCTGTCAAAGTGCTTGTCTGCTGTGAGGTTGTGAAAGAATTGAAATACCAGAGGAAACAAATCTTTGAGGAGTAGCTGTTTATCACACATGCTTCTCCTTGCTCCTATTTAGAGCTGCTTGCAGCTACTCTCCTCCGTTCGAGCCATCCAAGACACACAGAGAAGCAGACTGCTTACAGGCTGGTAGAATAATGCTTTTTTTAGCACAGAGAGCACTGTATTATCTCCCTTTTAATGCTGTGCATGTCAGTACCTTGCCCAGCTAATACTGCCAACATGTTTTCCCTGGAAAGCTTTAAACAATATGAAAAAGCACTTTGGGAAAGCTTGTAAAATTCAGTCAATTTGTCACGATGTTTTATAGTTTTACCACCTTAGTCAGTGGAGACTGCGTGCTGCATAGCAAACCAAAAAGGGACAAGCTGGAACCATCCCTGCTTTCCCATGTTCTAAATAGTCTCTGACATTCAAACACCATGTTAAAAGGCTGCCTGACACTGGCTGTGGTAGTAGACTCATCAAAGACTACACAGCAGGTAAGCCACTTGGGCAGCAAAATAAGTATCTGGAGGTGATTATTCTTATTTTCCCTTGTTTTTGTCAGCTGAGATCATTCTTGCTTAGGCGAATCTGTCTAACTTCTTTTAATAGTGAGCAAAACAAGCCAAGTAGAACAAAACCTGTTATGGATTCCTTTAACTGCACACAAAACCAAATAAGGGCAGATAATGTAACACCAAGCAAATTATTTGGATAACATTAGAATTGTGTAAAATTGGTGCTTTTTATTTTAATAGTAGCTGTTTGGCAGACAGATAAGAAGGATGTGGAATATGGAATTGTAGATTATAAGGGCTTCTAGGATCTTTTTTTAAAAATGAGTGTGGTATATATGTATTTATATGAAATCAGTGTCACTTTGATAGCCTGACAAAGCTACAGAAATGAACCAAGTGCCAGAGTAATTCTTATCTAGAAGAAACAGTATTGAGGGATATTTTTTCCTATTCTGAAACCACATTGTCAAGGAGTATTTGGTTTTGTCTCAGTCTCAAGTGGGTTCCTCTTCGTGCTCCAGAGTCCCATAAGACCCAAGTGGGAAATGACTCTTCCTGAAAGTCAAGAAGATAAAAAAGAAGGTGTTATTTTGTGACATGATTTGGATGAAACAGCAATGCCCAGGGGAAACCCTGAGCGTATAGCAGACTGATCCAAGGAAAGGCTTCACAATTCAGTATCTTTATTTGAAACCATCATGCTTCCTCTGTCTTAGCTGTTCAGAAAACAACCCAAACAACTTTTCCATTATTTTTCCCCAAGAGTGCTAATTTTAAATTAATGTATAGCATCAGATGGTCACAGGATGTTGCACTCTAATTTTGCTGCAGTTGTGGAGCAGCCATTCTCCTACAGCTATCTTCCTGTGTCCTGACATCCTCTTGGTGGCCTTGTTCCAGCAGACACGGGGCTTCATATATTTCTTTCTTCGTTTTCATGCAGACACCTGTTGCAAGATATTCTGCACGAGTGGAATGTGCAGCCCTTCCTTGCCCCTGACACGGTGCCGTGTCAGGCTCGGTGTCAGGCAGTGCTGGGCTTGTTGCCCTTGCTGTGCCTCGAGTGCGGTTCCACTTGCTGCTGCAGCACTTGGGCCCCTCCCCTGTGGCTTCTCAGAGAGACAGCCACACCTCTGTATTTTCAACGTCCTCCAATCCTTTGTGTTTCCACACAGAAGCTCAAATTCTATTCCAGGGCGTGAAATGTCTGCAGAAATGGTACAGCAGGGTCCGGAGGGGTTCATGGCCCCAGAGCAGCCTGCCCCGATCAGGTGCAGGGCCACAGGAGCTGTGTGAGATACAGCTGTCAATCAGTGATGGATTTCCTGATTAGTGCTTTTACAAATGACAGGACGTGTGCTGTGTTATTTTTGTTACAGTTTAGCTGCTAACCTTATCTAGAAGTCAAAGTGGGATTCAGCACAGAAATGAGAAATCCTGAGGGTGGGGAAGGATGAAGCAACTACAGAAATTTAATATGGCTTGCAGAGGCGGCAGGTCTTCACTTCAAACGTTGCTTGTACTTCATGCTGAATTTATTGTCTGTGTAGCAATTGTGATGGAAAGAAGAAAACAGAATGGAGAGATAATGGTTATCAGGGTTTTCATAATTTTTTTCCCGTGTGATTATTGATGATGCTTACAGCACAAAAATTAACAGCTCTAAAAAGAAATAATTGATAGGAGCTGTCAGTATAATGATATTATTGTTGGAAGCTTGGTGTGGAATAAGTGTGACTTGAAATGAATCAGGAACTGGAGATGAATATGTCAGTGGAAGGAAAAAGTTATAACTGAATGCAATCCACTAAGTTAAATATTTGTTAGCACTTTATTCCTCATACTGAATAAAAATGCAAGGGTGCCAAATCTGAACACTTGCCACATTTCAGCATGTTTAAAGTATAATGATTACTGTAGTTATTTAGCATAATGACTAAAATAGTTGCCCAAAGTACTTTATTTATAGCAACATTTGTAATTAGGTGCTTGAACATTTGTTATTTCAGACAGGAATGTCCTGTAGAGCTAAACCATGTGAAGTGAATTCTCCAATTAGTGAATTTACATATCATCCTTTTTCTATGAAAAGTAAAATAATTTTCTTCTTCTTGGCAATTTTTGTTACTATTATTTTGTTTGGTTTTTTTTAAGGAAACAGTATAACATAATTTCTTGCCATATTTAATTCTTAAACTCAGCTATTGTATCCTCAATGAACAAATATCACAATTATTTTCCAGCTGGAACTTCCCAGATGTTATTATTTCATGGGGAATGCTTGACATAATTAGGGTCATGAAGTTCTTTTTATTCTTGTAGCTTTCCCTTTCCTCTCTCCCCCAAAAAGAAGAAAAACCCAACAATACCTAGCATAAAAAACTGAGCGTGAAATACTCCTCAAGATGAATCAAGGTCATTCTTTGCAAATTAAATATTATCAAGTCCTTTAGTAAGTTTCCTCTTTCTTTTAGCATTGTTAAAATTAATGCCAGTCAGAGATTAAAATTAAAGATGATTGTGCCTGGTGCGCAAGACACATCATGATGAAGATTATTTGAATGCAGCGGTCTAGAGGATGGTAAAGGTGTTCAGAGAACATAAAAACTGTGCCTAAAACCCTGATTTAAGGTTGGGGAAAACTCCTTTGCCACCATTTTGAGTACCAAACACAGGAAGTGAGTTAAATTATTAGGTAACAAGAAGATTCTCATGACCGCTACTGAATTAATTTCTAACTCCGTGGAGGGGCTAAAGTTTGTGTATGCGAAGTTCCTCTCCGTCCAGATTTCTGCCACTGTTCATGCAGAGGACATTGAGATGATGGGAAGCCTGATCACATGCTAGTTCCTCTGCCTGCTCTGGATCACACTGCTGAGCTCGGGGTCCTTGCTTCCCGAGGCCTGTTGTGATCACTGATCCATTCAGTTATAAGGGAACATTCATGGCCTTTCTTCTTTCCTGTGTGACCCAGTTGAGATGCTTTGTAGACTCAGTTTGTACCTGGGCTCTCCAGAAGCCCCGTGGCTCTTGTGATTTTTATTTGTGGATACTTGAGCTCCTCTTGCCCAGTCTGAGGAGTCTGGGGGCTGATCACGGGGCTCTGGGCTGGGGAATTGACAAGTTTGACACTCCGGCTGTGTCCCTGGGGGGAAGATTTCTCCATTTTTGTAGGAAGCTTGGTTCATCCTTGGTACAACAGGATATCTGATTAAAAGACTGTATACTGTGATATGTGGTAAATGTCTTGCTGATTTAAATGTAGTTTACTACTTTTTTGGGATGAGGCTAACTGCCAAGGAGGAACACCACTATTTCTGGCTTTCCTTTCAAGCTCCCAATATACCTCAAGAGAAATAGGAATGTTGTGAAACCAACTGCTGCCAAAAGCGAAGGAATACAGAATTTGTCATGTGGGACATAAGGAGCAATTGTGATTCTGGGATGTGATCTGTTGGACTGGCTGCTGTGTTAAGTTAGTGATGCTGGTAGTGTTCTACTTTTAATAGATTAGGTTTAATAGATTAGTAGATTTTTAGTAATAATGGTAACAATGCTCAGCATCCTTCATGTCAGTTTTTATGTCTTTATTGAAGGGTGGTATTGACCCAAGCCAAATTAGGAAGGAAAAGAGTATCTGGATAAGCTCAGGTATTAAGTATTTACTACTCTGAAAACAGATAATTTGTGCCCCTTAGCACTGATGCTTCAGTACAAAGAGGTGAGTTTGACCTTCTGTTTTCTTAACTAAAAGAAGTTAGGTACTAACTTATGTTCCTGTTTCCAAAGATGCTTTATTCCTTTTTAAGAAATTCTTGTTGCTCTTATTTTTTTCTGAAGCAGCAGAAGAGGTGGTTTCCTACAGAAGTTCACACTTTGCTGGGAAACAAGGAAATGCATGTTTTCTGTTCAAGCAGCTCAAGTGTTTCTATAGCCCCTTAAAAACATGAATAAAAGGATTCCTTTTGATCTGAAAATGCCAATTTGTTGGAATGGTACTGTCAGGAATAGATACACAGACCTGTAACAGAATTTCTTTAGAAGGATGCTGATTCTGATATTTAGCCTGCTAGTTCTGTCTAACCATCAATAGCACTTAGGATTGCTTTGCTCTTTTACTAAACATGGGATTTGAGGTCAGGGTATTTGAGGCTAAATATTTAACTGTCCCTTGGGCAGGGCACTTGCTGGGGTAGGCCACCCTGGTATTCTAAACTGGCCAAAATAAAGCTAGTATGTAGGTAGGATTGGAATCCTGTGGTCAGAAGGCTACTGGCTGGTCTCTGCATGCCTCTGTCCTGTAGTTGTTGAAGACTTTCCTCCTAAAGAACAATGTTCCAGAAGTGCTTGGAACATACGGTATAGGTCTCTTATCCTAACTTATGAATGTGTGAAAGGCTAAAGGCCTATGGCTGAGTTTTCATGATAATCTGACATCTCTCACTTTTGGACCTTTCAATGACACACCAAAGGCAGAGTCGTGGAAAGGAGAATAGGATCAAGAGTTTTTCTTGGCCTATATCTCCTGATTGTCAATTTAGAAGAATTTAAAGCCCCCCTTTTCTCTCATTTTTTAAAGCTATACTTAGCAATTTATTTTAAAGGCTGTATCTTGTAGAAGCAACACTATATCCATAATGGAATGTTTTAGTAGGCATTTAAAATGTAAAGTGTGAATTCTGTGAAATATTCTTCTAGCTTACAGAATGAATTTTAAAAGAAAAGGGATGTTTTAATTCCATTCCTTTTTATTTTCCATGCTTTTCCTGTGTGCTTTCTAATGTACCTGAAAGTTACTCTAGAACACTGATTTCTAAGAAAATACTTTTATTAAAAACTATTTCACATTTCTCAGAAATGTCACTTTTTTTTAGAGTACAGCTTAACGCAGCATGATCACTTTTGAAACATTATAACTCAACACAAATGGGGTTCCAGCCACATGAGTAATTCAACACAACGCGATGTGTAATTAATGTAGTACTTCACAATGTGAATGCTTTTTAGAAGGAATAAAAATGCAAGTGCAATTTTGCAAGATAATTGACAAGTAAAATGACCTGAAAGAGATGTGGTTTGAATGTTACTTTGGAGCAAACACTGGCTGTTCAAGGGTTGGTAATGTGCACCTCACACACTTGCAGACTCTGCAGTGGGTGCTGCGGGCAAAGGTAGTGAAGGAATTGATGACAACACTGAAAAAAAGGATGACAAATTTCTTTAGTTTGGAAGACAATTGGGCATTGTTTGAAGATAACAAAAGAGAAAAGGTTTGCTGGAGTTGGTTATTTATAGCTAAGCAGCTCCAGTACGCTGAGATTTATTTGGAATGTCAGGTAAATAGAAACCCATTTATGCTTTTATTCAGTTCTTGGCATTTAGCACATGATTTTGAGAACTATGCTGTAAAAAACTAAAAAAACATACTTGAGTTTTATACAGGGAGAAGAAGGAATCCATCTTCAGAATACAATGTCTTGTTAGTTATTGATAATTGTTTAGTGTTCTGGTAAAGGGATTATATCAATTCTCAGCAATATCAGACTTTGAAGTTCACTTTAAAAATTCCCAAACCTAAAAAATTCTTTTCAAATTCAACTTCCCCAAAAGGCATGAAAGTCAGAGCAGCCCAGGAGAAAAGCTGAGTTGTGAGGAGAGGCTGTGGAGAGGAATTATGGATGGTTCCCAGACATGGCAAAACCCCTGCTCAGATTGGGTATTCTTTATTTCTACCTCACAGTTCTTATGTATTGTGTGAAACACGGATGAGACTTGGAGAGGCCTCTGGAAAGGAAAATGCTCAGTCTTTCTCAAGCCCTGCAGGCCTTGCCTGGAAGGAGCTGCCCAGCTCCTTGCAGCATTGCTGATTTAGTGGGCTCTGTGTGAGACTGCTGTGGGGAAGAAAAGCATCAGGGCTGAGCACCGTACTAATATGGGAATAACATTGTGTATGGATACGAAAAAGGCCTCAGCAGGGAATTTCTTTAGCCTTTGCAGCACTTTGTGAAAGTTCTCTTTCCCATGTAAAGAATTTAAAACAATGTTACAGTTTTGTAAATTTCTATACCTGCAGTTGCTTTCAAGGATTGTTTTGGTTTTAACTAGAAAAACATCAGGAAACAGATGGTTCAGAATTTGGCCAGTCATCTTGAGGGGTGGATGTCCAAGGGACCCAATCATTTTATGCCATTCAACATGCTTCTGCATATTAACATATAAAAGCTGTTCAATTTTCCATTAAGCTTCCTTACTTCGGATCATCTTTGGCGCTTGGACTGTGTCGTTCTTTACCCGTTTGGGGTGCTACAGCGACAATTGTACACCTCAGTTCAGGCTTGAGAACTGGTTTTATCCTAAACCTTGACACGCAGATGTTCTTCTCAGTCATTTCCTAGTACTATGAAGCAGCTACTCTCAGGGCAGGCTTTTGTTCTCATGGATTGCTTCTTCAAATACTGGTAAACACAAGTGTCACATGCAGGTTTGAAAAGCTGGTGTGTTGCCCTACACATCAAACAGTGTTGTTTAGCAGCAGAATGCCTACCAAGTAAAGGTGTCTTCTGCACATCTAGCAGCCTAAAAATACACTTAAATAAGACTTTCCTTGTAATAGTGCCAGGAGACTGCTTTTAAATGCTCAGGGGAATTCTAAGGAAAGGTTGTCTTCTCTGTGTGAAACTCGAATATCCCAAGTGTAGGAGAACATTGGGTAATCCCTAGAACTGCACAAATGGTAGAAAATTTAAAAATTGAGAGCACACAGCAGATATTTGTGCTAATACAGCAAAGCAAGGCCTGTGATGGGAGGGCTGTTCTCACCCTGGCTGACTCAAAGCCTATGACCTGCTAATTAGTATTTAGCAATTTAGACATATCAAAAATGCTGGGTTCTAGAGCCACCACAGGATTATAGTGGCTCTGCAAGTTCATCAAAAGACATGGAAACTGGTCAAGAAATAAAGGCAAATATGTTTCTATATTTCTGGTTTGTGTTCCGCTAAATGTGTGCTGGGAAGCAGGGATTCCACTCCCTTTCCCAAGGAGTCCTATCTTATTTCTCTTTGGCAGTCAAGCAGCTACATCACTAGCAAACAAATTTCTCCTCTGCAGCAGGGCTGAGGTCAACAAAGCCCAGAGTTGGGCTCATTAGGAAGGCTTAAAGATACAAAGAAGTGAAATGTTCCCCTGACTGTTTTTCTGACTACGGTGCATTTTAATCCTTTGCATTTTCTGTGTGCCACGTTCCTGGTTTGTGCTCTCCACACCAGTATGCTCTTTTTTTTTTTTTTCTGAGTGCACCTGTGCCCCTGCAAGGGTTCTGCTGTGCTCCTCTCACTCCTGTTGCCCTGCTGCAAGGGGGAGTGGGCTGGGAATGTGGTGGGCTCTTGTTCCAGGTGCCAAAGCTGCTTAATTTACCCTGCAGCTGGCCAAATACACAAGTGGTTTGGGAAGCCAGGAGTGCATGGCCATGTAATAGCACTTGGCTGGACAGCTACTACATAAATAGGAACATAAAAAAAAGGATTCATAGGCTGAGCCTCTTCAAGGCCGTGTGGTCCTGCAGCTCACCAAGGGTTCTCCTTGCCATCCAGCCCCAGGTGCTTTCCAGCTGAGGAAGTGCACATGGCTGTTGTCTGCTTTTTGTTCTGTGCATAAATTAACAATCACAGTTGCTTATATGCTTCTTCTGATGTCTTCGATACGTGAACAGGCTGAGGTTTTGTGTGTGCGTATGTAGTCAGAAGAGAAATACCTCTAAAGTGAAAAAGATGTTATTTGGGTGGAACATCTGTCCTACTATATTAGCATTTACACTGACTAGCAAGCCTTAGAAAACCATTTAACTACCTTTAACTCTGTATTTTTGTAGTTAGCAAAGGGTACGACATCTGAATTTTGCTTTATGCTATTCGTCCCTCCTGTGTCTTGTGTAGAATTTAAATGCACCTCATTCTCAGTTATTTTCTGGAATGTCTTAATTTAATTCCCATTCGTTCTCCCCCGTGGCCTTCAAAGAAAAGAAAATAGGTGGGGCAGACAAATTAGAAAGCAGGAAAATACTCTGTGTCAGCTTTTCTGATTGTGTCAGGTGCACTGCAGAAAAAATAATCTACTTCATTATCTCCTCCTTCAAGTGGAATACTAATCAATATCAAGGACTGAAAGAACAGTGTTTGACTAATGCAGGATGATACTGAGAGTTCACTTTTTAAAGTGATCATTCTTTTTTAACAGCAACTTGCAATTAACTATTCTAAATATTTTTAAAATGTTTAAGTCTTAAAGAACACTGTATTACTACTTATGCCCTTGAAAAGGAGTTGTCACTGAACCGTCCTTTAACTGTCTTCTACTCTGCCTCAAAAAAATAAGGAAGGTCCTGAAAAAAAAAAAATTCAGGAAAGATAGAGCAAAAAAAAAAAAAAGTTTATCATGTAATTTGTTCATTTAGAGATCAGTCATAAGTGCCCTTATTCTAACAACTCTTCTTCCTTCTGCTGTATTTTCCCTTCTGTACCAAGTTTTTTCTCTGTTTATATTCATTAGTACATGGGACGTAGAGAATGCATGAGTATTAAAACAAGTTACTTTGGGTGGATCAGGCAACTTCAAAACCAAAGGAGTGCAGATTTCATCGGGAATATTTTCTGCTTAAGATTATGTTTTACCCTACGAAGAGCATTTGCACTCACTCTGGCCTAGAATCCATAGGAATCTCCATCTCTAGAAAAACTAACATACACTACCTTCATTCCTTTTTAATACATTCTGAGCTAAATGTGAGCTCTCTTATGTTTTCAGCAGCAAGGTGATAATAGGACTAGCCTGGGTTGGATCAGGAGATTTAGGCAGGTGACAACCCACCTTCTTAGACATGTTCTAATTGTAAATTTGGTCTCTTGCTTTCACTACACAAGGATGAGGATTCGTGACAGTTCACTTTTCCCTTTAAGGCATGTTACTGAGAATCAGTGTTTTCAGAGAGCTTAGTGTCCAACATCTGATACTGTGACAAGTGAGGTCAGATAATTAGTGTTGAAATTCTCTGTTGTGTTGTGTCTTTATTTTTTTTTTCTTTTATTTTTTTTTTTTTTAACTGAAAATCTGCCTTCTTTAATCCAGTATTACGAAAGAAGACTTGAACCCAGTTTTAAAACTGCTGATCACACTGTTTCTGTAGCTGGTATCCTGTAGAGGTTAAATGGAGCACCTGTAAATTTTCTGTGGGCCAGTGGCATGTAATTGAATTTTGTAGGTTAATATGCTTTCTGTGAGGGACAGTAAGTGTCTCTGAAGAGTTTCTCTGGCCAGCAAACACACCAAAAGACACGCAGTTGTAGACACAGAATATCAGATGCCATCTTGATGCTCAGAATGAAAGCATTTGTCTTTTTGCATTGAGGTTTGCATCCCTCCTTAGGTGGCACACCTACAAAGGCCATCAGGAGTAGCTGTAGTGTTTGGTCTTGCCCTCACTTTATGGATCATTGATCAGCTGTAGGTGATGTGTGCTTCAGGACAACCTTAGACATGGAAAATGATGTTTGAGTGGTGCCCTTGCCGTGTCTGTGTGTCTGTCCATGCCTGCTTTGCCCTTTACAGAGTGGGCAGGCAGCTGCTGGTGCCCAGCCCATAATGCTCTGGCGGGGACCCTCTGGGGACAGGCAGCCTTGACTCCAGAGCCCACATGCCTCACTGGTGCCCCAGGGACAGCGCTGCAGTGCTCATTGTTCTAAAGATGATGATACAAGGAAGTGACTTTAATTAATAATGTCCCTGGTTTTGGGCTGAGATCCCATTCTGCCCATTCTTTAAAAATGACCCTGTACCTTGCATCTTGTCTAGTACAAGTTGCAGCTGTGAAGGTAAAACTCTCTGGGTCTTTTCCTGAACTCTTGAAGATCTCTCTCTGTAAGATCACTCTTGAAGAAGCAAATATCTTTTCCTTCAGAAATATTGTTCCCTGTATGTGCCCTAGAAGAAGATGTCTACGTCCTTGTTCTCAAAGTATACTTTGCCACAGTGAGAGGTGTTTATTTTCTCTACTTTCTCTCCTTTAATACCAGCTTCACATGGCTTAATCCTCACTAATGACTGCAGCTTGGCCCTGTGCCATGAATCCACCTATGTCTGTAGACTTCAACCCTCCCCCCACCCCTCAAAAAAAGCCCCAAAACAAAACAAAAAACTGTGAAGAATATGGGAAATCTAGCCAGAAAAACCCTCTTTAACTTCCTTGGCAGAGAGCCTGGAAAAGAAGAGCGAACACAGAATCAAAATAAATTACAGGATTCAGAAGTGCATTAAATTAGCCCTAAGAAATTGCTTTCTCTTGGTATTAGTGAGTAGTGGTAATTTGAAACACTTCAGCCCTGGTCACTTTGTTATTTTAAAAGAAAGGGAAATAGAGATGTAAGAAAAGAAACCTTGAATAATAGGGCCTGTGGTTGCATTTTCAAGTGGTAACTTAAACTGAAACGCTTTGGTTAAGATGAGACAACCAAGTGAAGAGTTAATTCTAAGAGATGTAAAAGGAATCATAAGATAGTCTCGAAGGAATTTCTGGAGATTCTGTTGTCAATCCCCTTACTCTGAGCAGGGCCAGTGAAGATAAGGTTGCTCAAGACCGTGTCAAATTAAATTCTGAGTATTTTAAAGGCTGCAGGTTTAACAATCCATGTGAGTTTTAGAGGGTGAGGTGCTCATTTCTCAGCATAGATCAGAGAGAGGAGAGGTTTGAATCACAGAGTTGAATCACTCTTTCTATTTTCCTTCCTCACAGGGTTTTAGGACAGGAGTGCGTTTTGGTTTTGCTTTGGTTTGGTTTTGCCCCAGTTAATAAATAATACAACCTGTCTGTATGAAAACAGAGAAGTTCAAATTGCAGATGTTCATTGTTTAAATCAATATTGTCTGGCTGTTGTTCAAATGGTCCTACCATGCTGTTTGTCTTCTCCAAAGATTAGGAGTCCCCCAAAGACGTTCCGTAGGTTCAGTATAATGCAATCCCTGATGGTCAGTGCCTGGGGACTGACTCAGCCAGGCAAACCTGATCAGGGTATTTGGCTGCTGTGCTCATCAACTTCACAAATAATTCCAGCTAGGAGTTTGAAGCTCCCCCAGTACAAGCATGAGAGCTGTTACAGAGCTCTTCTGGCTGCAAAGAGCTTTCCACCAGGTTAGGCTGCAACTTCATTTGTTTTTTCCAAAAATTGGCCATAACTAGGAAAAATAACTAAGAAAGGACAGTAATTGCTGTAGTTTGCTCCATGCCTTAGTGGGAACAAAGACTGTATTAACAATAAAAAGTCATTTATGGAGTATGCAGCACGAAGATGATCTCTTCCTTTCCTGTAGGTGAAGATAATCCTGTATTTATTGTGCAAATGTGTAATCCCAAGGCTAAGGATTTGCTGCAGAAAGGGAAATATTCACCTCAATACAATAATAAGAAATGAAAGAATTTATGAAATTAAATAATGAAAAGTGACAGAATCTTCACTCCTCACAGATTTTATACAGTCATTAATCGTGGATTCATTTAAATATACCAGAATCAAATTCTTCCTGCTTGTGCTTTTCTTATCATTAAATGCTTAAATGAAGAGCAGTTCTAAGGATGTACCATAAAGGCTTTATAAATATTTATAAATATTAAAGCTTTTATTCCACTGGAACCTGGTAAAGACCAAGGGGTACAGATTTGAAAAGGACATTCTTTGGTTCTTATCTGCCATATTGAGTTTCTGAGTTATTCTTTATTTACGTGTTCATTTATTGATTGATTTATTAATTGTGCCCTATATATATTTCAGTGGCTGTGATAACAGAAGCGCCTTTTAGGATTTGTTTTCCAATATCTATCTCTTTATCCTCCTTGATGGCTTTATTGTAAGGGCTAGAGGAGACAGTCTGTTTTCCAAAAGTTGTCCGGATCAGCATCCTGTTGTCTTAGAATTTAGAGATGTGCTGTATAATGAGTGCAGTGACACAGTGGAAGAGACACATGAGTGGAGGTTATAATTTTTTGAGCACAAAGGAATAGTGTAGACATTCCTGTTAGTATTGGGGGAGAGAAATGAGTCTCCAGAGAGTCATTCAAAGGAAGTCTTTGGAAAAGAAAGGTGGCACATTCCCCTGTAGTTCATAGGAAGCAAAAAGAGCTAATCAGTGCTCTGTCACATCAGAGAGGGCAAGTAAATGTCGAGACCTTGCTTCAGGAAGGTCACAGCCTGAGCGACCTCTAGTTATTTATCAAGGGTATCACTTCAGTGCAACTATGAATTAGAATTGTTATACTTATTATAGGACAGTTGTTCCACCATTTTTTTTCCTATAAAACCTACTATAGTTTCTTTTGGTTTGCTTTTTGGGATTTGTTTTGCACAGAATGTTGCTGGCAATTTTGTCAGTGGAGCTAACCTTTGTAACTAGGAAGTGTTATCATATGCCAATGTAACCTACAAGTAAGTAACTTGAGGGAAAGAAGAACTTCAAGTTTGTTTATATGAAAAATAAATGAGAGATTATTCGCAAAGAGAGATCCAACGTAAGTTTAATTGAATATATTTACATTTAGAATGCAAAAGATTAATAACAGTAGATTTAAAGATTCAATGTGCAGTGGTAAGTTGTCTTTCACTGAGAGTAATGAGTTGGAGAAATCTGTGGAAAAACAAAGTGGTATTTCTCTGGAATGCCCACAATGCTTCCTGAATTTTTATGATGTATTTCAATTTACCTCTGAGGCAGAAAAATCCTATCCTTAGCAAAAGAGTATCCTTATTTTAAAGTTGGGGAACTGAAACACAAGGTAGACTCTGGCTTTCCTAAGGTGCAGGGAGATGTGTGATACAGAGCAGAAAGTGGCAATTTGGTTTCCTGTGTCCTAGCCAGAAGGCTAACCCCCAAATTTATTTGAGACTGCAGTGGAACCTGCTTGGCTGGGTTTAAACAGATTGTCTTTGACTCTGAGAGCAATTTCTATGGCAGAATGAATTTCAGCGCAGTCCAGACTGCTCTGCCTCTCATCTCTGTAGGTTATATCCAAGAGTACTGAACATTATGGAAGTTGGTTTCATATTCCCGGTCTAACTAATGTAAGGGTAATTTTAGGGCCTACCCACTGCACTGCAGTGTGTTGTATAAACATCCCCTAGTGTATAAACCTACCACATTTTGTGAAGTCAGAAAACATGCTTTTGCATTCTGTGTCCTTAATTTATTAAGTTCATGAACTTGATGGTTCAACCAGAATCTCCCAGTTCTGCCACAGATAGCTGGATGTGTAACATTGGTCAGGATACTTATTTCTCTGTGCCCTGCAGTTCCCCTGCTGTAACCTGCAGGCAATGTTTCCTTGCCCTGGACAGCACCACAATTCATGTCTGTTAAATGCCCAGAGCCAGGGGGAAGATGGTCATAAAAATACACCTTTAAGTGCCTTAGACCAGTTAGGCTTTGCAGCTTTGAAACTTCTCCGACTGCTTTATTGCTATTAAATAGGGAATGAATATTGCACAGTGGCTAAACGCTGTCATATCTAGAAATGCAGTTCTGGGAGAGAGAGCAGGGAAGGATGAAAGCTTGGTATTTCTCTTCTTTCTTGTTTTGAAACGGAAAAATAAGTTTGTTATTATCACTTTAAAAATAATCTCAATTACTGACTTCCAGAGTAAGTCTGCATTATGCCTGTCACTGATGTGATTTTGCTCAGGTCAAGAACAGCGTTGTCAAATAAATGTATTGATGACTTTTCTACCTTTCATTAAATCTTGATTGTTATACTTTGTTGCCTAAAATTATTTGTTTCTTCTGCCACCATAACAGAAACCACAAAAGTTTTGGGAGAGTATAATAAATAACCTTCATGTAATCCAGCTGAACGTGGGTTAGCCAGAAGGCTCTGTGTGTGCACAGACACACATACACACAAACAGATACACGAATTCCAAGGAACGAAGTGTTAATAAAGGGGTACTCTGGAGCCAGGAATTAAAGTTATGCGACATTTAGTGGCTCTCTGACTTAAATAACTTAAAATTGGAACTTATTTTGAACCCCTTTCTCCTTACGTAAAGGCTCCAGGAAATGGAATTTGCAGGCCACCTTGTTTTAGAACAGAGTAAACAGTTCTTTTAAAGAATTAGAGAATGGACAAATTTTCTTCCCCTTAGGTGTTGTTATGGATAATCTTTCTGGAGTCTAAAACCCTACAGAAGTGATGGAAAAATGATCTGTGACTGTATGGCTGAAGTGATTGATGAGAATATAGGATATTTCATGTTCCTGTTACTTTTTAATCCAGACCATGTAAAAGGGTTAAGCTGTGTGACTGTTGCTCAGCAGTCTACGCAAAATAAAGCAGTGCGTGTTTTACAAAACATCAAACCTTTGTGAAAAGTTTGATTATGTTTTAGAGCTATTTAGCAATACAAATACTTATTGTAACACCAATGAATGAGGGAACTTCCTAAAGCCAGATTCACAGAATTAAAAAATATTAGTCTGAATTTGGAAAGGAACCACTAGTGGATACCTTATGAAAAAAGGCTTACACAATCTCTAGCAACAAAAGCTTAATCAAATAAAGAACTTGGAGAAGAGTTAAAAATAAGACAGACCTTCTGATGTTGTATGAAGAAGTATTTTCTTGCTCTCCCAAGAGACTGAGTTAGTTCATTCAGGAAGCTTTTTCATGCTTCATCAACAGATCTGTGACATTCATTTTGTTATCAGCTTTCTCTTTTTCTGAGCTCCAGTGACAATGTTACATCTGAAAGCTCCTCATCTTTTATTAGAATTTTTGTGCATTATCCTATGTAAGACATTCATTAACTCATCATGCAAGATGCAAATTAATCTAATAAATTAGCCCATCACAGAACACAAAAATAACAGATCTGTCTCATAAGCCTAACGTTTGTAAAGTCTGCCAGCACAGGCACTCAGATCAGACTTCTGTGCTGAGAGTTGTCATGAATTTCCAAGTAGTTGTATAATTAAGCAGAGTCAGCAGTAAAGTTTTGATCATGCTTTGTTTGCTTTTTTTATACTTTCTTAATAGCTAAAGTCAGACTAAAAGCTTGTGAGTGAATGTGATATGCTTTGCCCTATAGCTATTCTTTAAAATTACATATTGTTTGCCTTTTTCATATGTTTCATTCCCAACCAAGAGTATCATGGAGTTGTACTTTAGGATGCTTCCTCAGAAACTCACCCTGCAGTGATCTGGGTTTTTCTTGTCCCTTCACTGGTATTGAGGAACTTAAAATCTTGGACTCTTATTAATGATAAAAGCATATTTTCCATTTCTACATGTCTTGCCTTGATGTCAATGTTTGAAAGGAAGAAAAAATTCTTTTAGCTGAATAGTTTTGAGAATAAAAAATGCCCCAAACCAGATCTCTGAACTGGAGTTGAAAGCCTTCTAATTACCCAGGCAAGAGCAGAAATTATGTTTCATGAATCATTCAGTACAAGCATGCTTTTAATCCTCTTCCTGATTATATTTTTTAGTTGGTATGCTGGAAACACCCTCCTTCCTCAGTTCATTTTCTTGGTGATGAGTTTCTGTCTGCTAGAACCAGAACTGAGCTGCTCCTTCTTCCCTGGCTCTGAAATGTTCATATTTTTTCATTCAATTCTTTAATCATGGCAAATCTTCAGACTTTTAATGGAAAGGAAACATGTCATCTTCAATGTTAAAGTGATGCATGATTATATCACTATTGATTTTCAGTGAGCAAACCCTTTAATTTAGCATATTTATATTTGTATGAAGTGCAGTTGAACTTTTGCTGTACTTAATTTGGCGGTAGCCTAATTATACAGTTCAGTACAATCTAATAATCCAGGCTGGAGTACAGGACAGTAGAAGATTTTTTTTTGTGATTTAGCTGGCAGCAAACACTAATCTTTGTGGTTGTTATCAGTGAAAGACATCTGAATGTATAGCTGTATTTGTCTTTTCCTGGCACTCCATTCCTGCCTTCCCTGTGTGTCAGGGTTTTGTTTATCGTTTCCGCTTGTTCTGGGCTCCAGACATTCATCTTCATTTCTGTGTTTTTTCCCTTCCCTCCGTGACTCACAGCAATTACTTATTTTCCTTTTAGGTTGTTAAACAACACACTGCTGTGTATTCTGCATGTGATGTAGGACATTGCTGTTAGATCAGAAGCAGTGACTCAGCTTTCTTTAGCCAGCAAGTGGCCAGTTGCTGATTCACTTTGAGAAGTGTCTGCTTTGTAGTGAACAGTGACAAATTTGACAGGGTTTAAGGAACTCCTGAATAAAATCACATTTCCTTTTATATTCTTTAAAGTCTGATACAGGCACAACTAGAGGGAGAAAAAGTCTGTTTAAAGAGTGACTTTGATCATTTAAAAGAATACATTTTATGATATAAAAGAAATTTGGATGCTACTCCAGTGTGAGAAGATACCTAATAAACTGACTTCATTCTTGGCATAGCTGCTGAGTAGTTAAATCAGTAATACAATTATCTCTCCTTGCTTTATTACTGTACTTCATATATTTATATAAAAAGTTATGGAGAAGATTCTCACTTGTTTTCATGTGTGCATATTTTTGTGATTTGTGGTACAGAGTGCTCTCTTAGGCTGCATAAAAAACAGCCTTTACTAATAAACCTGGACCTCTAATTACTACAATACAATTTCCCCCCATTCCTCCTCCTTTCTTTGTCTAATGACTAAAAAGTGATGAATCCAAGTCATCAGTCATCACCAGCATCAGCCTGTTCCAGTAGCACTTTATATTTCTATTCTGCTGTTTCTGCTGATATGCTTTAGATGAAAGCCTTAATAACAACAGAAATTAAACCAAGGGGAGAGTCACAGTGACTTCTAGAGACAGACAGTGTTAATTGAATTCATGATTCCCCCTCACTTGCTGTCTGAAACAGGAAGACAATAATCCTTCCTTAGCAGGATAGAATCTTGCCTGTCACTGATACCTAGAGATGCTGGTCTTAAAGCCCTGTGTGTTTGAAGATTACAAATAGGATAATGCTGTGAGTATACAACCTTAATACATGGAGATGGGCTAGACTAATCAGATAAGAAATAATAGGATTTTATGCTTTTAAAATTACCATTTACTATTCTGCGTGTTTATTATTACTCTTTTTTCTGCAGGTAACTGCTACTATCAACTTAAAATAATATGGTTATAGTTAGAGGTTTTGGTAAAGGAAGCGTGCTGCTGGTGACAAACAAATTTAAATGGAAAAAGGACTACTTTTTCATTAAGAATAGGGTTTTTATTAAATAAGAATTGGATGTTATGCATGGATTCAGGAAACAAGAGCTGGTAGAATCAATGCAACTGAAATAGGCCAAAGTTGTGCCACAAGCCTGACTTTATTCTAGTTCTTTTTTTCTTCTCTATTAAACAAAGTAACAAAGGGAAAATGTAAATTTATACTTGGATATGTTTCTAAATCTCTGGCTAGATTCCTTGGTTTGCTATACCAAGTCTTGGTCTTTATTTCTTTGCAAATGGGCATTGGAAAGGAAATTTCATCATTTAATGTTGGATATGCAGCAGACTTTATTGATAGCTGCTCCTCTTGGAAAAGCTTTTTATTCATATGGAGGAAGGTCATCTGGTCTCATCCTTTTGAGAGTGCACCTTAGGAAAACTTTGGTATATCACACCATTTCTGAAGCCTTGTAGCCTTTCTGAATTGCTGTTCAATCCTGAAAGATTTTCACTGTTTTGCCATTTGTGCTTCAAAGACATTCACCTTCCTGGCTCAGTAACTGCTTTCTTCATTTTCATACCTCTACAATGACACCACTACTGGACAAAATTGAAAAGAAATGAAAAATTGGAAAAAAATATGTTAAAGAAAAGGTGAAATGATGAAGCACATCTGTTTGAGTGAGTAAGTAGAGCAAAGGATCACCTAATAAACTACAGAGTACCTCCAGAACAGCTGAACTGTCAAGGAGCATCTTAGGATGTCCTTTTGTGAAGTCTTTATCTATGGAATCCCAACAGCAGAAAAGTACCACAGGGTATGGGCTGTATTCTGTTGCAATGGGATTCTACTCATTGCACTACTATAAACATAGCAGTGTCCTGGTGAATTGCAGAAAGCTTAAATCTTTAGATTTGGATTTTCAGAACTACCTGTAACTTTTCTAACTACACATTTTATTTATTCTTAATCCCCTAAAATGAATGAATATGTAAAATAAACCAGCATTGCTTGACTGAAGTTGGTGAATACATATATTTTGGGGAATTTAAAAAGCAGTGACCAATTTTGTTTGAAATAGTTGTATGGATAGTTTGTAATTTACCTGTGGGTTTCCTTTCAGCTTTCTGTTTGTCTCAAACAGTGGTTTCATCTTGTCTTGTATTTTATTGGCTGTTACACCTTGTGAATTATCTTTACTGGGAAAGATTATATGTTTTATATCTGTACAGGGCCTAGCACAAACAGGGCCCAACCTTGTCAAATCTCTGGTTGCAAACAGCAATATTAATAATTAAAAATGGCACAGGAAAATTGGATTGAGACTGGAGTTTGTATGAAACCTAACAGCGAATGTAATAAAAGGCAGTCTTTAACATATAAATGGGTTTGAGAAGATACAGCGTAATCAAATTCACCTGCATTTTTTAGTACTTTTCATGTCATGTCTCCCAAGGTGCTTTACAGCACAATAATCATGATTAACTCTGGATTTAATCAGTGAACTAGTGCAGTAATCCACAAAGTGGGACAATGAGTTAGAGGAGCTTGATGCTGGTGAGGACCCCGGTGACTGCGCTATAATTCATGAGGAGATGTCAGTGAAACCCATCAAGGCCGGGTGTGGCAGAGTACTTGGGGAGGCAATTCCATGTTTCAGGGAAGCACTTGGAACAAAGTCCATTTCTTTGATAGCATCGTAATTTGAGGATGGGAGATTTGGGATGCGTGCTTTGTTTTAGGCTGATACTGAGAAATCATAAGAGGAATTTATGCCACATTTTCTGGTTTGCTTTGGTTTTGCTTTTGTAAATGTTTGTGAGTGCAAATATCTCTCAAACGTGAACTCTGTGAATTGCAAGTACTGGTTTCTTGGCAACCACATCAGGACTTTGCTATTTGCAGCTAGAAAGGAGGGTGCATTTTAAACCAGTCTGCAAATTTAGAGGTTTTGATGGCATTCATGGTAACAAAGCTGTTATGGCTTGTGTTTAATCTTGCATTCTTGGTCCTCAGACCCCTAAGTGCACTAGACCATCGATGTAGTGAGTGCCAAAGCAAATTTGAATCACTTAAGTTTTTCCTGCTTATTAGAAGACAGTCTTTGAAATACCAACTTTCCTATTAAGGGTGTTTCATACCAGGTGGGTTAAATAAACTACTTGCGTAGAGTGTCTCAGATGGATAATGATGGGCACTCTCCATGTCATCTAGAGATGATGATGAGCTGAGGAGTGTTCATGTGTACACTCCTTGGGAGACGAGGAAGGGGTTGTTCAGGTATAGAAGGGAACAGCCTGGAAGGGGTAAAGGGTATTTGATGCAGTGATATGACCCATAAAATTTCAAGTATAGTTTTCCTCTTCTTTCTGCCTCCCTCCTTCATCTTGCTGCCTCAAATCTAGGGAAGGTATTCACTGTCTTGGATCTCTGTGGAGATACTGATGAATATCAGGCAGAGTAGGCAATAATCCAGTTGCTAGGGTCCAGATGCCTGATGTGCAAGCAGTACAATTTCAAGTCTTAAATATATTTTTCTTTGCCATAGTATATGATTTACATAAATTGTTCTTAAAAAGTAACAGTGTCTATGAAGAATTCGTTTTAACTATTTACTATGGTGAACAATTAGAATGATTTATGTTAAGGTGTTATTGCTGTCTGAGCAATGAAATCTGTGGTTATGAGAACTGGCTCTGATATTCATTCTGCTGAAGTTCAGGTGAAGAAAAGAGAAAGGTCAGTGAAAGGAGGAAAATGAGATATTTTCATTCTCTTTTTGTGGATGTTGGTGCAAGCTCTAGAATGCATGTTCTAAATGTGTGTTGGATCAAGGTTTTAGACTGTGAGCTTTTAGGATCAGAGAGAGTTTCTAAATTATACCATGAGGGATTTATACCCTACTTTGGATAAATGTTGTATAGTACTGATAAAACAGCATAATTGTCATGACTGCATCAAAGTTTCTTATAAAGCTTCTTACTTTGTGGCACTGCAATATAAATGCACCAGAACATTTAACAAATGTAAATGAATTGGCCTTCTTGTACCTTCAGAGAGTGGATAATTTGCTACAGGTAAGGAACCCCCAACAGAAGTTTCTAAAGGAGTTGCCAGGCGCTTACAGCGGGGTCACAGCTGGGAACCGGTTTCATTCTTCATTGCCCTGAGCAACCTTTCCTGACTCTACCCCCTTTGCTCTCCTTTAGCCCATTTTTTGGAGTTAGGCCCCTTCAAAGCATGTCTATTATTTTTAAAATTTTTTTTTCCTTAGTCTTAATATAATTATGCTTCTATGAAATGGTGAGAGCATTGCTTATATGAAACTCAAGGAGTTTAGTAGTGTTGTCTGGTTCAAAGATGCAGAACTTCTTGAGCCAGAGAACTGTGACTTTACTTACATATCTACACTGTGAAGAAGAAATTAATAGTCTCTTCATACCTGGAACTTCTAAAGTCTCCTTGGACTGCTGATGGATGCAGCCACTGCATCCTTTCTTTCTCAAGCTCACTCTGCATGAAGCAAACTTTTACCCATATATTTATTACTTATTAAATAAAACATTTATTATTTTTTCTTATTATTTTCACAATCTCTTGACACAGTTACTGAATTATGTATGCTTATGGGTATGTTAGTTTGTGCAGGTAGGAAGACAGAACAGTAAAGGTTTCAATTTTTAGAGTTAGAATAAAATCTAGCTACATATCACAAACAGCATACCCAGATGAAGTATCTATTGTGCTAAAGCAAATAGTGTTACTTTTTACTGCTGCCTCCTGGAAAAGGGCCATGTTTTGGAGATGAAATCCAGCATCTCAAATGAATTTTTTATATTACTTGATGTAGCAGGATTCATTTTCTCCATCGTCTAATGGATCATGTTTATTGAATCGGACAAACTCGAGAATCTGAGCTTTCAGATGTGGAGGGCAAAAAATTGCTTGTTATTGTTTGGCGTCATCGATTTATCAAGACTTTCATCTTGTGCAGGTACTTATGGGTTGAGTTTCCATCCCTTTGTGAAAGTTCTATTATCTTAAATTTTAAAACCTAGTCTTGAGGAAAAAATGATGTTTAGGAAAACCACCAGGAATATTTTACAGAAATTTCATAGGAATGCTATAAAGTAAATGAGTGGTTATTGTGCTTCTGTACATTATTTTGATTCAGTGACTAAGGAGAATATGACTTCTTGAAGGAAAAAATAGCTTTGATCAAGCTTTAGCAAGGTAAGTAACAGAACTTCTGCAGTTCTGCCTCTCTTAAAGGTGTGGATACTCAGCTTTTTGGGCTAAAGAAAGATCTTTTCTTCTGTTGAGGAGAGATTTTTGCATTGACCGCAGTTCTTCTGGTTGAACTGTCTGTCTGGTAGTGTAAAGACTGATTGCTCCCATCACTGTAGGATAGAAACCTGCCTATTTTCTCCTGCCACTCTCCTTTGTGAACACTGTGGAATATTGCAGCTCCCCAGCAGGAAAACTGACCTTGTTGCACTGAAATCAGCTGGGAGAGTTACCACTGACTGCAACAGCAGCCGGGTCAAGCCCAGGGTTAAATTCTTTTTGCCGATACCTTGAATCCAGCAGTGTTTTGTTCTGGGATTTCTGGCAGCTTTACCCATGCCACAGATAGGGCAGGAAGGGAGGGCATTGGGGGTTGGCAGAGAACTCCACGTGCAGAGCTGGTGTGGGCTCGTCAAGCAGCAACGAGAGGCAGCTGGGAGGGAACCTGGGGAAGGGAATTGGCAACACCTGGGGAAGGGAATTGGCAACACCTGGGGTGGCGGTGGCCTTGCTGCAGCAGAACACTGAGCGTGCTCCAGGGAGGTGGATGTCTGCCTGCCTTTCTTCCTTCAAACAACAGATTTCAGAGGTCAGAGTTCTTCATTTTAGGAGTTGATGATACAGCTTATCTCTGTGGGTAATAAGTAAGGGTTACTTATTTGCTTTGTTTTGGGTCACTTTTGCTTATTGTGAGCATATATTTTTTGTGTATGTTAGGAGACTTGGTTGGTATTTGTGAGCTAGGTAAGATGTGAATCCTTTCCAGGAATGTCTCAGTGTGAGAAGATTGATGTGTAGAAAGAATCTGGGCTGGAAGGAGTTAAGCCTAAGTTAGAAGACTGACAAAAATTTATCCGTGTTTCAGACCTAGCCCCTTTGGGCAGGGATTGTTACTTACCTGGTATTTAGGAGTGTTGGGTGTCTGTCTGGAGACCATGGACACGTAACTGTTGTGCCTGCAAAAAGGCAATTCTATTGCATGTCCAAGAATTACATGTAATATTTTAAAGTAAAATTCACTAGATTTTCAAAAGGATTGATTTAATGCAGCTTGGCTTTTGTATTGGCTCTTAATTGTTATTAAACTACAATGGGATCAAGATTTTTGTGTGTTTTATGGAATTCTAGTGCATGGGACAGATTTTCAAGGATGTATACTAGAAATTACTTTGGATTTGTTGATCTGTTTTTATGCTGGGTGGCAGATATTACCCCCTGTACTCCATGGATTCCTTCTCTCCTGCTCGTTTTATGAAACCCTTTGCACCTGTGAAAAGTGGGTGTAAAAGGCAAGGAGCAAAATCTAACTCTTACTGGTGCTATGGATGTAAGAAACAAATACAAATTGCAAGACAATACACTGATATTCGTGGTTCTCTTTCTGTAACAATATCCAAACTAGAGGATATGTATTTAGGAGGATGGTTGGAAAAGCTTGGCTATGCAACTGCTCAGCTCCAGTACGAGGAAACTAAGACCAAATATTTTTAAGGCACCAGCTGAATCTTATTGTGGTTTATAATTAGGTACAGCTCTCTCACTTTTTAACAGACACTGCGTTTTTATTCTGCTTCTTGTAGAGACTTTTTTCATACAAATTACAAGGGTTTGAAATGAAACAAGTTGTATGCTCTGGGGCTTTAATTGCTAGCTGTTAGTAAACAGAAGTTTCTTTTCATTAATTTATTGCAGAGGCTTCTGATTAACTGTTCAGGGGTATAGTTTGCTTTTGTTTGGGGGGACTGTTTCACCAGTGCTAATGGCCCACTTTGAATTACAAGGATTTATTTCAGAGGCTGCAAAAACTGTGAGATATCTATCAGCTGAAAGGCAGCTCAGTGTTCCTAAACTACCAGTGTGTAAATGAACTCTTAGATTGTATTCTTTGAGCTCTGTGAAGTGCTGTAGGGTGCACGTTTCCAGCTGTGAAGGATTACTGTTGATCCCACTAGCTTATCTAAAGAGAGGTTTTTATTTTAGCTCCCACTTTGAATGACTGATTCGTGTCTTGATGGGGTATATACATAATGGTAATCCATTGATTACTTTATTCTGTACTATTCATATGCAGTATTGATTTATCAACCATAAACTTTCATCACTGTCATTTCTCAAAGCTCTTATCTGGAGTATCACTAATAATGAGGGTTTATGCTGCTGTTACCTGTCTCTGGTGTGGTAGAACGGGTTGCTTTACCTCCCAAAACCACATCTCTCTGAAGGGTGGAAGGAGTGATGTGTGCAATTCTCAGGCGTGGTTACTGTAGCTGCCTGTTAGGAAGTATTTTTTTTCTATTAGACAAGTTTACTGCCATTGAAATCTAACCTTAAGTAGCTCTGGGAAGGGAGAAAGGAGAATAATTAAATTAATGTTGAGTGGTCTGCAGACTGCCCTGGGGAACTCTAGCCAAGCCTTCAGCTCCCAATAAAAAACCCATTTCCATTTCACACCCAGAGCAGAAATTGAGGTATCTCCTCTAGCCCTAAAATAAGGAGAAACAAACTCAGCTGGTTGAAATCCAGTCTGAGCCAGGGGTTTCTCCTTACTGCCCCAAGTAAGGATGAGGGGAGGATGCAATTGTTCAAACATTATAAGGTGTGTTATAGGTTTCTGCTTTCTCTGTTCACTTCTTCACTCTTGATTTCCATGACTTAACAACTTCCCTCGTGGATTTATGCAAAATTTCAGGCGTAAGCATCAGGTGTCACCCAGGCATTCCACAGCCCAACTAGGGCAGTATATTAACAACGGATTTTTAGATATACTTCAGCACAAGAGGTTTGGGCTCCCAGAAGGTATGTCTTGTCCAGAAGCTGAGGCATAACATGCTTGAATAAACAAGTATTTTGTTTTTCCTGCATGCTGTGCCAAGTAATTTTAAAATTAATAATTTTTGATTAAAATTCAAAGTTAAATCTTATTTTTAAAGTAACTTCATCAGACTTTTTCTTCTTACACTTAATGAGTCAGCCATATATCTATGTTGATAGAGGAGCTCTTGCAAAATTTTTTAAGGTTTATCCATAACAGTCTTAGTACTTTTAAGACTGAGTATATTTGTAGCTTTAGTCTTAAGCTGAAGGTGTAAACTTGCTGTTTTAGCGTTCTAGCAAAAAAAAAAAAAAANAAAAAGAAAAAAGTTTTTTTCTCAAATCAAATTGAGATTGGTTAGTGACTTTTTGTAGAGATCTTAAAAGGTGAGGCCTGCATGTGGAAGCTGATGGTTATGATGCAAAGACTGATACAATATACTTCCGAAGAAGTTTGAGCTCTTGACATAATAGCTTTTTGCAAGTTCACCTTGGACGGATTTTATGCTTTAGAAGGTGAGACATGGCTCATGCAGTGGAGAGCCAGGTGAGGTGTGTTAGGGGCTGTGATGGGAAGCCAGGTGAGGTGGGTTAGGGGCTGTGATGGGGAGCCAGGGGCTGTGATGGGGAGCCAGGTGAGGTGTGTTAGGGGCTGTGATGGGGAGCCAGGTGAAGGTGTTAGGGGCTGTGTTGCAGCTGCCTTTGGACCAGCTGGGATGGAGTCTCTCCCTTGTACTTCTCAGCACAGTTGAAAGCTGTGAGATTGTTTTATTTCTTGTACTAATGCAGGTGGAGATACTCTTCACATTTTCTTGGGGAGANAGGCAGGGTGTGTTAGGGGCTGTGATGGGGAGCCAGGTGAGGTGTGTTAGGGGCTGTGATGGGGAGCCAGGTGAAGGTGTTAGGGGCTGTGTTGCAGCTGCCTTTGGACCAGCTGGGATGGAGTCTCTCCCTTGTACTTCTCAGCACAGTTGAAAGCTGTGAGATTGTTTTATTTCTTGTACTAATGCAGGTGGAGATACTCTTCACATTTTCTTGGGGAGACCTTCACCAAAAAAAAAAATGACATCACAACAGGGACTGAAGTGTGTGTGTGTAGATGTGAGCTTAAATCACTAGGCTAATTTTGAAACTGGTCCCTGCTCCAGTTGGTACCTTTTGGTTTGTGTCATGAAGCAATTTCAGACTTCACAAACTAGGCTTTTTCAAATTAAATTCGACAGGAAGATGCTCTCCAGGAGTGCTCCTAAAGCTGATAAGGGGCAGTTAGCCCACAGGACTGGATCAGTGCTAGCCCCAAGTAAAGCCCTGTAATCCTATTCTGGGAGCACTTGGTGATCAGCACCAGCTGGTTCACTGCTTAGAGTGCAAGATCTCCTCACACGGTCTTAAGTTACTTGCTAGTATAGATAAAGCATGGGAATTCATTATTTTTTTTTTAAAAGGAGGGTGTTTTTTGGACTGAAGTTGAGGGATGGAGGAGAAGTGTGAAGTGTCTGTTGAGATGAACTTAAAGGATTAAAAGTGCTTCTCATTTGCATAAAACTATTTATGCTCGGATTTTATTATTTTAATAAGGATAAATGGAAATCTTGCCTTTCTCACTGTTCACAAAGGACAAGGGATGATTATGACAGCACTACTCCATCAGACTGTAGTCAGTGAAACATGTTGGGCACTTCCCTGAGATGGGAGAAACATCTTTTAATCTCTTTTTTGATGAGACTTAAGCATGTCTCAGCTCTTTCAGGAACAAGGTAAATGCCAGCTGTGTAAGTGATTGGGGGTGAGGTGGTTATTTTGCTTTCAGCATTTCCCACAGAGGGCTTCCACTTTGCATACAAACGTTTGTATGTTTTTTAGACTAAGAAAGTGAAGGAGAATGACTCTAACCCCGAAAATGAACCCCCAAGTCCCAGTCTGTACTCCAGTCCTCTGGTGCAAAATGGGGCAGCTTTAGCAATTTGCATTGCACACGTCATGTCCTTAATAACAAAGATCAATCTGAGTGCCACTTTCAGGACTGCGTTTAAAGGAATGCTTAAAGAAAGTGATAGTTTGAATTCCATAAGATGAAGCAAATGCAGATGGGGGAGGAGGGTGAGGCAAGCCCCAAACTCAGTAATTAAGGTTGTGTGGATGTATCGCTTTCATCTTCCCTTCTACTGTTCCAATTTTACTCTTCATCACATTTTATGGATTCTTTTTAATCTGTCTCCTGGGTGATATATTTTTTTTCCTGAGAGCTTGTTGTGCCATTGTGACTGTAGGGGATAGTGTGCCATTTCTCCTTTCCTGCCACTATTTATTCACAAAGATGAATTGTGATTTTTGTGTGCTGTTTCTAGTTTGAGAGCATGCCAAAGTTTTTTAGGGTTTGACATGCCTGGCATCCTTTTGCTGTGGGGATGGGCTATACCTTTTACAGTGATGAAGAGCTATTTGCTGTAGGGGAAACAGGAATCTAACATACTGGAAAAATCATATATACCCATGATATTAGCAGTTTTTATAGGTCTTTTGTATCTTAAAATAGCATGAAAACTGTGAAAGGAACACTTGATGAAAGCACTGTCAGTTGAAATATAAACCTATGTATCCTCACCAGAAGTTACAATAAAGTCTTGCCATGAAAGATGTATTTTTCATGAAGTAAAATTATTTTTTGTCTCTTAACATAGAATGCTACCAATTATTAAGGAGGTAAACCAGGGAGTAGTGGTTGCTGGACGTATTTATTCAATCTGAATTCCTTTCTTTAAAAGGGTTCTTTCTGGGTTTTATTTTGGTTTTTTTCATGAAAACTTTTTCTTGCATGAGAACTGGAAAACTCAGAGTGTTTTCAGGCTTTTATTTTTTTCAGAGGTTGAATAAAGCTGAATAGCCAAAGGGGGGAATAATATAACTTGTTTTGGCTTTTATACGTGCGTATAATCAGGGATCTTTATGTTTAAGCATATATATGAAGTTAGAGAAATGTGAAATTTAAGATGACTTTGAGAACTTGTAGCATACACAGCATAACGTAATTATAAAACAGAAACACCTGCTGGGATTTATGCTAACTCTAGCTAACAGAAAATTTTCATATTACTTTTACAATTGTATCTTGTTTTCCAAGGAGAATTTGCTTGTGCTTACCATGTGTACTTCCTCTTCTCTTGTAGTCTGGTTTAATTTCAGCTGAACTTGGCAGGAGAGCTAAATCAAAGAAGAGAGGGCTGTTTTGGGGAGATCCTATTAGGATTCTGTGCTGTGAAGGAGGCCCTGTGCTCGAAGCAGGTGCTTCCCTGTTTTTACCACAACAGAATTTCTAGGCAGGGGAACAGTCTCGTTTGCTTCTTGGCCAAGGAAGCCCTTGCATTTCCTGAAATAGTTCATGCTTTGGATTCCAGAATTGGCTCCTCTTAGGACACAAATCCATTGGAAATTACTCTGTCTAGTTTTCCTACTTACAGAACTGCTTGTTACACTCCACCCTCATTTATTCCCCCTCACCTTGCCCCATCAAACCACCAGAACAGTGAAGATCTACACTTGCTTTCAGAAAAATAAATTTTAGAGAGTGCTGTGGCAAGCTGGTCTTTAGTTGCCAAGCTAACACTCCCTCCCCCTCAGGGGTGTAGAAGCAGTTCCCCCGCCGAAGCACCCTCCCCTCACCCAATCCCTGCGGGTCTCCTGATCCCTTGTCACTCTCCCCGTTGGTCCCTGCATGTCACCCCACCGTTTATGTACCGCCCGCTCGGTATAAATATGTGACCCGCCATTTTGTATCGGGCTTCGGGCAAGACGTGGTGGTCCCGGGACCCCGCCGCCACCATGATAATAAAGATAGCCTTGGAACCCCAC
>VWZT01005015.1:147975-206129 GCA_013397055.1 Pachycephala philippinensis
TGGTGCCGAAACCCGGGACCCGGCAGACCGCGAAGAAGACCTGCGGCTCCGGGTCACAAGAACTGCTTCGCCGGGAAGATCTCCACCGCAGAGGAAATAACATCAGGAGAGTGAGAGGTCTTTTTGTTGAGTTTTGTCCCTCTTTAGTTAACCCTAATTTATCCCTGTCCCATACTTGGGGAACTGCATCCAGGTAGAAGATAACTCTCCCCGGGTACCATCTGGGGGCGGGTTTCGTGGGTCGACCGTCCCAGCTTGGGGAGGGAGACCCTTTCACCAGTGCAGCTTTCCTCCCTAACCCTCTTTCCTGGCGGGACCCCCCTTTCATCCTTTCTCACAGCTTAGGGTATGCGACGGAGATCCCCCCAACCCACCTCCTAGTAAGCCTTTTCCCAGAGAGAACCTCCTTACATCCCTTGCCCGACAGGAGATGTGACGAGATTCCTCCAACCCTTTTCCCTATCCTATTTCTGGATCTGGCCGAGGCAGGAGTACGAAATCGTGGCCCCTGCTTCGACTGTTGCTCTAGGGTCCTGGTCGAGGCAACGAGTGCGAGAAGTGGCGTATCTCCTTGCACCGATCACAGCCCTGGGGTCCCGGTTGGGGCAGCTGGGACGACCGTGCTTCCTAACTCAGGTCAGACCCACTCCTTTCCCTCTTTCCTAGAAGATCCTCTCCTTGAGCCTTGCCCACCGGCGAGGTACAACGAGGAGCCACTCTCCTTGAGCCTCTCCTACGAGAGAGGTGCAACGAGAGCCAAAAGAAACAATTCTCCCGACCCCTCTACCCTGTAAAATTGTTTTAACCTTTTCTGCTTTAATTTCAAGATGGCGCTGGTCGCGCGGCAGCCACAGCCATCTTGTTTTGTCTTCTCGTCTCTTGCTACAACCAAAGTCACCTTGAACCCCATTTTCCTTCATTCGGGTTCTCCCTCCCTCCCGCATCGGGGTCCTCCCCTCGCATCGTGGGCGTACCCGCGTCGGGATTCCCTTCCTCTCGTCGGGAACCCCTCCCTGTTGCGGACCCTCCCCTTCCCTCTCCAACGGAAGTGGGCGCGGCCTCGACCGGAAGGCTGCCATCTTGGCCCTCCTGGTCGCAAGCCTGAACAGTGCCAACTAGCCGCAACACAGACAGCAACGACGCAGAGGCCTAACGTGAGTCGAGCGAAACTGCAGCAAGAAACGACAACCCATGCCACGCCAAGGCTACCCCTTTAGTTGCTTCCCCTTTTTTGTTGCTCCCTCTACCTCTCCGAGATGAACCCCCCTTACACCCTGTTAGCAAAGCCAGGGTGCGACAGGAGTCCTCTCTCCCCCAGCTTTCCCAGGTTAGACTTTCCTTGTCACCTATAACCCGACAAATGGGTGACGATGAGAGTCTCCTTCCCTTCCCCAGATCTCATCTTTATTTAAAAGAGAAGGGGGAGGTGTGGCAGGCTGGTCTTTAGTTGCCATGCTAACACTCCCTCCCCCTCAGGGGTGTAGAAGCAGTTCCCCCGCCGAAGCACCCTCCCCTCACCCAATCCCTGCGGGTCTCCTGATTCCTTGTCCCTCTCCCCGTTGGTCCCTGCATGTCACCCCACCGTTTATGTACCGCCCGCTCGGTATAAATATGTGACCCGCCATTTTGTATCGGGCTTCGGGCAAGACGTGGTGGTCCCGGGACCCCGCCGCCACCATGATAATAAAGATAGCCTTGGAACCCCACACTGCCTGAGCCTCCCTCTCTACTCTCCGTCGCCTCTGCCAGTACTTCCTCGTCCAGCGAGGGAGCCCGTCCCGTCTCTCAGCCCGCAGACCGGAGGACGTCTGCAGGGGGAGACGATGAGGCGAGGCTCCCAGAGAAGAGAGAGATCCTTCGCCGGTGTTGTCGTGCGAGAGACCGACCGCGACAGGGTGCGTTTTCTTAAAATTGTGGGTGGACCACAACACCTGATTCATATAGATAGAATAAATTAAGGTTTTTGTTTGATCATCTTGCTAAATTAATTTCAGAACAACTGAACAACATTACTTGAAGAAGTAAAATCTCTGCTTCAAAAGTTTTTTTCTAGGTTACTTCAAAGTTTGGTGTTGTTGGTACCGACTTTTTAAAACTTCTCTATTTAAACTGTGTGTCAGTTTGCATGGAACTAGATGGAGGTGGGAGAATCCTTCTGTGGCATTTGATGTCAAATGACATGAGAAAGAACTTCTTTACATTAAGGGTGGCAGAGCACTGGAACAGCTGCCCAGGGAGGGTATGGAATTCTGTGATTCTGCGATATTAGTTATACCACGAGCAAAACAATGTTGTTCTTTGGAAGGAAAATGTAGCTGGAAAAATACTCTGCATTTATAATAAAGATGATGTACTACTTATTTTGTAGTGGACTGGGTTGAGGAGAAGGAGTTTTTTAACTTTTTTGGAAGCAAGTCAAGGAATAAGCATTCCAGTGGTACTGATGTATTATTCAAGGGAGAGAAAGGCTAACCTTCTCATAAAGCAGTGGGAGAGATATTGAGCTGTTTATTGTTTCATGGAACAATACATGAGGCAGATTACAAATGTTTTGGAGTGCTGGAGTCTTGGATGCTGAATTGTTTGATAAAGCACTCGAGTTGAATGTAAAACATCCAGCTGTTACATGCTGTGAACTGACTTGTTCAAAGTACTTGCAACTGTACTTAGAGTTGGTGCTTTATGTGCAACACTTCAAGTCTTGGATAGAGTGTTGGGAGCTAAGTTGGAGTGCACTGCATAACTCCTGTGCTCTTGGGGAGTGAATACTGAGGAATTGATAATTACAGGTTTTCAGCTATGACAGATCTCTGCCAGGAATTGTGGAAAGAACCCAACCCAATATTGAAGTTTGCTGGTTGATCTGGTCCAAGGGATTTTTTGGGTACTACCAGAATTGTGTTTATATTTACGTGGTGCCTCAGCAGTTGCAGCGCAAGACCCTGGCTTTGCAAAAAGTTATGCGCTGAGACTAAAGTTCTGAAGAGTGTTTATCATGCTTCAAACAGAACATGCTTGATATCTGAGTGTGTGACTATTACAATTGTATTAATGTCTTTTGATAAGGCAGTGAATAACTGCAGTGTTCACGCGTGGGCAATAACTCCGCACACAGGCTGGAAGTGCAAAGTCATTTATTATGCAACCCGAATTCCCTAAATACCCCCACACAACAGGATGTAACATCATATAAACAGGAAAGATGTTCACCACAGTGTCCCCCTATTACCTGGAGCGGTGCACAGATATTGCCTATTATAATAATAGGTAAACAATACCCTATAAGGTCATAAATCACAATCATCACCTCTCACAGGTCCAGCCTTGTCCACAAGTCACAATCCTCTCTCCGCCCATCCCCAGTGACCTGGATACAGTCCCAGGGTCACCTCCAGGCTCAGGAGAGAGGCTCTCTCTCCGGCCTTCAGGAGAGAGAGCCTCTCTATCACCACATAGTGTAACCCAACAAATAACCTGTGAAATATGATTGTCATCTTTGGTCAAGGAATGTAAACAATAGAAATTGTGCCTTTTGGTAATGATTTTACAGGCTTATGTGCTTAAAACCTATTTCTGTTCTTTGAACAGAATGAGACACGTTTTGGTAGATTGAAATCCTCATGCACAATGCCTTCCAGGATAGTCCATGTGGTATTTGTCCAGCTGCTGAGCAAAATCATGGCCTTGTATGAAATCAAGGGGAGCCACATGTCTCTGAGATTAATGTTTATCTAAGAATCCTTGTGAAGCTTTCTGAGGAAAGGAGAGACAGATAGAAAGAAAAGGTGATAAAGGAGGGTGGGGAAATGAGCAAGTACTACTGGGCTTTTGCAGCCAAAACTGAAATTTTGAACTTTGCCCCAAATCCAACTCAAAAGTTATCTCTATCTTTCTCCCCCTTTTCTCTCTTGAATCTGCTGGTAATATGAACCGAAGAGGGAAGAGCTACTTTTTTTGAGCCAAAAGGTACAGAGATTGGCTTGAGGTACCTTTGCCAGGCTACTTTGGTTGACCTATGGATTAATGAAACTGAGATAGAGACTTGTTTGGAAAACAACCCTTGAATTTCTAAATAAAGCTGTCGCTGTCATCTGTTCTGTATCTGCTCCTTAGTGTCCAATTTCCATGTATGTGTTTGACTACCTTGTAAATATTTGGGCTTTGCAATGATTCTTTTCAACCTACTTGTTGCTTACCTGGGTGTGTCAGGACCTTTGTATGCTTTCTTTGTTGGTTTTTTTGGTTTTTGTTTGTTGGATTTTTTTTTTTAACAGTGGTTGTTCCATATATTTATCAGACATTTGGCTTCTGTTCTCCTTATTTTTTTTTACTTAAAAATATCACTCTAAATTGGAAACTTTCTTCAAAATCTTGTGTTATAGTAAATGACTGCTCTTCTAGCAACATATATGCTTGTATGAAAGTTGGTTCAGCTTTCCTGCTCTTGCATTTGCCACAAAACTCCATTTATGTGAATGTTAATGGCTTATCTTTGGGATTAAGAATGCAATTACATTTATGTGTAGTGTAGGATTTTTTTTTCAAATGCTGAGTATTTTCTCTTGTTGGGAAAACCTCTCCTTGAAAACTACTGTGCTTGATTAGGGTTGTATGACATGGGTTAAGCTATTCCATTTAATTTGAAAATACACCTTCTGACAGTTGTCTGCATCTTACTGAAAAATGGTTCTTAAGTTCTTTTTTTTTTGAAAGATAAATATAATATAGTTACTACAGCTTTTTTTTTTTTAAAGATAATAATTACAGTAAGTGCTATTTCACCTATTTAAAAACAAGATACTTTTAATTTCCTTACACTTGTTCAACTGGTCTTTTAAAAGATAGAGATGAATGCTGTACAAAATAGAGGTGAATACCTTAGTGAAAAAAAGGTTGATAAGATTTTAAAAAACAAGGAAGTTAATATGATAAAAGCATAATTTTCAACTACAAAGATTCGTTCTTCAAGATAAGTATCTTAAAATGATCTGGAGACTACATGTTATTAATAGTAAAATATTTATTTAAAATGTCTAAAGCCCTCTGAGGAAAATGTATGATTAAGTCATAGATCCTAATCTATCTGTGTAGCTTAGAGCTGGTTTGATCAGAGTTGAATCTCTGTAGTTGCACTTTATTCTTATTAAGCTGTATAAAGTATATTTATTTGAAGTTCTTCATTGGTATTTGTCCTCTCTTCCCTGTAAATAACCTTAACCACTTAGTTCGAGTATTTTAAATACAAAAGAAAGAGGAGAGAGAAACCAGTCTAAATGTTGGAACAAAGGTATTTTAGGTTTGTGTGTGGGGTTTTTATTGCTAAGTCAAAATTTTCTTGTGCATGATGGCAGAAGTGAATAGTAATTTATGGCATTAAAATTTACGATGCTAGAGGTTGGATTTTTTTGTGACATTTCTAGTTCTCCATAAATTTTTGCTTACGAATTAAAACCTAGTTGTTAAAACAAATGTTTGTTCTAAAGTTGGTTTTTTTGAACCATATACTTAGAATAAATGATAATTTTGATGTCGTATTCTGTAACATAGGCTTTACATGGGTTTAGAGGTGTCCAAATATATCTTGAAAGATTAAGCACTGTCCTACCAAACTAGTTTATTCCCCATTCTTTTCTGGAATGAAGGAGTTGAAATATTCTACAGATTTTTTCTGTTTGTTTTTTAATCTGATCATTTTGTTCTTCCCTGCTACCTTTAAAGCCTCTCTTCACTAATAACTGGACTCCAAGGGAGGGGAAAATGAAAACTTATAAATTTTAAAACATCTCATAAAAGCGATGTAAACCAGCCTTATGATCTATAAAAATGTTACAGATTGTAAATCACGTATCTGGGGACCTTCCAGAGCGAGCTGCAAGCATTGCTGCTTATTGGGCAGTTCCCATCTCTAATTGCATGGGGGTTTATGATGCTAAAACTGTAACCTGTAAATGGAACAATACTCAACGTGGTTTGGTTGTTTGGGGGTTTTTTTTGAGCTGAGAATAGTATTTATGTTTTTTAAAATCTGGAGTTGGAGCAGTGGACCTGAATGAAACATTGGGGTAAACAAACCTTTTAAAATATGTGAATCTTTTCAGGGACTAATTAGGTTGTTAGAGATGTTAGGGTGAAATTGCCTCTATTGGATGTCATATATTCAAAAATATTAGCAGTATATTAAAAGAAGATTAAATGTTTCAACTCTGTCAGACTTGGGATTCTTGCCTTTTGCACGCTTCTGTTGGTTTATTGGAAAGTCGTGTTCTCACTGGCAGCAACAAAATCTGATGTGTTCTTCACTATTATTAGGTCCACTAGCCCTATTTCCTTTTCCTTTGAAGGTGTTACTTGTTAATTTTTTGCTTTATTAGTTTTTATTGCCATATGTAAAATGGTCTTGATTAACCAAAGGGGAAATTGTAACCTGTGAATCCAGATCCAGGTTGTAATCTCTAAAGTTTTGTCCATGAGCTGCCTCAGTCCTCGGGGAATGGTTGCAGGAGAGGTGAGGTCACTTGCTGGAGTCTTTAGCTCCTCTGTGGAGTGCTGGGTAGAAAGGTGACAGTTCTTACGAGGGTGTTTTTCTATGGGCTTGTGCTCAGAGCAGCTAAACAGGATCACCCCTTCCAGACATGTCACAGTAGCCCTTAGAGAGCGAACCTGGTGAGATTCTGCTGTCAGAGTTGAGATCATTTAGCACCTCAAGATCAGGCATCAGATAACAACCTTTGTGTGGTGTTGACTTGGACAGAATTCAAACTACTGACCTATAGCAAAAACAAAAACAAAAAAAATTGCCTCTTTTTTTAGTAGAATTTGTACTGCCAAGGTTCTCTTTAAAGCTTGGCAGTCTTGCTGTCACTAGTTGTTTTTGCACTGCGGGCACAGCATTGATCTTCCCCTTCCTTGTGTGTGTGATGCAGGAAGGGAGGAAGGAGGCATGCGAGGTGAGTGGCTGTGCTCTCCAGGAGAGCATCACTGCCTCGTTTTGTACAGGAAGACTAAAGCTCGAGATGACTGGAGATTATGTGCAACTCAAATCAGTCAAGTCTTTGTTAGTTTGAAAAGCTCTCGTGTTTTTCTGAAGTCTTTATCTGTGTAAATTGGTAGAGATTCCTGATCATTCATCAGTAGAGATTATATGGTGATGGAGAATAAATTTTCATTTGACAGGCTTTCATATGACAAATTGAAAAAGATTGTCACTCTGGGGAGTGGTGGGGGAAGTGGGTGGGAGTGAAAGAGGAAGGAGTCTGGATGTATGTGAAATTCTACGGTCTTCATCGCTGCATGCACTTCACAATGTCATTGTTACCTAAGATAAAAAGGATACTAAAGTAAAAAGGTCACTTGTCCAGCTGTGGATGTGCCTGCCCAGCCCATGTACTGAAGATGACAGTAACTAGCTGCGAAATTCTTTGGCTGTTTGTATGGAGCTGGGGTTGTGCAGTGGATTGTACTCTCAGCACAGCAATGTGACATGAGAAGTTTGGTGCTTTTCTTTTTTTCTTGTATTTTTAGTTAGAACAAGCATTGGCCATATGTAAGTAGTTTCTATTGAACTGAGTCTTCTGTTGACATCATGGAAAAATCAAGTGCAAGGTTGGTAAGCCAGAGGATTGTACAATAGGACTGCATCTTCATATTATGCTCAGAAAAATGCAGAATTTTCTTCTGGTTTTTTGGTTGTTTTGTTTTGTTTTTCCTTCTTCTTCTATGATTTAAACAATAGTGGCCTCACTTAGTTTTCATTGCAAGCCTGTTCCTGAATAAGTCTTCATCACATTTCCACCCAAAAGTCTCTTTTGGTGATGTAATCTATTCCTGCAGTGAATCAGCCAGTTATGACTGATTTAGAGTTAAAAACCTCAGGTGATTGGCAGGATAAAAAGCTGGGTTCCCCATTGCCAAACATGCTGTTACCTCATATAGAGGATATTGGTTCAAAAATGGCTATTGCAGAACACTTTTCAATGATATACACCTGTACCAGTTACTTAAATGTGACACAAAAGCTTTTCCTTTAATACAGAGTTCATTTTTTAATGGTTTTTGCCTTTTGGAAATAGAGTCTCTGTTCTCACCTCCGTGCTGGTGATGGTTCAGAAGGAGGAATGTGCTTTATTTTCACCTCGTAGAGAACACTGAAGAGTGCTGGGCTGATGAAAGTACCAGTACCTGTATCAGATTCTTTCTCATTGATGTGACAAAGCTGCATGCCAGGTTGCAAGCATAGGGAGACAGATGAGCCAGAAAGGTTAATTACTTCTCATTTTCTTATACCTTATGTTTATTTCAAATGCTCATCTCTTTCAGTGCCTGAAGGTGGCCAATTAATCTTACGTACTTTTGTTTCTACCCAAAAGAATGGCTGTGGTGTGTCTGGCTGTTCTTGACAAAGGTGTGAAGAGTTCTGTAGTGAGGAAGAATACCAAGAAGAATAGAAAACCATTTTGCTTTCAGAAGCCTTTTTGAGGGTCTGTTTAAAGCTAAAACTTGAAGTGAACTTACCATGAAAGTTCTTCCACCAGGAAGATTGTGGGTTATGCTTGAAGAGAAGTATGGTGTCTACCTTTCTTCAAAACAGTCATTTCATTCCCTGCAAGCTGTATTCAGAAGGAAGGCTTTCAAATAGAGACCCAACCCCAGGGAGCCAAGTCACCTCCCTCAGTACATTGTCTGTACTTCTCAGCTTCTCTGGTGTTAAATGATTTGCATCGAAGTGGTTTTGTCACTTCAAGCTCTGACTCTTCCACAGCTGTATGGAACAGGTGATGGAGCTCTGCTTGTTCTTTCACTATTTATCTTCATAGCTCCATGAAAATAGGATAGATCAGTGTGAGTTTCTCCTGTGATGCCCTTCAATCTAAAGTAAGACGCATTTGTATGGTTTTTTTTCTTTTACACTTGTTGCCCTCTATTGCATTTTCTGCCATCTGCAACTATTTTCTTTGAGAACCTGTGCAGAGAATAAAATTGTCTAACAGCAGTTCTTCCTGACTTCTGCAGTCACAGTTAACTGGTTTTTACGTCTGCTACACCAGAAACAAAAATAACTTATTAAAACTAATGTAAGAAAAGCTTTCATATCTTCTTCTTTTTAAATTCCTCATTCTCCTTTTTTTTTTTTTAACAAATTCCATGCTGCAGAGTGGTGTTAGTGTTGCTCAATATTCAGTTTCACTGTCAGAAAGTTGCCTCCTAGCTGGCAAAGAATGAGTAATATATAATAAAATTTATGTTGAAATGATGTCAGCATGAAGTCACCATGCAGAACATAGAATCAGAAGTCCAGGAAGTTTAATTATTAGAAATGGTCTCTGGCAGATAAAGGCAAAGTACTTTACAGGTGGACCTCACAACTCATGCAAAGGGATGTCTCTGTGATCTTCATCATAAAATAATCAGATTTTAAAATATTTTAAGAAGTCATCTTTCTTTTTATTTTTTATTTTTTTTTAATAGATGACCTCTTTATTCCTGTCACATCTTTTCCTTTGCAGTTAAGAAGTATTATTCAGAGGAATCAATGATAGGCTCTTTAGGATATATCCACATTCTGAAAAGCCTAGTTGTAACAATACTTCACAATGCTGTGCCAGTGGTGTGGTATTGAAAAGAAAAAAGGAAGAGAAGGAAAATAGTAAAATGCGGTTTTGATGCAGCTACATTGTCCTTAACAGGAATTCTGAGCAGTCCTCTCAATGTAGCTCACAGTTTCTCCTAAATTGGTTGAAGGGAACCCCCCAACTAGCTGGTTACTCAGAGAAAGTGTTTTTGGTCAACCAGTATGATGAAATTCTGGGAAAATGGATGTTCTGTGAAGCTCTGAGTGACTCTAGTGAAGCCTCCCTGGATTGATAGACCTGCTCCGAAATCTGACAGTTGACATTGTGTTGTTTACTTTTGTACAGGTAAGAAGTGGTTTCAGGTGAGGGAATGCTGAATTGCTAACATGCAAGTACATGGAAAACTTGGCTTACTCTTCTTTGGGTAAGATGGAAGGCTATATCTCCAAAACTGAAGAACATTACTGTGTGGCTACTCACCTCATAAAATGAGGATGTGCTTTGTAGACTTTTTCATGTTTATCCTGGAGGAAGGACGTGGTGGTACAGTGACTGCACTGGGCACATGTGGTTTTCAGTAGTTCTCAAATAAGCAGCATGCTGGTAGGTTAGGGGCTCTGGAAAGGTCGTTGTGAGATATGTGTAGTCTAAAAGGATATTTGTTTTCAGGATATGCCCTGCAAAAAAGTGGAATATTTCCAAATACATTTTTGCCTGCCTTTGCTTCTTGCCTCACTTTTGGAAGGCATGCATTTATGTCATGCTGTGATGCAGAACATCATGCAACAAGAGAATTGGAGAAGAGGCTGGTTTGATGTGTATTTGTCCTTTGTTGTTGCATTCTGAAAGTTTAATCTGTTGAGGCCTTCCATTATCAGAGTTACAGTATTGTGGTAGTGAGAAGTGGTTGGATAGTTTAGCAAGTAAGTAAAAGACTGCAGTTGTTAGAACTTTTTTGATTGCTTTCCCATTCCAGCCAGGTCATTTCCCTGGACTTGAATTTGATTCATAGCCTTGAAGAAACCTGAATTTCTTTACTTTCTTTAAATTCTGCAGTAGAATTTAAGATTTGTAAAGCAAGACTTTTCATACCCTTATTCCTGCAGACCTTTGGGTGTTGAAGAACAGATCTGGTCTTTATGGGACAGGATTTAGAATGGATGTAATGAAGATGGTGGGGAGTGGTGAAAGGTTTCTGTACAAAGTAGAAAAAAGAGTGGCAAGAGCATTAATGTGATTTAGGGTATCATCAGCCTCACCGGTAAAGGAGACCGCTAGTCAAATGAATGAAGAATAGGAGCTATTTCAGATCTTGCAAATGAATAAAAGAGGAATGGTAGTTTGTTAAAGGGCTCTGAGGCTGAATATGGACACATTTTCATTTTCAGTGTGTTACAATTGTGCTCGAGTTAGCGTGTAGAAATCAGTAGTTATTTATTGTAATGTTCTTCAACTCCAGCGCTTTTTAGATTGCTGTTTAACACACAATAACTGTTGTGTCCAGTTTTAATTAAATATAAAGTCATGCACACTAGGAACATGATTTACACATTTTTCCATGTAATGATTCTAAAGTTATTTTTCTGGGCATTTCAAATGTTGGTTGAAAGTAAGATTCAGTGTAATTGTTTGGCTTTTCTTAAGAACTGCTTCTAGCCCAGCTCTCTTGACCCATCACTCCTCTCTGTCTTCCCTACCACACAGTAAGATTTGTAAATCTGAAAAACCAGGATTGAATTGTTACGTTCTACTACTTTGAAACGCTGCCAGCCTGTACTCAGCAATCTCAGAAGAATTAAGAAAAGAGTGGATGGACTCTGTCACATTCATTCACATCATCTTAGCTTGTCATCGGGTCACAGGCTAAAGGAATGATTGCATAACTGCTACAGCAGAGACACAGGCATTGTCATTAAGGAACTGTGAACCAAACAGGCTGCTCAAATATGCATGGGTGCAGCCCTTGGGATGGTGCTGATCACTAACATCTCTGAAGGTCTTAAATTGCACACTGAAGTCATCATGAGGCTGCATTTTTCTTGTTTCTCAAATTCTACTTTAATGGAGTCAAGGAAAATCCTTAGATATAAACAGTGATGTGAAACTCTTCAGTGGCACTGTACAGGTTAAAAATGTGCTTTGCAGTAAGGAGACAATGCTGTCCTCCTGTTGGAGACACTCTTACTGTACACTTCTAAGTACACTCACCAAGACCTGAGCCTCTATCCTCAACTGGGAGAGCTCAGCAAGGTGCATTGGTTTTTTTGATGGTGAATTTGGTTTCCTGCACCTTCTGGCCACGCTGATGAGCAGACAAGAAGTCACTCAATGCAGTGGTGGGAGCTCTGTGCTCAAGGAAGGTGCACTCCTAATGGGGTGGCAGGGGGGCTGAGCTGGAAGCTCTAGGGGCAACGCCCCAAAAGCCTTGGACTGCTTGTTGTCAGGGATGACCTTCCTTGTTGCATTTGTTCACAAGTTTTCGAGTGTCTAGCTGAATTAGAAGAAACAAAACTGTGGAGACCTGGTGGGAGAAAGGGGAAGGATTCTCTTTGCAACTCTGAACTCTAATTATTTGCATCTATGCTACTGTGAACTTCCAGATGGCATGTTGCTCTGTTATTTTCCAGGGCAGTGCACCCTTTGGGGAATTTTCCCGAGGAACAATGAAACATATTTGAATCTGCATTCCATCCTAGTACCCTGCAAATGCCTTGTAAGCAAGACTCCCTTGTCTGGCAAAAAGCGTCTGTGAATTAAGAGCAACTTGGGTTAGGAGTCCACCTGCCAAATTAACTTAGTTTCGTTCAGCAGCCCCAATGGATTTTATTTAGCAGGCAGTCTGTTCCACATTTGGATGATCTGCTGACATCATGTGCTTCCTTCCTCTAAATCATCCTGGATGAAAACTGGGGTTTTATGATGGATTGAACACATACACATTCTCTCTAGCCTGCTAATGCATGATGGATTTTACCTAATTTAAGTACACCAGCTCTCGACATGTATGTGGAAGTGGTCATCATAAATATTTTCTTTGAAGAGTCCAAGACATAGAACACACACCAGCATTCATATTTATAAATTTAAAATTTTTCAGGCTCTTACTGCAAAATGTTATATGTTATGGAACAAGTATCCTGCTATTTCAAATATTTTGCACCTGTGGTTTCTTTGTTTAAAGTTCCATTCCCTAACCTTTCTTCATGCTTTAATTTTTTCTTCCATTAAGCTTTCCATATTCTTTTTGTGCTTATTTTCCCCTATAAACACATGCTCTGCCCTGTGTGATATTGCAGGTGGTAGTGAAACTGTAGCTAACAGTGATCTTATAAATAGGATTTTTAATTTTTTTAATAGAAAATGGGAAACTGGAATTTTAGTAATAAATGGAATGGGCTGCCCAGGGAGATGGTGGAGTCACCATCCCTGGAGCTGTTCCAGGGAAGACTGGATGTGGTACTTAATGCCATGGTCTAGTTGACATGGTGGTGTTTGGTTACAGGTTGGACTCGATGACCTCAGAGGTCGTTTCCAACCCAATTGCTTCTGGGATTCTGTGAAATAGCCTGTTTTCATCTGTCATGTATTAAGAGTAAAAGGAGTGTGGGAAGTAATGGCAGGTCCTATCAGCAGCCATCTCTCCATCGATTGCTTTTTGGTTTATGATTTGAAATCAGGGTCTGTAAGAATTTCCATCCCAAGAAAGCTGCGTGTACAACATCTGCGTTCTGTGAGGAATTCTTTATCTCCAGGTTCAGCTGGCTGCTCTGCTGTAGTAGGGTTTGTTCCCCAGCCGTGGAGTGTTCTCATTTGAACAAAGGCAGCTCAGATGGGTATAGGTGTGCATTCTCCAACTTTCTCTGATGCACTCTCCTCTCTGCTTGTATACTTGATGGAAAAATTGGGGGAGTAATGTATTTCATGCCAGCATAGCTTTTAGTTTCCTTTCCTGGAGTTAGTTCCCACCTTTAAAAGGTCTCAGAGATCAATATGTTTATTTCATAACAATACTTGAAGAAGAGAATTCAGCTCTTTGCGAGAGAGGATTTCCAACTCACGTAGTGCCTGGGCAGTGGAATTGCAAAATTGAAACTATTGTCTGACTAGCAAAGGGATAAGTCCAATTTAAAATAGGGGATTTATGCTTGTCCAGCTGTGCATCTACTTTAGGGCTACCAGTACCCTGTCAAGTAGCTGGCTTCTTAATGATTTGAAAGATGTTTTCACGGTAGGAATTGCACTGTAACTGTCCTATTTTTCAGCATGTACAAACAGCTTATACAATTTTTATCTTTATTTCTGCAGTAAGATAACTTCCATTTAAAACAAACAAACCTTCCATTACTTTTCAAAGTAAGGTCTAGTCATGATGGTGAAAATCCCTCTGTTTGTGTGAAGTTACTTGGAATGATGCTGGAGTGGAATTGTAATAATATAAGAATTCTTGCTTTTACTGCCAATCCCCTTGAGTTTTAGCAGCCCTACAATGCCCTCAAAAATCAGCCCAGCCCCAGTAGTTCAGGACCCCCTCTTGGGCGATCCAACTTACTAGAGCAGAATCTAATGCTCGTGTATTATTTGAATCATGTACGCTGTAATGTAGGAACGGTAGATGAGAGGTCAAAGATCAGATCTGTTTCCAAATAAAAATTCCAGAGCTTTTTCTTCTTTCCTGTGCTGGTAAGGAGCAGAAAAAAATGTACTGGATGAGCAGCAGGTGAGTGTGATACATCCTCATTTTCTGTTCAGGTGGACTTAGCCTGCCAGTGGGGATGTGTAGTAAAATTCCTATATGCAGGATGCAGTAAGTACACAAAGACTAATATTTTTTTCTGGTAGTGTCTGCTGAGAAATATATGTGGAAGTAGAAAAAAAGATCAAATGCTGTTCTCCCTCATCTTCCTCTTTTTTGTTCTGAAGGAAGTCTGAACAACCATACCTTTGGGAAAGGGATAATGTTTCAGAAGTTCTGCTCAGTTACTGGGTCAGCCTGTGGTATATTTGGGATGTGGCTTTATTTATTTATCATACCCAGGTCTGTGGTTCTGATCTCCATTAGGGAAGGAATAGCCAAGTCCTCCTAGCTCAGAAGTTGAAACTGTGTGGGAACTGTTGCTTTATACAAGAAGTAGCCTATAAAAGAAGGGACAATTGTTTTCTGCACCTGTTTCCATCACCTATTCTCCCCTTCTCCCTTCTGTGTCCACCCTCTACCACCCTTTGTTTTTGGTGTTTTTTTTGCTACTAGAGGCAGTTTAACTGTGGCTTCATGCCAGTGGGTAATGAATAAAATGAAAACCCTCAAATATGTTTGCAAATATAGTGGTGATGGCTGGCTTCAGAGATGCTGTGCTCTGTGTGATGCCCATGAGATTTGGTCTGGTTAGGTAATTATTTTTATTTTATGCAGTTTTGTCTGTGGGTTTGTGACCAACTCGAGAACATTAATTTGAAGGAAACCTTACAACCCACAATGTAAAATACAACTATTTTTTAAAGGTATAATTGAAATAGAGAATGAATGAATAGAATTAATACCTTCTGCCAGAAGGATTGTCTTACTAGTTTTGTAAGCACTAAACTTAGAGAAAGCTGGAAGTGGTGCCCAGTCTCACTGGCTCAGCAGTAGTAAGACACAGCACTGAGTGGCTCTAGGTGTGGCCAGGTGTTTCCTTCAATTCTAGGCAGACACATCAGCGGTTCGTATCCTCACTGGGGGAATCAGGAGCAGTGAAGGCTTCCCCCTGATTATCAGCAGTTACAGCAGTATGCTGTAAGAAGGAATTTTGTTTCTGATTCTTGATACCTGACATCCGTGCGTCTTTCCACGTGTAACTTTTGTACGGATGGCGTGCCAGTGTTGGGGATAAACATCGCTGGTTTTGAGATGCTTTGTGGGGATCAGTAAATTGTGCAGTTTTCATTTGCTGTAGCTCATAGAAACCAGACGTGCAGGTGCATTTCCAGACTTCAGAAACAAGGCAGCAGGTACTTGCCAGCGTCTGCATTCTATAGACTCGCTGCTCTGTCTGCAAAGCACCAAGGGCACCTGTGGCACTGCATGCAGAACAACTGCGGCATAGAAACCGCTTTGTAAATGAAATTCCATGCCTCACACAGTTGCTTGTACTGAGGAAGAATTAGGGATAGCTAACTAGGAAAGAAAAATTGTTCCTTGTTATATTTGTATGCCCTGCCAAGCAGGGTTCTGCATATAAACAAGCATTACTGCATAATTACAAGATGCATGGAAACTTTGAAAATATATAATGCTGTTTGTTAGTGCATCACAGTATTAGCAATTTTTTTTACTATTGCTATCATTCACATAGAACATTTCAATTAATTTTTTTTTAAAGTTTTATGCATAGTCCAGGGAAGAAGTCTGCTTAAGAACTGCCTGCAGTTATCAATACTTACCCATTTTATTTTGCCTACAGTGACTAATGTTTTTGCTTACTTGCCTATACAGTGCTTAAGCAAAGGCCAGAGTTTAATTAAGATTCTAAGTCTTATCTTAATATGCATAATTCAGTAATTATTAAAATCATTTCCTTCCTGCCTCATCTATTTGTTACTGTAATTCACACTTAATAATTTGAGAGGTTGAGAGCTGTTGGCAGAAATTCAGTGTTTATATGGGTTAATTTACTGGTTTATTACTGGTCTGTGAATTGCAGTAGTCAGTCCTGCTCCTTCTATTATGAATTTATAATCAAAATATAAAAATTAATACCAAATTAGAGGCATAGATATTAAAAAATCAATGAGATGGTACAACATAAATAGTAGTATTAGGTTACCAAGTGACTGGCTAAGCCAACCAAAATTAAATAAAAGCATTGTGGGAGAGGGTGTTGAAGAAGTAACCGAAGTCCTTACAAAACGTGTTATTTTGTATGAAAAGAGGTGGGTATTTTTGGAGCCTCTTTTGTTCTTTTAACCTATACCTTCTGGTTTCATTGGCCATGGGAGAGGGAGAATGTATTGGCTCAAACCTCTCGAAGACTATGCAATCATTCCTCCTCCCTTTGAATTTCCAGCTGCAGCATCCTTGTTGAGCTGTGTGGATGAGGTAGTCTTCTGGTCTTTGCCCTAGGAGGCAGGGTGGTGAAATAACTGTGTGCTTAATGCCTGGATCATAAAGTATGAACAGACTGTCCCTTTGAAAATTGGGAGCAGCCTTCAGTGATCTGTAGAGCTCACATGATGTTTTTCCATTACTGTTGCTATGCTCCACTATACCTGCAACAAAAAAAATAATTGAGAGCAGCAGAATGCCTTGCCTATAGGTACAGAGAAAATAGTCCTGTGTACAATTAAAAAAGCCAAAATACCCCCCTGATATCTTGCCTCCTCCTCCCCTACTCTAAACCACAAGCCAACCCCCTCAGGTTTGACTTGGAAGTGATTTAGCTCCATCTGTCAGTGGGGGTCATGTGAACTAGTCGGTGTCAGAACAGGTTGAATCCTTTAATTTGGAAACTGCTACCTAAAAGTACTTAAAAAGAAAATCCAATACAAATGCTGCACTGTGGTTGTCATCCTGGGTTGTAAATGGCACGATGAACCTTTTGGACATTGCATATTCTACCCAACATCTGTTTTTGTGGTAATTATTTTGGAAGCTTTTTAAAAAACACTGGAAGGTCAACAGTTAGAAATCAGGATCCTGCTTGTGAATCCAGAATGTAATGCTTTGTCGTCGTGTGGCCCTAAAGCAGGGTACAACTGTGGGATAGAAAGAGAGACTTGTGTTAATCAGGTGGTGTGAGGAGGTAAATTTTTCCAACTGTTTAGATTAGAACGATTTGAAATTAAAATCCATATGTTGTAGGTGTTCCCCAGTCACAAGTTTCCCAGTCATTCAGATTATGAGGTGCAAACAGTTTAAACGGTGTCTTGTGAAAATTGTTATGGTTTTCTTTGCCTTTTTTTTTTTTTTTCAATTTTGTGTCTTGGTTAAAGTGTGTGGGCTTGGAGTTTCTAACATACGTAGTAGAAATGAGATAATTCAAGCCATTAAAAAACCACAGGTTTTAGTTAGAAATCTTTGCAGAGACAAAAAAAAGATGGCGTTTGTAGCTTATTTTGACTAAACTTCTGCTTATTGTTTTATAGAATAATGTAGTACAAGACAGTATTGCCGATGTATATACGCGATCAGGTGCTGCATTAAAGAATTGGGAAATTTCCATGGTATTACTCTAAGCACAGCAAGGTGGTAGATCCAGTCATAATTCAAATGGAGAAAATGTGCAAAACCTGCAAAATATCTCAAAATTTTAGGATTCAGATGAAATTAGGAGAGGCAGGAGTAAGGCACATGGTCTGTGCTTTCCAAATCTCTCAAGAACTGTTGATGGGTTGGTGAGATTATTATAGTAGGGTAGGACATGCGACAACATTCACTTAAAAACGTTTGAAGGTTATGGCATTTTTCACGGGGTACAGCTGCGGTGTAGAGATGACCTGCAGGAAGGCAGTGTGGTGACAACCTTCAGTGAGCTAGGTATTTCCTCAAACTATGAAACTTGTATTTGTTTATGATAATGGCACCCTGAAAATGCTACCTGCCACTCTTAAAATTTCTGATTGCATTTCAGCTGTGTTCTCTGAAGCTAACTAAAGGTTAGAGAGAAGAAACCAATTTATGTCTTGTTAATGAGAAGCACAAGAATGATAGTCAATATTTCTTTGAGGTCTGAATTTTAGGATTATTTATAAAAGCTACAGAATTACTCAAGACTCAAGAGGGTATCTTTCCAGGCATAATATTCCCCTAGGATTGCTGTAAAATACATGACTTAAATTAGTTTTTCAGATTGTTGTGACTTGCTAACATTTGATTGTCGAGCTGTTTTTGGAGAGTGGGCAAGGGACATGTCATGCTTATGCTGTAAGGGGTTTTTTGTTGTTATTTAAATAGTGCTAAGTAAAGCTCTTCTATTTCCATCCACATTTTCAAAACCAGACTGTGAAATGTGCTTTAAGCATCTATATTTTAAAAGGAGTCTCCTGGGTAAAAAAAAAGAATAAAAGCAGTTTGGTTACCATAGAGATCATCGTGCTCAGTGTGCTCCATACCCTGAGGTGTGTGGAACTTAGGACCGAGCCACTCTTGCAAAGCAACAAGTCTTGGTTCCTTTGTGCTTGCTGTCCTCAGGATGCAGCAGCAATCCAATTGTTCTGAGAGGGAGCTTTTCTTTTCCTTCCCTCCATCCCCAGTGCTTATCCATTATGGCCAGGGACTATTGCTTCAGGCTGAAAAATTAAGGTAAAGTGCTGCTGTGACAAGAGGAAAGGCCATTAGACTGCAGAGAAAGGACTTAGTGTTGAAATGGGAGCCAGAGCAGTAAGTGGAAGCTTGTTTGGCTCTTGCAAACAACATGCAGAAAGAAGAGTGATTGTAATAGAAGCAAAAGTCACGGCATCATCTTGTCTTTTCTGCCTTTGTCACGCTCTTTAACAACCGCTATGACGCCAGTGCTTTAATAATGGCACTTTTAAGATCAGCTCTGGGAAGGAAGTTTGCCTGAAGAAGACCATGTGTGTTTCTTGTTTGGTATGGAGAACAATCGTTTGCCGCTTTAGGGCTGTGTCTTACTGAGAACTTTATCGGGTGCTTTATAGGTACGGAATGAGAAGCAAGTTTCCATGAAATCTGCAATGATATGAGTCTGGTCTTTGAATTCTGTTGCTCTGTAGGAGTTAAGCCAAAACATGGTGGAGTAAATGCAAAGACCCCAGTGGCTTGTCAGGGCTTTGCATCAAGCTGTTGAGCTGAGGAGCCTGTAAGCTTTGCTACTGACAGTCCTCCCCCAGACAGTGCATGGGCATTCGTTCCTGTCTTGGTTCCATAATCGCTTTCTGTCTTGTTTAAAAACCAAAACGACAACAAAAACCACCTTGCTAAGCAAACACCAGAGAATGCATCGTCTGGTCATGTCCATTCTTGCGCTAGGCGGTGAGGGTCAATCAGGCAGGAAGAATGTGGTTTCATCCAGTTCAGGTGTTGATGACAGATGCTGAAGAGAACATCAGAGAAAAACTTGAGCAAAATTTGGCATGGCAGGACACACTTACCTGGCAAGCTTTTAGAATGACAGATTTACACTGTACTGTGTGGTGTGTCTTGGACCTCTCTTGAATAGACCTGTTGCAAGCCCACCTGTATTTGTTCCAAAAAATGTTCACTGAAGAGTTACAAATTTTTTTTTTTTTTCATTTCTTTTGATAGGTTACTTTAATTGCTTTTCTGTAGTTCATTCTAATTTCAGGTTAATTGTGTAGAATTTGATGACGGTGTGCTGTGTCTACCAAATGCAAATTCTCCAAAGGCTTCAAGAAGCATTTCATCTTAATGAAAATGCCATTTGGAAGGGAGATGTGTGGTTTTAAAGCAGAGGTCAATTTTGGCAGCTAATGAGTTGGTGTAAATGAAAAGAAATGTCTTCCTGAAAGACTTTTTTTTTTTCCTCAGTCAGGCCTTGCAGTGACACAGGAAGGCAAGATCTTTTTCTTATGGCGGTTTCTGAGACAGCCTACTTTGGCAAGGTTTCATGAACCTGGCCTATTTCTGTTGCAGATGACAAGTGCCCCTTTTCTTATGGCCAGAGCCATGGATAGAGGGCTGGGGGGATGGAAGGAGCAGAGTAAGCAGAAATAAAGTTTATGTGAGCGCTTTGAATAATCCATGGAGACTGAGTAATTATGTATGACTTTTAATGAGTTGAAGATGTTGATGTAGGTAATGGGATTTTTCTGAAGCAAGAAGAAAACTGATGCTCAAAAGACAAAAAAAAATGTAACGTGGAACTGCAGTTCAGTGCTAGCTTTAAAAAAAAACATGTAGTGTCAAGTTGAAAACATTTAAGACTTACTCACTTGTCAAGAAAAAATAGTATCAACTGAAAGGGTGATGATTTCCAATTTATCTGTGGGAAATGACCTTGCTGCATGCTTTTCCCTCTTAAAAGGGAAGATAAATTCCTTTTATTCTATGTGGTCCTTTATCCTGTGCTGTTCATTTGTTATTTGCCAGGAAGCAGATAGGATTTGAACATTGCCTCGGTCAGGATATAGGGAAAAGCGGTTCGTAATTACCCAAATGGAGTGGAAAAGTTTGTATCCCATTAGCAATCCTTAAAGACTAAAGCACCATAAAGTGTAATCACTTAAGAATGTGTGTCTATAGTATTAAGCACATTTGAATGAATGCCAGTGAATGAATCCTAAGTGTAGCCAGTTATGAAAGTCGTTGGGCAAATCTAAAGTGTTTGGTTTAAATTTCAGAAACAAACATCAAATAAAACCCAGTGAAAAATGGATTTATACAGTTAGTCTGTTCTCTCAGATGGAAAGTAATTTCCTTCTTTGAAGGAAGTCTTCTACCATAAGCAGCATATTTGGTGGATATCAATGACATTTAACTGGTAGGTTTGTTCAGGAAGAGAGTTTTTGTGTGGGGGTTTTTTGTTGTTGTTGTTTGTTTTTTAGGGTTTTTGTTTTGGTTGGTTGGGTTTTTTTTTTTTTTTTGGTTGTTTTTGGGGTTTTTTTGGTGTAAAATTCTTCTGTAAGAGCATTTGGTCTCATGACCTTTTTTTTTCCTCTAAGCTGAAACTGTGTGGAATGTGAGCATCAGAATACAGATTTTTTTTCTGAAAGAAAACTTTTGGCACATGATTGAGCTGTGACAGGGAGGTGCCAAATGGGAATTAGGTGCCCAGTTCTCACCGACTTTGAGCATCTTAACTGCCATTTGTTCTTTTGTTAATCTCTCGTTTTGATCCGAAGTAATTGGCTTCTGCCTGTGTATCTTTATCTCCTTCTGCGAGGCATGTGTGGAGGGGAATGTGCTGTAGGGAGACTGGGACTGCTCATCAAAAAGAGCATCATCTGTGTGCTGGCAGCTCGTTGGATGTGCCAGCGTGCTGAATGTGGCTTGCAGACCTGCAGAGTGGGAGAGCACCAGGGCAGGAGTCACCTTCTGGTGACCTTGTTGTGCCAGCAACCAAAATGAGTTGCTCAAATATGTAATAATCAGGTAGAGGCTGGATTCCATGGATTCAGTGCAAACTCTGTATTGGCTGCCAAGGCATGGTTGCTCTGGCTGATAACCTCAGATGCTATCACTCTCCTGGTATCTACAAGCTTCTTGACTTAGGTCCAAGATAAGGGATCTCAATTTTGTTGCTCTTTCAAAGCTTAAAACAGCTCTTAGCTGCTTCAGAATGGAGGAAAAAACCTCAACAAAATCAGCTTTTCCCCTCAAAAGAGAAAAACCCAGAAAGAGAAAAGAGAAAAACCTTAGAAAATGGCAACCAGAACACTAACAAACCAAAAAACCCCCTCAAACAAGCGAACTAAAAAAACCCAACCCTGAACACTGAACCACAAAAAGCTCTGAAGAGCCCTTGAGTTTGAATGAGGGAATGATTTGTATTGAAGTTTCAAAAGGACAAAACTGTTTGTGAAGCCTTTTAGTGCATTTGTAGGAAAACTCCAGCATAATGCTAAACAAATTCCCTAAGCCAAACTTTGTACAAGTTGCTAATTTCATCTGACTTGTCATGATGCCTTAGTTTGCTTTGCAAAACTCGTGATCATCAACAGATGTGAGAAATACGGGTGGGGGCTGAGCTAGGCTATGCTGTAGGTAATACTGAGGATCCATATCTAGGCTGATTTTACTGGTTTTGAATGTTTTTTCAATGTTTTCAATGTTTGTATGCTCACCATCCCATGTGCAGACCTGGTGCAATGAGTGATATAATTTTATTAAGCATCCAAACACTAAAAAAACCCAACAGCATAGAAAAATCCTGGAAAACACCTGTTTTGGAAGGTAAAACTGGAAACAAGAGATAGACGTGGAAAATGTTTTTATTATTCAGTCTGCTTAGTGAGTTCTATTTCTCCTCAGTGCCTCGGATGGCACGGGAAGGCTCGTGGGGGGGAAGTGGGATCATAGAATTGACGATTATATAACAATGCAAACAAGACTGAACCAAGCCTGGTTAGGCAATCTGTGCTGTGTAAGGAGCTTTTTTTTGCAGGGGTGTTTGTGGAGATGTGTGCAAAGCAAAAACAGTGAGTAGTTTATAAACATTAATTAAACCATGTGGTGATTTTATAAGTGAATATTGTTCAATAACAATTGAACAATAGGAGTCAGTTACACATTTTTTCCAAAGGGCATTTAGTGACAAAAGGTAAGCCACTACATGGAGAAATTCCCTCAGTTCTTGACTCATAGCCATAACTCCCAAGGCAGTAATTCCAAATTGTAACCAAATAGTCTTCTGCTGTTTTAGGCCATGATCATTGCAGTAGCTTTCCCTGTAATTTCTAGGTAATGTGGTTTGAGTACTGTATTTTGTAGTTTTCTGTAATATAATTGTACAATTAGCTTAATGCACGTATTTCAATATATAATATTAAACTATACGAGGTATGTAATACTTTGTATACTTTTAAATTTTATATTTTTTATATAGTGTTAAGCTCAAACTGCTTTGTTTTAAAAGTTAAATTTTACTTCCTTGATGTCATTGATGACAAAAAACAGGATAGGGTACCCACAGACCTATAGGGATATCCCAGTATCTAAATGGATCAATTTTCCAGCTTGTTTTGTTGTGTGTGATTGTGGCTTCTCTCAAGCACAGTTAAAGACTATGGGAGGTATTTATGTACAAACAAACAAAAAACTCCAACCACACATTGCTTTAGAAGGCTGGAAAGTCTGGGTAGGAGTCTCTCCTTTACAAGAACATGTTGATGTACAGAACATAGGAATGTTGCACTGTTTTTTAAAATTATTATTAGCTAACTTTAGCAATTCTGAAAATGGAGGAAGAAAACATGGGTCAAGAAAACATGAAAATTTTTAAAAATTATTTTAAACAGCAGAAAAACTCTTTAGGGTTGAGTGAAACATTTGCTTGGCCCAAGTAATAGTTTCACGATATTGATGTATTAAATCTATGCCAACAGATGCAATGCACTGTAAATGGAACTTTTATTGCTTTAAAATCAGTGAAATGTAGGGCTTCAAATCGATAAAAGGGTTAAAAAAATCCAGGTAAAGGACTAAAAACCAATTAAAAACTGAAATGCTTTGCTAGAAGCATCAGCAATACTTTGCCTTAAAAAATGTGCAGACAGTTTGATTTTATGAAGGCAAATCTTACAAACTTCGTTAATCATCGTATTACCAAATCCTGCTGTTACTCCTACATTCTTTTCCTTTTCTGAGTTGAGAGGAAAGCTTGAACTGAAAGATCTCACCCAGCCTCAACTTTGTATCCTCTTGAAGTTGGCAGCTATTGTGGAAAAAAAAAAAAAAAGGCTGTTCTGAGCCTTAAAAGTTCTGGAGAATCTATTTTTGCCTTTGATAAAATGGTCTGAGGGTTGATAGGCCCTTGACAGCTACGTAAGTGTGCACAGCAGCCTTTCCCCTCTAGCTGCTTGTGCTTGATTTTACTGTGTGGAAGTGGAAGTTGTTTTCAGGTTGTGCCTTACCCTACTTCACAGCTTGCTCCTGTTGGGCTCACTTGGCTGCCTCAGGTTTGGAGAGGCTGAGAGTGAGATAACAGAGGGATAAGCAGGTTATCCCTGACCTGAAGCACAGGGAAGGCAGCTCAGAGCCTGTCCGCGAGCTTGGCACGAAGCACCCTGCTGCTTGCTTGGGGTTTGGAACTGTCATCTGACTATCTCCTTCACTAAATCAGAAAATCTTATAGCTGCTGGTCTCCCAAGGTGCTGTACGCTCTAACGAGTTATGTACTGTGCCCGAGAAATAGCTGGCTCATAAAGTGTATCTCTGTTTTTGGAAGCACTGAAAAACTGACGGTCGGTAAAGTGTCCAGCATTGCCAAGAAGATAGTTGTGATTTAGAAAGAAAGTAAAACGTGCACTAGAATGAAATACCTGACTCGGTGGCACAAAAGAGACTTTGGAGCTTTTAAGTTTCTTGTCTAAGGGCCCTGTTTGGTGTCTGATGTGCTGCAATGGCTGAACGTCAACTCCTACAAAAGTGGCATAAATCCTGTCAGAATGCAGCTCCCTCTGCCAAGATCTAGGGCAGGAAGCTCCTGCTGTGCAGAAGCCACAATGAGCAGAGTCTGTTGCTGGTGATGAGAAAGGAACCCACTTAACTCAGACTGAGGAATTACCGCTCTGCTGAACTGGATCCAGGCAAAAGTCTTTGTACCTATAAATTACTTAAAGGCTTTTAAATTTCTGAGGAGGGAAACCCCTTTGGCATGGGCTTTGATATTGGGGATAGCATGTGCTCCTCTGATGCTACAGAAATAGCCTGGAAGTCTCAGCCTAACCTATTCTGATGATTTTTGTTGTGATTTAATGTCTTTCTTGTTCCAGAGTTGTTTGCTATTCCCTCTAGGGACCCTTACATCTGAGACAAACACAACAGAATATGTACTGACTTGTGAAGGGCTTTAGGCATTATGAAAGTTTAGTGAGAAAAAAAGTAGGATAAAAAAACTGCTTTAAGGTTTTATTGCTTGGTGGATTATCTTCAGCTTCAAACCTTTGGTTAATAAGTACTTGAGAGAGGGGAGGAGACAGGGAAGAAGAAATTATCTTGTCATGGGTAATAATTTAGAACTGCTATAAAAGCTCAGCAACTCTTTGTATTCACTTGGCCACTTGTAAATCAGATCCCTGATCCTAAAGCCCCTAAAGCTAGTGAGTAAATTTACTCTAATTAGTTCAGGAGGGTGTAGATAAAGTTTATGCAAGGTTTTCCAAGTCTAGACCCATACTGTGTGGCTCATACCTGCTCAAAATTATCCCTTTAAAACTACTTGCATGTTTTATCAGAACCAAAATTGGTAGAAATCTTACATGAAACTCAGTCACCAAACTTTATATTAATTTTCCCTCTTCCAAAAAATAGTTGGACAGTGGGACAGTGTGTGAAACATCCCTGCATCTCCCATGATTACGGCACTCTGCTGACAGACCAGGATGGTCCCCGAGTGCTCTGAGACCTGCCACAACTCTGCTCCTGGGCTCTGGAAGCCAGCTCAGTCAGCTGTGCGTATCATTGCTGATGGGTTATTGGCTTATGGCAAACAGTCACTCTGTGGCCAGTTTCCCAATGTCCCTGCCCTAATCTGAACCTTATAATATCATATTAACAGATAAATATGACTCCTGACCTATTTATTTTCAGAACGATTTGGGAAGTGCTGTGGGTTGCGTGATGTACAAATCTAAGATTTAGAGGATTACTGGGGAATATTAAATTGTTGTGGCTGGATCACATTCAGTCTAAGAATAAAGATTTTTTTTTCTGAAAGTTGATATATAACATACTTCTATTCTTAGTCATCACAAGCTTCTCTTTTTTGTATTATTTTAAAAGTATTTGGCTACTTTGTAGAAGCCAATAAGCTACTGACAATTTGAGCCTCCAATTCAAAGGTGCGAGGGTTCGTGAAAATCTAATTCCTACTAAAGATCAAGACTTTTTTTCCCGATCTGGTGAGCATGATCAGATTCTGCATCCCTCAGATTGAGAGACGTGCATAGGAATTGCTTGTTAACATGGCAGTTTCTTCCACTGTGTTTTCATTAGGCCACTGGAGAAGGGGGCAAGTACCCACGACTTTAATGCAAGTAGCAGCTGGAGGCCTAGTTATGCTGAGAATTTAACTCAGAGTAACTACTGAGCTTAATCATGTTAGTAAAGTAAACATTTCCCTGGCATCTGTGTCTTTTAAAGTGAGTAAGGTTTGATACATAGTGGATAACAAAGCCATCCAAATAATTCCTCCCTTTCTAGGTCAGTGCTTTCTTCAGTGTGCGCTCGTGTTTTGAGAGGCAGTGGCTGTGAAGTGTCTGTTGGGCTCTGCATTACGTTAGTGTCACGTTTGCACTTATTATTATATGTGAGAGCGTTGTGGATGATGTTGTATCTGCAAAAGCTGTGCTACCAAAGTTGTCAGGCTTCAGCTAACAAAGTGTGTGCTCTTCCCTCAGGAGATATCACTCTAATTTTAGACATTTGAAAACAGGGTGTAACAGAAGTAAAGATGGGGAGAGAAGGTGAGAACTGGATGTATTAGATCAGTAAACACCTGAATTTACTCAGTAAAAGTGGAGCGGAGAAGGAAAAGTACATAAAAGAATGAATGACCTTTGTTAGCTCATCATTACAGCTGTCAGCATAAAAGCAGATCTGGAGGAGATGTGAATCAGGAGAGCAGAGCAGATGGGGATGGTGAGGGTAGCTGAAGAGTGAAACTGGGGACAAGAAGTGGAGGGTTTTTTTATGGGAGAAGCGGGTGCTCTGTGGAGTCTGATGTGCCAAATCCCAAATCCCTGAATATTTGATCATGTTTAACCATGGATCTGGATGAAAGAGTGAAAATGTACTTAAATATACAGAGAAGCCAAGAAGGTTAAGGCTAAAAAACCTAACTTTCTTGTGTGTGAAGAAAAGAGCATTAGTACAGAGACCTAGATTAGTGAAAGAATAGAGTATTATAAGGAATACAACTCCTAGTAGCTGTAATTTTTTTTTTTNGCACAAAATGAGAAGGTTTTGTTAGTCAAATATCTTTGTGATGGGGGCCTGGATGAGAGTTTTAACTGTCAGAGCTGAAAGAAAAGGTCACTTCCTAGACACTGTGGTCTTTGTCCTTTTAGTTTTGCTCTTAGGGAAAGCTCTAAATGAGGTAGTACAGGATGAATATGTGGCCCATGAAGGGTTTACAGTGAAGAACAAACTGTATTAAATTAAAATATGCATAAAAACTAAATTAGACTAGCTTATAAAGTGAAGTTGAAGCCAATTATGGAAATTAAGCATGATGTAATAGTTAATGAAACCAGTGTAGCAAGCACAGTGAAGCTCTGCTGATTGCCAAGAACATCTTGCTTTTACAGTACTTATGTAACCATCAGGAAAGGCCTCAGAGTGTTTTTAATAACAATAAGCCTTTTTAATAACACTTCTTCACTTCTTTTTTTTTTGCTTTTTTTTCCCCTGTGATATTTTGTGCTGCAGGTGGGAGTGTGTGTGTTAAAAAACCAAAAATTCGTTTTATAATTTTCCCAAGCAGTATTCCATGTTATACATGTATTTTTATTGTCATTATGAGCTTCTGTGAATTGCATGTGTGTACTTCATTAACAAGGGAAATTCTGGCTCCTGAGGATTTTTATTGCCCTTCCTAGCTGAATGGAAGATTTGTGTGGTTGTTTGTCTTGATTTGCTTCCATAGTCAGCAGTCCGAATTTAATTTCATTTGAGGAAAATATAGCCAACAAAAACCCAAAGCAATGTAGTGTTGCGTTGGTTCTGTGATAGTAGCTGTTTTCCAAACTTTTGTGCTCTTAAAAAATGGCATAATGTGGATTTGAGCATTACAGAACTTGATTTGTCACTTCTCAGAACACCTCAGCCTTATTGCTTCAACAGAAAAACTAGATTTCCCTTCACAAATGCTGGTCGGACTAAATAGTAATCAAGTAAGTCTAATGGACGGGAATCTTCATTTTAAAATAGAGATTTCTTTTAGTATAGTCTGATAATAGAAGTTGACCTGCTACAGATGACCTTTTCTTCAGGTTCTAAATTTCTTCTGAGCTTTACAGATATATTTTAAAAAGTAAACATATGACAAACTTGCTGGATTGGAAGTTGAGAGATCATTTCTACCTGAGGTGCTTATAAGATCTTAGGTAATTTAGGTTACACCTACCAGATAAACATTAAAAACAGAAGCTAGAAGGTTAAAAAAATGTTTTCTGAGTTATCAAAGCCAACTCCTTGTAGAAATACCGGTATTTGCCAAAATTTTACCTGAGAAGAGCAACAGTAAAGTAGGACACAGGCACAGGAAAGTGAAGTGCTCGGCTCTGCTGTGCCTAAAGCTCATTACTGGCATCAGCAGGGGGCTTTACTGGCACTTCAAATCACAATTAAATGATATAGTGGGGTGCTTATTTTTCAGAACACTCCAAGTGTCCATGCTTTTTTAAGTTCAGATGTTTTGTAATTCTTGTAACAAAGATCCTCTGTTTTAGTATCTGGAGATTGTTGTTGTGGCTACTCCTTCTTGCTGGAGTTGGGAAAGCTCAAGGAGAATATACTCCTTCTCTCTTGCATCATGTCATCATCTCTATTTTCCTCCTGCAGCCAACTGTCTTGTTCATCCTGTGTTTTCCTGAACTAGCCCAGTTTGGTGGGTGTTACTGGCTGGAAAACAGATCATCAGAACTAAACTACTATGTGGAGCAACGCCTTGGAGATAGCAGAGAGAGTGTATTTAGCTAGTGCATTCCCATGAGGGACTCTGTCTCCTCTGTGAATGAAAGAAACCGTCTGAGAGCCTTAACCTGAGAAACTGTTTGATTCAAACCTGCTGTCAGTGAATTTTCAGTGATTTTCTGAGAAATGCATGATGGATTAAGTAAAAATTTTGGTCTCTAAGCCCCACTTGTTAATTTGCAAAATATCATTTCTTAGTTGTAAGCTGCCCTGAAATGTTGAAAAACCAATAGTTTAGAAGGAGAACATGGTCCTCGGAATTGGTTATCTTGACAATTTTTGGGCATCTGTACTTGTTCAGATTACTTCAGGTTGTAGAGAATAATGTCTGAAGAGGGTTGTTAACAGTTTTGCATCATTAACCAGGCTGTAATCTAAATTTGTGTTAATACCATGCAATAAAGAGAAACTGTTACTAAGTCCTTAAAAATTCTTGTCTCTGAGTTATGCATGTGGTAGCAAGATATACCAACTAACTTGTATTTCTGTCATACCAAGATAAATATATTGAGCTAAATCAAGGCCTGGTTTTGGGTTACTGGAGTTTAAGTTTGGGTTACTAGAGTTTAAGTGAAGCAGTGCAAGTGGCAAATAACCAAAAGCACAATGGATAAGGCTACGCTCCAAAGATGTCCAAGGTGCTCCAAAGATGTTCAGTTAGAAAAGTGAAGTCATACTCAGTTAATTCTCAGTCAGAATTCCTGGAATTTTGTGGTAGGTTTTTGATAATGGTATTACTGTGTCTGTGACCCTAGGCTAACTCTAATTAATTTTTAAAAATGAAGTACATTATTTTCTTTGTTTTCCCCTCCCTCATCTTAAGTCGTTGCCAAAACAAGTTTATTTTGCAAAGAATTTCTGAGCTTGGGAGCACTGACTCTATTACACATGAAATAGTGGAAACAGTGCAACAGCTCATTGCATTGGATGTGTCTTTTTCCCTTGTCATCTATTCTGCCTCATAAAGCAAACATCACAAACAAAGGATTAAATAAAAAAAAGTATAAAAAGAAAGGGGAGTGAAACAAGAATAGGGGAGGAAGTATAAAGCAGATCCATATTTTTCTTTTTTTTTCAGAGAAAAATTGATTGTAAATGAGGCACAAACAAGTTTCTAAAACACTGAATATCACTCTCCTATATTGGCTAAACACAATAGTATTTTGTATCTGCTCAGAATCATCAGATATAAAGAACTTGATGTTGCTTGTTTTTTCAGCTAAGGTAAATATATTTACTAAGAATATAATTTGCAGATTTCGTTGTAACTTTATGTAATTAATGACTTCTTTTTTGACTGTCTGGGACAAAACTATCATTTTGATTTCAACACAAGTTTTACTATTTTCCATCTTAGTTAAGTTTGTTGTAAGACTTCTCTTCTAAGCCTAGGGTTCTGTCTGTGAGCATATTACAAATGTTACTGCTATTTATTTTCTGGAAGGAAGATAAAATATTGTGCGTGTGTCCATTTTTTTTGTTTGTTACATACCACTGCAAATTCAGCATGAAATCACCACAGAGATAATTCATACCATTCTCCAATATCTTGCATTAAACCAGAGACACCCCAGAGACCACAACATTATCTCTGGGATTACAAACTATGCAAATACAGACTTGCCATGCGGGGTTCAGCTAGACCATATAATTTCTAAAACAACAAAAAAGAAAACGGGTAAAGTGTGTTTATTTTTCTTTTGCCCGTTACAGCCAGGTTTTCAGCTACTGCCTCATAATTATTCTGTGGGAGGAAAGAGACTTTTCTCTTTTAGGAAAGGTTCTTGATGAAAAGTAATAAAAGGTAAAGCACAATTCAGGCTGAACGAACTTCTCAGTTGTGGAGTATGAGCCATTTAAGGGATGTGCATGAAGGAGATTTTTTTGAACTGATTAAAGACATGTTAGCAGAACATAAATAACTGAGTTTACCATAGTAAAGTGAAAATTAGCCTAGAAAATTGTACAGCCGTGGTTGTTTGCTCAAAAGAGCTCTGGTATATTTTGACTGCACTGAAATCAAGAAAGTAACTTTTGCCCTTAGTGACTAGACAAAGGCTCAAATTATCACCATGCCAGAGATTTTCAAAATAATGGGTAAATTAACATTTCAATTTATTGGACTGAAACAAGCACTAGAATCAGAAGTGACCTGTTTAAGGATGCCCTTTTTATTTGTCCTAAACTTCTTGTCTTTGATGATTCATTGTACAACGTCTAGAGTTTGAATAGATACCAAATGCTCAGAGAGGGGGAGAGACAGTAAAAAGTTTATGCAGGCTCTTTGTCCCTCCAGAAGAACCAGCTGACCTTGTTTCTTGCGTGCATGAAATGCATCTCCAAATATTTGCTTTGATTATATGTATGTGTACACATATATATTTAAAAAATCCTCTTTATATGTGCCTACATGTGCATGTGTATTTGGATGTGTGTATCTATTTGGTTCTTCATACAGTAAATCAGAAGAAAATGGGTTTTAGTTTTAGGAATGGACTTTCTGGTTTTGGTGAGTTGGTTAAGGGCTGACTTCCTCTTGTGAATTAAACTGCTTACAAAGACAGAAGTTTATTGGCTTGGTAGTTGAAATTTTAGTCTGTTATCCTCTTTGTCCATGTCAGTGTTTATACTTGTCAGATATTTGCCGTTTTTGTTCTAGTTGTCATTTGACAGATTTGGAAGCATCATGTGTGAAATTACTGAGGCTAACTAGGCCAGTATGGAGCATGGTCGGAGCTATTTAAGATGAGTGGAGGGACAGTGTCAGTGAATTGCATGGACTGACCGTGGCCAGCTTTCGTTGCCATGTGCTAAATTTTGTTGTGGCCAACAGTCACAAGACTCGCATCCCATACATTGTAAGGGTGGAATACAGGAGCATCCCAGGACAGTTTGACACGCAGAACCTGATGGTGGCTTCTCCAGACTCTCATGACGGAGTCATCAGTGAACGTGGCTTAGCAGTTCCCTGTCAATTTACTTTTTTTGTATAGCTGACAGCTAGCTAACATGAGAGCAGCCATGCCAGGAAAGTCCTGATGCTGATTTTGTGCTTTGCCCTAGCATAAAGAAGAGCTGGTGCATGACCATCTCATTCATGGTGGGGAAAAGCAAGAAAATTAAAGGGTTGAAGCAATCAATGGGCAGTGGTTGCTTGCATTTTGTTTGCAGCTCTGAGCATCAAAAGGCGTAGAAGCAAGCTGACAGATTGTTAATTCCTTTTCTTACACATAGCACCCGTTATAAATATAGAAAAGGAAGGAGGAGGTTTGGGCTTATTCCAGGCAGGATCCCAGTTCCCTCCATTTGGTACATGGGTGGTGTTTCCTCTTCTGGCACTTAGGGATTTGATTGTTTACACAGGTTTGCTTAGCGAGTGCACAATTTAAAAAATGATTTGACAGGAAAACAGACTTGCCTGCATGTGTGCACAGGAACATGGGAATTTATGCGTTCTGTATGGATGCAGGGCACGGACAAGAAACCCAGCTGCTGTGCTCAAGAGGAACGTGGCCTGTGATGGGAACCTCTTGCCCCACGCTCAGCCTTTGTCCTGCAGCTCCCAGTGCGTGGCTCCCTCCCTCCAGCTGCTGTGTGCCGGGGTGAGCAGGGAGGGGGGTGTGGCTGTAAGATGAAGTTATTCCTCAGGACTGGCAAGAATTATTAATTCTTGCTGTAGGTACTTGGTGTTTGGGGCACTGAAGGCCTGCTGCGGGTGAAAAAGGAAGACAAAGCTCCAGTGTCTTGCTGTGGCTCGCTCAGCTGTATTATACACGTGAAATAAATCATGCATTTATTTTACATAGTAGCAATAGTGACTTGTGTACGCAGGGCATCTATATTGCACAGGATGCAGCAGCTGTACCTGCAGTGGTTTTATTGTTGATTGCAATGTAGATTGTTTAGAAAACACTTAGAAATGCAGAAGGCAGAGCTAAAAATATTTGGATATCAATTGTGTGCTTAGGAGGTTATTTAATTAAGTTCATCAGGAGACTCAGTATTGCCCTTACATGTTGATGAAGATCTGTCATCTCTTCAGGTTTTGGTGAATACTTAAACAATATTATCTGCCTCTTTTGCATTGTTTTAATGACAGTTCTTCTAAGTAAAATGTGAAAAGAGAGAGAGAAGCTGAATTTGTCTTATATTCACATAATTTATCTTATGGTTGCTTAGCTCATGCTTGTTTCTTCTCAATAAATCACTTTAAAAGCCAGTTCAAATTTTCCATTTCAATATTAAGACATAATGCAGGAAGAGAAGTGAGTACAGCTTAAGAGTTGTAAATGGGAGAAGTCTTTTTAAAGCCTGCACAGAGTCTAATGTCATTAACAGTACCACTCACAAACCAGATTGTAAAATCTTTGGGTGTCACCTGTGCTGCTGTTTTACACTCCCCTGGTTGTTCTGTGTAGTCCTCCTGTTGCATAATGTTGGTTGTAGACCGAGTGAAAGAAAAGAAAGGTATTTCAGTATTTCATGACAGCTGCTTCAGTGATTTCAAATGAATCACGTGAGCACTTTCAGTTGTCTTTTTCTCAATTCTCATTACTCCTTGGCAACACTAATAAAGAAGAATATAAACGGCAAATTGAAGACAAAATGACAATCGTACAAAAAATTGGAACAACTTTTTCTCTCGTCTCAGTCCTGTGGGAGCCAATATTGTGCTCATAATTTTGTATTAGATGGATGTGGTAATCAGATTAAGTCAAAGTAGTGGAGGTTTTATCAGCCCTAGGGAAGCAGAGATGTCTTCCAGGGATGAACATAGCACCTCTTGCAATTTGAATTCTGTTTCAACAAAGCTGGGCCAGACACTTGTTCATTCTCATACCCTCTATGCTTTAACTTCACCAGCCATGCATTTCCTGCTCACTGGGTGCTTTCCATACCTCTCTCTTATATCTTCTGGATTTCTTTCCTTATTTATTCCTTTCTGTCCCTCACTTACTGCTAATAATTAGCTGTCTTCTGGAAGTCAGAGTGTTAGAGATCCCTGAAACTGATCTGTGTTGATAGTGCAGCCAACAGACAAAGGCAGAGCCAGGGCTGTTCCCTAGCCCTGGTGTCAGCATTGCCTGGCAATGTTGTAGCAGCCAAAAACTGGCTGGTTACAGTGGAATGGTTTTCTCTTCTTTTTTTTTTATTTTTTTTTTCCAAATTGAAAAATACTTCTATGTAAACCTGAAAAAATCTGGGGGTTTTTGTGTTTTTTTCTTGTTTTGGTTGTGTTTTTTGATAAAGTTGAATCAGTAGAACTTTGTTCAAGACTGATAAGAGCAATGTAATTAGATTGCAATTACATGATCTGATGTAACTTCTGCAAAATAACCTTTCAACTGACAAACAACCCTTGAAATAATTCTGTTTCAGTGCATCAAATAAAAGGATAAATCTTGGGCAAAGTTCTTTCAGATTTCTAAGACAGGCAAAAGACTGTTTTATACAAGGGTGTCATTTTTGTGTTGTAGGAATGACAAATGACAACCAGTGATTAGGAAATACTTCAGTAGAGTTGGTAGAGAGGCATTTAATAAGTAAGGAAATTAGTTTAAAGAATTCCAGTGTACATTGATGGTATGGTTTTAGAAGGAATGATAGCTTTTTCTGTGACCAGTAACCTGTATAGTGTTGAGAATTCATTTGAAATGCGAAGCATGGGACAGGCCAAATAACCTGGACATAGAGTATCTGGAAAAATGTGTCACTTATTACAAAATGTAAAATAATGATAATTGATGGTAAAATAAAAATTATATCTTGATATTAAACTAGCTCATGCATTTCTTTGACTGGAATACACGTTGGTCTGTGTCGTGGAGGCAGTTGGGTCCAGCTGAGTAAGACTGGCTTCCAAATCATAGCCATTTCCTGAGTTGGCGGCTCAATAATGCTTTCACCAAGCTGTGCTCCCTGTTATTGCTGGCCCTTGTCCTGGGAGCTATGCTTCCTGTAGTTAATTAGATCAGAAAAAGATGAGCTGTTCTCCTCTCCCTCACTTCAGGTTCATGTCTGGATGGTCTCAATTCCAGTGCTCAGTAGCACAGCTCACTGAGCTGGCTGCTAACCTGAGAGCCCCCCTTCAGTGAGAGGATCTGTTTTCCCTTCTCAGTTTGAGAAGAGAGTAAATTCCAGCTAAAATTGCTCCTTTGTTAACATCAAACCCAGTGTGACTGTGGTTTGGGGAAAGAGGAAGTGTAATGCTCCCAGTGCCTTGGTCATGTTGGGTATTTTCATAGCTTGGATTTAAAATCTTCCTTTCCTGCTCTGAGTTACATCAATATGCAGAAAAAGATATCATGTTCTCTAATTAATGGTGAAATGAGTCCTGGCAAATACGGTCCTCCATGTACCAAGCAGCCAGAAATGGTTTAAAGGTTCCAATACCAGGCGATGTCAAGCTTGCCTGGAAAAGCCAGCTGTAATAGGAGCTAAGCTGGATCAGCTGAGTTCTTGGCTTCTCTAAAATGATCTGCAAAGAGCATTAATTAGTAGCATATCAGCAGACTGACATTTAAGAATCTTCATTAAAAATCCAGTGATGATATTGGTCAGCAACAGTAACACCATCTCGTCATTGAGGATTTAAGTAAATAAGGTTCTGAGGACAGAGGTTGTAAGTAGGTGATGTTAAATGAGTCAGCTGCATTTGGTGCCTTGCACACCACACAGCTGGGAGATGGCAAGAAAATGCAAAAACACTTGCTGTGGCCACTGCTTTTTTTTTTTTTTCTTTATCTATGTGTAGTTTTCCCTTTTACATTATAACAGAATAATCTCACATTAAAAGGATATCAAAATGCACACACATGAACAATTAGAAGCAGTAAATGATTATTCATTTTTGCCTAGAAAAATATGTATGTGAGGGTTCCTCACCTTTCTGAGGAGGATGCATGGAACAGCTCATTGCAGGCAGCAAGAACAGGACCATGTATTTTTACACATTGCTTTTGAATTTAGCAAAATACTGAAGGAGAGTGGGAGGGAATCAGCCTCATTTGTTACAGTATTTGAAACCTGCAACTGTTCCCAGGTGGTTACAGTCAGTCCTCAGTAGGAGGACTAGGACCAAGTTCCCTCCTTCCAGTGTCAGAAAGGTCACAAGCTAGAATCCGGAAACATTATTCACCTCATGTGCCAAATGCAGATTTTCTGAAAATAGCCATATGCCAGTTTGTTATGGTGATGTGCACATGCTTGAGCTAGTATGTTGCTTCTGATGCCAAGTGTCTGTCTCAATGAGATGAGTAAAGCAGAGTGTCGGTGCAGCGAGTATAATCCATTCTAATATTAGAACGTGGGGCTGGATCCTGCTGGCCCAGCCACGGCGACTGCAGCTCGGGGTGCTCAGCACCTCTGTGCCCTCTGCAAACAGCTTTTCCAGTTTCTCTTTATTTTATTTATTTTTCTAGGAAGTATGAGTAAAGGACAGCTAATCCTCTCACAAAATACAGTTGCAATATGGTCTAGTGGACAAGTACTGTGTTGAGTATTTGTTTGTCTCAATTAATGCACGTCTAGCTTGACAAACAACCCTACCCATCATCATCCGTATGTGGAAAGGGAGTTTACAAGTGATGAAAGTAATACCATTAAAAACCAAAGAAAATCCCTGCCCCAAACCCCCAGATTTAACTTATCTGGCCTTGTCTGAATTTGAATACCAAGGTTAAGGACTTCTGAAAATGAAGTTGTACAAGGAAGTAGCAGCATTGAAGTGTTGGGGGATAAGTTGGTAGGTAGGTGGGAAGTGTTACTTCCCAGGCTCTAGCTTGCTTTGTTATTAGGAAGGGAGTTTGCCTGCATAACTAATAGTCAGATATCTCTATCCCACCCCAAACCTTTAGGAAAACCCAGCTCAGAGCCCTGTGTTGACTTTGAAATGGCAAACTGGGTAGGACTGACAGGAGAACTGTTCAGAGCTGATGCTGCCACCTTTGGGCCAGCTGGAAATATCTCCCTATGGTGTCATGTATGTTTTCCAAACCACCGGTTGCAAATAAAATTTTAAATTTCCCTGACCTCTAGAGATTTTGAGCACTAGTCTAGTCCAAAACTCCCATTTAGTGCAGGCCTACATATTAGACTTGAACTTAAAACCAAAATTGCACCTATGTCATAATAAGTATTGGTATTAAAATTTAGACCATGCGATTGTAAAGAGCAAGAGTGCTCATTTTAGTCAATATTAAAATCTACTCTCTCTTGCCTATGTTTCATTTCAGTTGATATTTACTTCTAATAAATAGATCAGTGTTGATGTTTAATTCAGTAGTGCTTAATATTCACTTGTTAAAACATTAGAAAAACCAGAAACCTTTTTTCTTTACAACCCCTTGCTACTCAGCACTTCCCACCTGTCAAATCTATCTATTTAAATGCTTTTTATACTTTGGTCAGTTTTAAAAGCATTAGGGCAGATATTTCTAAAGATATTTCTAAACATAATTGAAAAATAAAGATACAGTGTCAAAAATGTGTGGTGCTGTGTCTCTGACTATGGTACTTATAGGAAACTCATCACCATAGTAACTAAGCCTCTGCTAAATAATTACCAACAGATTTGTTCTTTTTTGTCTTCTAACTATGTCTGGCCTTGACTATAATTTTAAATATAAGAATTGTATATACATACATGTTAGCACACTGCATTTGGAAGATAAGCCAAAGAACTCACCATATAGGACCCTAATTCTTGCAGAAGTGATTTCTGATTTCTAGGTGTTCATGGCTGCTGTTTTCTCACAAATGAAAGAACAGTGCAGAACAGTTTTAATAAAGGCTATCTTAGTGTTACAGCTATCATGGAAAGCCAGACATCAGAAAAAAGCAAGGGTTTTCTACACAGCCAAAGCAATTTCTTGAAAGACATTAGATTTGTGTTTAATAAGCAGCTATTTCAAATAGCAAAGTTCCCTGCCTTGGCTGTTCCTCCTACTCCATCAGCAGCACTTGGGCAGTACCTTACTTGTGGTAGATCTGTGGTGTTGCATTTCACCTTTTTTTTTTTTTTTTCCCCTTTTTCCCTGCTGTATTGTGCAAAGCAAATGTTCTAATTTGGTTTGGAGGATTTGCTGTCCTGCAGGCTGTGTAGCCTGGGTGAACAATGAGCAGAGGAGCCAGCTGCAGACTAGGGGGTTTCAGCATCCTCATTCACTTTTTGAGTTGCTGATGATCCTTCCTCTGAACTCTTCTCAAGCAGAGTGAGCTCACGTTTACTTCAGGAGCATTTTGAAGAACACAGAAGTCTTTTACAAAATCCGTGGCTGCTTATGGGGAAAGTGGCCTGCTTCTCCTTTGTTTTATTGCCCAGAAATGCTGTTTAATGGGCATATTCTATTTGTAACCCCATTCTTTTGGGAGGAATCTGCTAGCTTTCCGTGCTACTCTTAGCAGTGAGATAAACTTCGTTCTCAAAATGTGCTCAGCTTGAACAGTCTGAAGAGATCTAGTGACATGTTCATGCCTTGAACATGGTCTTGGAAAGCAGTGAATTTGGGTTGAATAATGACATATGAAATCTTTGTGCTTCTGGCTGAGCTCAGTTTCATCTTGTTTGTTGGGAGATCAAATGGATTTTTTTTCTGTAGTAGCTAATGCAGCTTGGTCCTTCAAAGAGCTGACAACCAAGTGATCTCTGACTTGTAGGTTTTTCTGGGTTTTTTTTTTTTTTTTTTTTTTTTTTTGTTTTTTTTTTTTTTTTTTTGTCTGAGAGTTGTTACTTGTGTTAAACAGGCCATGAACCACTTAGGACCAGACTTCTGAAGCCAGTATGTGTTACCTGTGCTCACAATCAACTAATTGAGGTGAGGCCCAGATAAGTCCAAGCTTGTAATTTGGTTTTTCACCTTCAGTTATTTGCATTGAAACCCTCTTCTCTCTGTCCTGGTGAGAAACAGCATCCAGATGTTCATCTGACAAAGGTGAACATGCACTTTTTAAATTTTTTGGTTGTGGGAGGAACTAAGGAAGGGGGAAAGAGGAAAAAATACAGTAAGGGCGGAGATCGTTCTTGACTTTTCTTGTGAAATTCTGGCATGAATCCTACAGGTTGTAGAAGTTGGTGTTTTTTGTTGTGTTTGGGTTTTGGGATTCTTTTTAGTAAAACAACCCCACAAACTGTTAATTGGAGCTAGTCTTTAGCACATTAAATATTCGTCTGTTTGAGGTACAGGCATGAGGTCTCTCAAGACAGTAGCTGCACTGTGGGGTCTCAAGCAGAATGTAGGTTACCCTAGAAACAGTAATAGGAGCAAGACCAGTACCACAGAGGAGCCTGTCATGTGGTACTTTGAATTACCACATGTAAGAGCAGTAACTTGGGACCTGTACTATAAAAGTAATTTGTTGCCATAAAATGTGTACTTAAAATTGGATTCTTCTAAGTATACTCTGTAATTGTTGAAATGTATGTCTGGACTGGGTTAGGAGATGCAAAAGAGTTCAGAGCAGTTTCTGTTAATATCATACAGGAGCCTCGTGTAGACGTACAGGTTTGAAGTTGAACTGAGTCAATGAGATGAGCATTATGAAATATACTCAAACTGTTTCCCAAGGAATCAAAGTTGCAAATTTCAGCACTACCATTCCTTTGAAATCTGGAAACTTAAATATGTTCTTGAACTGGATGTGGAACATCTCTGCAAATAAGAAAGTAGGTCCACTCAATGTGTTATGAAATTTGTTAAAATTTGGTTCAGCAGGACATAAAATGTACATGCACAGATTTCATTAGCTCAACCCATGTTACTTATAGCAGTGATAAGCACTATCCCAATCCGTTATCTAACAATAATCTTCTAAATGGGGGTATGTTCAAATTCCAAATATCTTTGCTAGTGCAATAAGGGAAAAGAGCTTCTCCTCTCTGAAAATGATTCATTTTGGGAAATGTTCTTGAAAAAATCTCCTTGTATCCTAGCTAAGGACATGCATATTAAGTCTAATCTGCAGTTTTAAATTCTGCCGAAGATGAAGATTTATGATCGAGGTTAGATTAAACCATGGCAATATTGTCTTGGTTAGTATAACAGCAAAGTATGTAAGTGAATTTTAGGCTAGAGAAAGTACAATTTCTTGTTCATAGTATCTATCCCATTTAATCTGAATTGGAGAAGTCATGGATATAACGTCTCAGTCATTATTACTCTTAACAGACAATTACTCTTCTACTGACTCATGTCCTCTGACATACGGTTTGCTGCTTCTCAAGCCATTTCTAGACTATTAAATAGCCAAATATTCCTTTTGAGCTAAGCTCATGGACCTTCAATTGTAGCTTGTATTTATGCAGTTGACTTTTTGTCCATGTCTCTCATTCCTTTTTTTGGCTTGCATATTCTAGTTGCTTTTCTTTTAAAATGTGGATGGATTTCTAGTTTTTAAATTTAATTGGTTTGGGGGATCTGATTATTAAAATAAACCAAGTTGCTATTGCATGCTGGGAAATACTGAGCTATATTTCCAAGAATTAAGTCTTGCCCAATGAGAGTTCTGCATGTTAGTAGTCACCAAATAGCAGTAAGCAGCTTGACAAAATTTTTCCAGTTTCATCTTAAATTTTGTTTTAGTGTGTTTAGTTGGTCATTTGCTTCTGTGTAACATCATTTGGATAGTTGGGAATGTGTATAAAATTATTGGATATAATCCTGTGATAACTGAGAGAGATTTTCATCTACTTTGTGTGCTTTAGTTTCCAATTTCAACACCATCCTTTCCATGTATGTTCCACCAAGAGAGAAAATAGTGCACAGTGTTTCAGCTGACTCTTTGACCTCTGCACAGTGTAAAACATGAGATATATAAGGATTAACGAGGTCTGGTTTGCTCTGAAAATGGAATTATGTTAAATGATTAAGAAAACCAAATCTCTGTGGATTTTGTCAATAGATTGGGTAACAATCTGTGTGAGCGAACAGCTACTGAGAAATGTGCTTTTTAATAAAAATGTTGTGTTTGTTTTGGATAACATCTAACGAGGGGAGTCTAAGAATTAGTGGGAATGAAAGCAGCAACACAGTACAGAATTGCCTCTGAAGAGTCTCTAGAATTAAATCAAGTGGCTGTTTTGGGTTTTTTTTCCCCCAAAACTTGAGGTCCTTTATCCTGAAGAGTGATTCTCACAGATTTTCTACTCTAATGGTCCTGAGCAACCTGCTGCTGCTGTTGCTGATCCTCTTGAGTGTGTGTGTGGGTGGACTTCCAGCCTCAGCCACTGTGTCACTCCCTGGAATTAACTGGAATTTGCCCTAAGGGATAACTTGAGAGGATTGGATTTTGCCCATAATCTTCCTTTCACAGTTCACAGAGGTGAATTGATCTGCCTTCTGTTTAGGGTGGCCATAAAATTTTGTGGAGTCAAATTTGTCTTTTGATTAATAACATGAATTTAATAGAGGTGACTGTTTGCTTCTGTGCTTTGAATTGGTATTAGAGGAGTCTTTGTTCTTGAGAGTAGGTACCGGGGAACTCTGAAATGAATGGCACCGCTTCTTGAATTCTGAATTTCATTATGCTTAAAAAATAAAGCTGTACATGAAAACAAAAATTCATGTAGTTAGCTGAATTCAGTAATTTGTTTGCATGGTTTAAGGTTTCTAGAAAATGCTTTCTGAAGCGTGTAAATCGGTCTGCACAATGTGAAGATTTCTAGCAGATCTTTAAAGAGAAGATTGTAGAAAAATAGCTAAAACTTTTTTTTCTCTGTAATTATTAGGATCTTTACTAAATTTTAAAAATTGAGATGGGTTTGCCATTAAACATTGACCACCTTAAGGGACCTTTACTTGATGTTTTCAGATTAACAGCCCTTTCTTCTAACAGCCTTTTTCGTTATAAAGAACTGATCAAAATTTTTTAAAATGGTCTTTTGTTTGTGAGCTTGTAATGAGTTCTACAATTTCCCTGTTTTTACATGAAAATAATAGAATTCATTATGTCTCAAATTTTTTACTTACTACCTGACCAAAGTCATGTGTCTCCATCAAGGTGATCTATGTGCTTATTCTCCATCAGCTATTCACTACAAAACCACTGAAATGTATCTTCGTTTAAATTATGGGAGAGGTGAATTTCATGGCAGAGCACAACACCTTTTTGTTGCCACTTGAAGCTCATTCTAAATCTAGATCTAAATCTGAATTCTGACTTCCATTACGTGCTTATTAAAACCATGATGTTCAGTTATTTATCTGAACCTCTTTATTCTGAGTGTTCAGTTTTTCCTTCTCCCCCTTCACCTTGTTTTGCATAAATCCTCTTTCCTGTATCCATATTATTGTTATTTTCAAATAGTACAGGAAAAACAATGTGTTTTCTTCTTGTTGAAACAGATAACACGAAAAAGATTCAGCAGCTAAAGCCATGGGTATTTCCAAGGGCAGAACAGCGCTAATGTAACAATGAACAAATAATAAAATCCACCACAGAGGGATTTCAAGTCTATAAAACAAATAACTTGTATGAATACGATAATAGACCGATTGGGTACAGAAGTGATTTGCATTGGTACAGCTACGGGTCTGTTTTGAAAAATGTAGCTGGATGTCAATTTGAATATTTTCAGGATCTGAAAACATCACTGTCAACTTCTTTCTTTATTCAGAAATTCTTATGCAGGGACTGCTAGAAAGCTGTGCTCGTACAGATAGATTAGAAATAAAGACAGTGTAAACCAGGCTGTGTAGCTGAATATAAACATCTGGAAGGTGGAAAGTAAATTATTTTTTTTTTCATTTTAATATTCAGAAATTTTAGCCGGAGAGTTTTGTGCTCAACATCAAGATATGCCACAGGATGGCCTTTCCTTCAAGACTTGTATTGAGCCTTGTATAAGTTTAACTTTAGTAAAAAGCAGGTGGGTGTAAGGCATGAACCCTTGGAACTGTGAGGTTTAAATGTGCTGTCACGTGAAGCAGGTTTTAAAGCACGAATATAATTCTTTTTACCCCTGTGAGATTGTTATGGATTTTTGTTTGAGATGACAGCCTCCTCCCTGCCTCTGTGGCTACATCAGGTTACCTGCCTGCAGTGTATCTTCATAAAGCTGGGTGCTTTTTCTGCATATGTAGTCACCTAATAAAGGTGTCTGTTGTGTGAATATATTACATTAAACTTATGAAGTGATTTTTCAACTTGGTTAAAGCAGGCATAAAATAATTAAACTTGTTTTTCAGGGGTGAATGTAGTCTATACTAGAACAAATCTAACAAAAACAATGGAGAAATATTAAGAGTAATCAGCCAAAGGGGGAAAAAACAATTCAGGCTTTGAAGTCAGCCTGAATCATGCCTGCTTTAAAACAAATACTTGAAACAAAGAAAATAATTATTCTTCAATTTTAATTATTTTTCAGCTTGAAAACAAATCGGTATACTAAAGATATGGGTTCATTTTTGGTTGCATACTTGTTTCTGTAGAGTCTTAAGGTAGTTACTTAATCTATAATTTACAGCTTTTATTCAGTTAAATACCTTGACAATATGCTTTTCTTTTACTTCGTGTGTCGTGCTTGATTTTAGGTACAGCTGCTTTGAAATCTAGTAATTCAAACGTATTTCAGGCTAACTGAATTCTTACTCCCCAAGAATTAGCCCATTATGGAATTCAATTACTTCACAAAATATATTCCTGTCATATGGAACAATTCAGCAATGGAGTTAACACCTCATTCATACCTTAAAGAATTCGAACGCTGACTTAAGGGAATTAAGTGCTGAATTTAAATGCAATCTTCTAGCGCCATGTGTTTGGAAACTCGTAGATAAAAGATCAGTTTAATAGAATTGTGGCTCCCCTTGTCTCATATCTAGCAGAGCACAGATGCAGATCACAGTATCTGTTCCATGTGATGCAGCTGTGCAAAACCACAAAGGACAAACATAGTCAAAAAAATACCTTTGAGGGACCAGAGCAGCTGCATGTACACAACCATGAGCAGAATCAGATCCGAAAGGTAACTGAGAAGGTCACTTACCACACCATTTCAGGAGTATTATATCAATGTAAAGTAGCTGGAAGGTGTCTTTATATGATGAATGTTGTGTATGTGTCTGATCTGACTGTCATGTTGTTTTCTGTGTAGAGTCAGGGAGCTTCTGGCAAAAAAGGATGAGAAAAGTTTAAAAACATACTAGCAAGTATTTTATTGACTTTGTATTGCAATGTCACTTTACTGACGCAAGTGACTTTTACAGCACTTTTGCTTCTGATGCTAAAACTGTATTTGATGTCTAAGGTTTTACAGGTCTTCTGGGGGGAAGATAGTGTGGCAGAGTAAACTTAAGTCTGTGAATTTAGAAGGCAGTAGTTTACAGAATTGATAGTGAACCTCATCCCACACTTGGGGGATTACACACTTGGGGTTAGTCTGCCTGGCCTGATCTAAGCATGGGACAAATCTGCTGGGCGTGTTGTTATGTTTGCTTTTAATGCAGTATTTGATACAGAATCTGGTCACAACTGCTGGTATGTAGCAGACTGTAAATCTAAACCCTCTTTGCCTTGTTAAGAGTCGTAGTTGGCTGCAGACCAGTGGTCAAATCCCCAAGCAGGCGAGGAGCACAGGCTGCTCGTGAAGAAAGAAGGCATCGCTGTCTGTGGCTGTGCAAGCCTAACAGAGCAGCTAAACAGAGCTTGGAGATGCAGCTGATGAGTATAAAGACAAAGTAAACCTGGTTCTCCCAGGGCAGTTTTGGCAGGTTTAGGAATATATTTGGCAGTTTTGTAGGTTAGGAATAATAAGGTGGGAAAACAGCTCTTCTTTTTAAGAAAACTGGTTGAGGAACTGAACATTTTTAGACCATCATTGGCAGTTCAGATACTTAGAGGTCTGAGGGAAATTTTATTTACTTTCATTAAAAGTTCATGCTGGCAAGGGAAAAGGTTGAAACAACTTCTTTTCCAAGCTATCATAGAAAAAAATCCTTGAAGATTGCCTCCCTGAATGTAATCATCTGATCAGGCTTATCCCAAGAGAGTGAATTCCATAAACTCCTTGTTTTGGTGAGAAATATGTGGACTGAGATTACATTTTGATGAATCAGTTATTTAACTCCAGCTCCAGGATAGTCTGGCAGAGCAAGCGACACGAGACAGTGTCCTGGATATATTAATTGTGCCTTACTGTGAACAATGGGCGAATTCTGGCATGTTCCCAGAAGCCTCTGAAAAAATGTCAGCTCCCACACAGTGAGTTGATTTACTTCTAGGTGTAAACAACACAGGTGCCAGTGTTACCTGTGTGCTGGGCAGCAGAGTAAAGTGAACTGCCCCATGGAATGCAGCCTTGGTGGGCAGGGAAGCTGTGAAGAGTGCAGGTGTCTGTCAGGCAGCCACAGCTACCAGCCAGGGCTGCTAGGCTCAGCCTTTCCTTTTCTAGTTTACAGGTGCTGACCTAGTGAGCACTACATGAGGCACTGGTGGGGTTGCTTGTGTAGTTTTTGAGGTCCCCAAAGTGTCCTAAAGCTCTGTCCAAAATGAAAAGCTAAGTAGTAGCATTGCACTGGTCATGACAAATCCCAGCAGCTATTAGAGGGTTAGCAATAGCTAAAGCTATGGCTGATGGTATCATTTTACTGAAAGAGGCTGTGTTGGCTAGTACATAATGATTAACTCCCTCTGCACATTTTTAAAAGAGTCCTAGAGCCCTTAATTTCTCTTTAAAAGTCTCTAGAGGTAAGCAAAAGAGACCTTGTAGTACTTACCTGAAAGGCAGCACTTCTAAGCTGTGCAACTTCCCCATGCTGTGTAAAGCACCAGCAGGAGTACTTTAAGTGCAGGTTTTTGTGAGGATTTCCACATATGACTCCCTTCTAGTTCAGCCAGACTTCTGACATCTCTGAGCTGATGTTGTTGATTAAGTGCTTAATACATTCTGTACCCACACTGCTGGTGCTGCTGGGTTCCTAAACTTGAAGAATTGTGGGTAAAAGGCAACTGGCTTGAAAGACACTCTTCCTCTGATAAACTTCTTTGTATCACACGTACAGTTTTTTGGATAACAGTACTTGCAGGCTTGGCTTACAGTTCACTCTGCCAACCTAGTCCTCAGAATATGGCATGGAAAGGATGTTTAGTCTGCATTAGCAACAGCAAACCACCAAAATCTCTGTATGAGAGAAATGGCAGCATACTGGAGGGGTTTAAACCCTGTTGCTTTTGCACAAAGAAAGTTTAAGGCAGAGCTGTGAGTTCAGAACACGAAGGGTTGAATAGTGGATGACCAAACTTTGCTTTTAAAAATGCCATATCTGGGTGGTGTGTGGTTTGCACCCACTTGTTAGATATTTGCTTTGTGGAGTGGGTTCAAGCACCTAAATCAGTAAAGCTGCACTGCTTTGAATGGAGATATGTTTTATATTACAGATGCTTTCCTGGGAGCTTTGCCTGGGCCTGATAATAACTTGGTTACTTCTGAAAGCAAAGATTGAAAACAATTGGGCTGAGTGCTTTTGAATAACACATTATTAATGGTTTGACACTGTTATTGTCTTCTGTCTTCTTAGGCCCTTCAAGGTGAAAAAATTCTCACTATTAACTCTTCCCAGTGTGTCACTAAATCTCCTTGAAAACTGGTTAAATGGGTGGTATTTAAAGAAATTGGCGTGTGGTTCAGTAATTACTGATTACTTTATCAATTTCTTTAGTGATTACATGTATTTACATGTTAGTTTTAGTCTCCATTGATAATTTACACCTTAAAGAGACCCTGGGGCCTAGTGTCAGTGGTAATATTAGAATGAATTTTTCATCTGAAAACAGTGGGTGTCAGACTCTGCTATGAGGTGTAAATACCGTAAGGAAGATATAGCACTGAAGGTGATTTTGTGCTCAAATATTAGAGGCTTATGTTCTGCAGCTCTGGTCTGTTTAGGACCTGTGCTTTGCTGGATCAATGTGTTCTAAGAAATAGTACCTAAGTGATTTTTCTTTCTACAAGAAAATAAAAAAAATCTTTTAATGAAAATCCTTTTAGTAGCAACTCTCTAGCAAATAACAGCTGTTCACATTTACTGTTAAACTGTCTATAAAAGAACTTGCAAACCAGCAGCAGTAACAACAGAGCTCCTATACTTGAACAGGAAAATGAAACTTCCAACCTACTAATGTGCTCTTTGCCCTGCTCAGTGGGTCCTTGTTATCTCAGTGGTGCCTGAAATTTATGTTAAAGATAGCCTACTTTTCTTTATTGTGAGCCACGCCGTTTGCGAGCTCTGCTGAATGCTTTGCTCCTTTTCATGCAGCAGAACTCAAAGGATAAAATGGTACCCCACTATGGCATGCTGGGCACCTGGGAGTGGGCTTGGCAGGGTTGTGTAAAATACAGCCTAAACAGGAAACAGTTGTGTAAAGTGAGAAAAAGCTGTAATTTTTAAGAGTTTAGGGAATGATTACCTTGCTAGTAACTACCATCCAAATATTGCAAAAACCTGCAAACTCAGTTTGGAAGAGGAGTAGGAAAGTGAATTTGCAGATTTTATGCCTTCTCTTAAGCTGCAAACAAATACACTCTGCTTTTGAGAAAAGAAATGTGCTCGGGGGCTGCGGGGGGTGTGGGTTTGTCAAATCAAATCACTTCTGAGCCTTTTTCCACAGGCTGGACATGAGCTCAGTGCAAATGTTGTTTGCCGAGTAATTTCCATGTATGCAAATGGTTCTTAATGTGATGTGAAGAAAATAGTTTCATTTTACTTGTTGATTTAATGTTAGACTTGTTGTTTTGCCATTGCTCACACATTTTTGGCAGCCAGAGTTTTCAGTCCAGGAAAAAAGCAAATGGAGGATTTGGGAGTTCCTGCACCAACATAGTTTGCTCCAGTGACTCTTAAAGGCAAATGGTAGATTTTGCTCCCCTTCTGTGATTGTGTAAGGCAGAGCCCAGTTCCTGGCTCCATTTAGCCTTAGAAATATCAAAAAGGAAAAGGTGAGGTTTCACTATCACTGAATTCTAGTGGCTGGTCAAAGATAGGCAAGTCCTTGGTGCTTGATTCTTCTCTCTGGATAGTCCCTACGGAAAGAAGCAGAGCATAAGAAAGGAGAATTTAAGGAGCAAGGTCTACATGCACAGAAAAATACAAGGATGGCATCTAAAACTTATGATGATAGTTTTTACTTTCAAGAGGAAGTGATAAGAGCTTTCCAGAGCAAGGAGAGCTATCCCGCAGTGTTCTCAATTCCCTTCTGCAGTTCTGAAAGCATAGCAATGTAACAAGATAATTTTTTAAGGCAATTTCAGTAGTGGAGACAAGAAGGAATTAAAGCCTAGATGAGGCTTCTAGCAGAAGCTGGGAACAAGGTAGAGATGAATTTTGGCAGCTTTTCCAGGGCTGCTCTTTCAGCAGTAATGGTTACTTATGCTCAGCATCCCTCTTTGCTGGGAACAGCAAATGATTGCTTCTACATCTGGTGTTTCAGAGATCTGGCCAGCTGGCAGGGAAGTGCCTCCCCACGGACTGAATGACCCTGTCCCCTCAGAGACTCCACGTGGGTGCTGTCCAGGGGAACAGGGGATTTCTGTGACTCTGGCTTACATTTCTCCTGGCTGGAGCAGGGGAAAGGCTCACCACACTACTGCACACCACTCTTTGCCAAGACTGGTCCTGTCAAACCCTTTCTTTGAAGTCTAATAAGCTCGGGGTGTTGTGGAATGGGGGAATATGGCTGGTAAAAGGTCATGTCCCTGGGCCTTGACTGTATTTATATCAAAGGATACTTTTAGAGTTGTTGATAATCTGTCAGGCAGCATGATGAGATGCAGAGTAAACCAGAATCTCTTTGATTTCTTCACTGGTAAGGTTATCTGTATGCATATCGGTCTTGTTTTTCTGTTCTTAGCCTTGGGCTTTATACAGCTATTGATTTTTTTTTTTTTTTTTTCCTGGTTGTTACAACATTAATGCTTATTCAGGTAAAGATATTTGTTATTTTCCCAAGACAGCCTCACAATTCATTAAGAATGTGACAGGCTCCTGTGTGCTGGTAATGACTGCTTTAATTCCAGCAAACAGGATGCCTTCCAAACAGCAGGTTAGATATTCACAGCTAGTTCTGTGGTCCATTACAGCAATTCCTTTTCTTCTTCACTGCAGCTAGCATTAGTATTCAAAAGCTGAAAGCATGTTGGTCGAAAGCTACCTAAATATTTATGGACTATTGCTAGGGTCAGAGTAACAAGGGCAGCAAATGAAATTAAAGATTTACACCATGAAACAAAGCGACTTATCAATCACTCTTTGCCAAGTTGCTTCGGCTGTTTAAAGAAGTTATTTTCCTAGGAGATTTCTTATAAAGATGAACTTCAGCGTGAAATTTTGATCTGTAGTTTCACTTTAATGTCTGTGTTATTTCTTCCAACAAGATGAGCTGGTGAAGACTTTGCACAACAGACAGTGCTGGCTGGTGCATAGCTTGGTTCAGTAAGAACAGTACTTGACATCTTTTATTAGGGTATATCAAAGTCTCTGTCCAACTTCAGGTCATAAATACCACTGAGTGAGTGAGGAAATAAATGAGAGGAGAAACTGAGACGCAGCAACTTTAGAAAATTCCTATGCCAAGTCCGGCTTAAGAATAGAAACCAGGATTTGGGCAGGCTTTACATTTAAACTTTGCAGTCAAACCTTGGGCTGGATGCGGAATCTTGCTGTGCCGAGCAGTGGGCTGAGATGGTTTTATGTTTTTCTGGAGGAGTGTCAGAACCTCAATAACCTGGCATCTGCATTAAATGAGAAATGACACTTTATTGTTTTGTGAAAGCATGGCAGAACATATATTTGAAATGGAAATTGCCTTGCTTATTCTGATGAAAAACTCTGAGCACAGAAGACCTGCTTTCATTATTTTGATTAGAAGCTAAGTATTTTGCAATAGCAAGCAGGTAGAAAAAAAGCCAAATTTGAGAGGAGAAAATACTTTTTATTCCTTCAATTTTCTAATTTTTTTTTTTTTTTGCTTTGAGACGTGTATATTCACAAAAACAAAGTAAAACAAGAATTTTTATTTTTATTTTGTTGTGAGATAAATTTAAGTGATTATCTAGCAAGGACTCCATAATGTGACAGCACAATGGGAACAAATAAAGAGAAAATGAACTGAAGAGTAAATGGCTTTAATAAGCAGCATGCCATCTTTTTCTTTTGGATTTTAGCTGGGGCTGCATAAAACAGAGCCCCAGGACCTGACTTAGTATTAATGCATTTTCTAGTTTTCTTTCTTTACTTGAAGAGAATAAGTCTGGGTATGTTAGCACAATATAATACTGATAAATTTTTAAAAAATTACATTTACGTAAAAAGTGCATGCACATGTGCAGAATACCTTTTGTTTTAGCTAGGAAAATTCTAAGGTAGATCAAAACCTGTTAAGAACAAGCGTATAATCTTCCCAGTTAAATATTGAAATAGCATTTATTTGCCCAAAGTAATGAACATATGCACCGGTGGCAGCTTGGAATCAGCATTTGTGTTTTGCAAATGAAACTGGTCTCTTTTGATGACTCACTACAGCAAAGTTGTGTTGCTAATCACTCAAAAGGGATTTTGGATGTACTCGGAGAAGGTACATCCTTGCTTGTTCTAGTGGAGTGCCTGAACCGCTAGCATTTGCAAATATTTTGGTTTGCAGTAATTGGTGGTTCTTTTGCTTTCCAGGGAAGTAAGACCTTAATGAAGGCAAGAAAAAAGAAACCTAAGAAACACATAAAGTGGTTTTCATTCTTATTATATAAGGCCAAAGGATTCATGGAGAGGATCTGAAATTTATTGTCTCTAGATGAGGTTGCTGTTGTGTGTCCTGTCCTGTCATCCCCCTGCCCTGAGGAGCAAGATAGCTGCAACTTTACTGAAATCCTCAACAGCTTTTTTAGGCTCAGCATCTCCCCAAAATCACATGCAGAAAGGTGAATTTGTGTATTTTCCAGTATTGCTGACTGCACTGTGATTTAAACTGTAACATTTTGCTTAGAATCACAGCAATTCAGATCCTGGATGTACCAATCAGAGTATGTCATTTGGGCCACCAAAAAAAAAACACCACCAACAACAAAATACGGAACTTAATATCTTTAGAAATTCAAGTTTTGCTGATTGTTAGCCTGGAAAGAATCTTGCCCTGAAGAACAGTTCTGTTGCTGAGTCATTAAAGAAGGCTCTGACACATGGGCACTCCGGTCTTATCCTGGCTCATTAATATTGGGCTGATGTTATGCTGCATGACCAGTTTGAAAATTTCAAGAACTTCACCAGCGTCAGAGCACCCCCCTTATTTAGCATTCACAGACATGCCTGTCTAAACATAGAGTCTTTGTGTTGTATTTTACTTTAACTGTATCATCCTTTCCCCAGTGAGAAGGAAGGTGCACGCAGCCACAGATGCCAGAGTGAAATTCCTCTGGCTGCCCTGTGAAAAAATTCTGAAAATTCCCTATCAGTTAAGAATTTTAGATGAAGATATTTACCACTAAGGATCATCAATAATGATTTTTTTATTAAAGATTGAACTTGTGACATTTCCTCAACTTTTGAACCTTGTGCAATACCTAATTGAAAACGTCTTCATTTTTCCCACTCAGGATGAAAGACATCTAGCATTTCACATCTTTTTATCTCTGTTAGAGGAATCAGTTTGTTTTTCCTGTGAAATTGATGCTTCCTCCAGAGCTTGTCTTTCCCTCACTCTCCATTTACTGGCTGTGGTACTGCATGTCTGTCTCAGCCAAGGTGGTGCTGCCAGCATCAGTGAAATGTTTCTGTGCAAAGACCAAGTTAACCAACAGCTTTAACTAGGTCTGAATGGCTGCCGGGAGTCAGACACTGAATTACCTCACGGCTCTGGCCACCCTGAGAGATCTAAAGGCACACTGCAGAAAGTTGAGGGTTTATGCATTCACATATTTCATGCGAGACCGTAATTACAGAATATTGGTTTAAAAATAATTCCTGACGATGATGGGGGAGTTAGGCGTGTTGTAGCTCTACAGCAGAGGATACTGACTCTGAGTATCAATCAGTCTAGAAGGACGTGGGTGTGGAGTAGATTTTCCTTGCTTCATTTTTTAGATGCAGTTAGTAAATGCACTCTAGAATACAGTGCTTGTGTATTTTAAAATGTATGCGTACCCTGTGTTTGGCTCTTTTCCATGGTGTGGGCTGTAGGATGAGCTGTACTTTTCCCACTTCGGTCATTCAGCTTGGACGAACTCTTTTCCTAAGAAAGACTCTTGAGGATATTTCCTGCTATAGTACAAAGTTCCTAAGTCTGATATATCATGTTTGGAGTCAAAGAGGAGTCCTTAACAGTGGATTCCCAGTATTGGGAATAGTGTTACATACTTACACCCTGATATTTGAATTAGCTGTTGTTAGATGCTTCCCTAAGATGTACACAACAGATCTTGTCTCTGTGGAAGCTGTATCCATTTATCATTTATTTTTAAAAACTGCCTTGGAAGAATTGTTTTTCATTCCATGTGTGATAAGCTAAACACAATTTGGTTCCGTTCCCATCTCCAGGTTTCATTTATTATGAAAACATGTGTGACTTTCCTGAGCTGGTAGATTTGAGGGGGAGAGAAAATGAATGTATATGGAAATGTCCTGATATGGTCCTTGGAAGTACACAGTATTTCTCTGCCAGTACGATTTCAGTTTCCACATTGTGTCTGTATTTTCCTTAGTTACCCAATAGAGAGGTAGTCAGTGACTGGACAAAAGGGTTTTTGATGGGAGTGCAATTCTTGCATTGTGCTGTCTCCAAAGGGTCGTTTTAAATGGCAGGTGAACCAAGTGTTGTCTGCTCTTTGCCCTGTGTGAGATAGCTCTCCTAATTTCCCAGCATTGGTGGGGGCTTTCTCCTCGGGAGCTGCAGTGTGGACAAGGCCTTGGACCAGAGACTCTTCTCCTTGCAGCAGAAGGCAGTGAGATGTGTATGAGACCAGCCTAGCTCATGGTTGTCTTTGCCAGCAATGCAGCCCATCAGTCAGGAGGGCAGCAGCAGAGATGGACAGACTGCTGCCTGCCAACAGGGAGCCTGTCTGGAAGCAATGTTTTCCAGGAACTCTTCAGGAGTTGCCCCTTGGGGTGGCATTTGGGCAGCTCAGCCCCAGTGGCTGCACAGTTGCCCTGGTCTCTGTGGTGTTTTATTGCCGTAGTTGGTTTCCACACTGACTTATTTAAAGAGAAGCAGATAGAGGCATCATCTCCTGGGGATGTGATTTGCATTCTGTGTTTAATTAAAGCATGACAGTTTATGCCAGAGGATTTTAAAATGAGAAATGGAATGCTTTTTGCCAAATATTGGGATTTTATAGATACTTGGAAACTCATTAGTGGAGAATTTTATTCGTAAGTTGCAGCCTGTTTTACAGGGCCCATTGAGTCTGGCTTTGTCTTTTTCTGGGTTTCTCCCTCACTGAGTTATTTCAGCATCACATTGTATTGGTGGAAATACTCTACTCAGTGACAAAACTGTTTGAGAAACAGGGCACTGACCAAATTGTTTTTCTAGTAGAGAGCTGCTCCCGGGGGCTGTTAATGAGAGTGAGAACCTCCTCCACACTAGGTCAGAGGTTTCAATTTGATCACATCAGGCAAATTTTAAGCACCCTATAAAGCTGTTAGGTGGCTTGGAAGGAAGGTGGTAGGCATTTCATTCTGCTTGTTAGTTTTTACAGGACATCTGTACAAAGCTTGTAACCCTGACAGCTTCAGTGGTAGTCTCAGAAGAGAAGTCAAGTATTAAATAGGAACAATTATCCAGATAACTGTGAGGAAATACTGTGTACAGTAGGTCAGCAATTCGTAACAAGGCACAAATATTTATCACCTCACTTTGTGAATGAGGTCACAAACTTATAATTTTGAAATCAGCTTTTTGCAAATGAATTCACCCCGAATTGCTGTTAGTTTTGATTAAGCATGAAAAGAATATTATATTTACAAATGCATAGAATTTCAGGCTACCTGAAATTTGATCGTATCATGGTTTTTTACAAAGGTTTACCAGGAGTAAACCTGATAGAATTTACCCTTCACTTAATTACAAGACAAGGTGACAAAGCTGAGGGTCACTTTGCCCTTTTTCCTGGTTGTGCTGTAAGATAGGGCTACCCACACTTCAGCAGGGTACTGCAGAGCTGCTCTTTGGAGCCAGGCACAGCTGGTCAGGCAGCCCTGTCCATGAGTTATTCATGTTTAGATTTAGAGTTGTTAGAATTATTCAAGATCCTATTCTTTCATCAAAAATTGAGCTGTAAACCATGGAAAGAAGAGACATTTTCATGCGCATGAATTCAACATCTTCAAAAGTCCTTTTTTTTGGTGTTGTCAGACAACCTGCACAAAGCTAGAGAAAGTAACACAATTCACTCTTGGGGGTGAGGGAGCTGCTGATGAGGGTCAGAGATTGGGAAAGTATTGAAGTGTTTGTGTGATGGACTTCCCTCAAGATTACCCACGGGTATCCAAAACTTGATGTGCAAAGGTTTGTGTTTTTTGCAGATAACTCTAGGTTGTGTGTGTAATTATGCTAATACTGCTCTCTTCTGCCTACCCAATGATGTGGAAGGGCTTGCCTTGGAACCAGAGAAGGGAAACAAGTCCCCATTCTGCAAAGTGGTTGGATTAGAGGAATTTATACTGGAGTCCATGCAATCCTAACAAGACATGGGATGCTGGAAGCTAGAGCAGCCTGGACCATATCAAGCTCCTGTTTGGTTTCAGATAATTAGCAGTGGCTTCCATTGTGAGATTCATCCTTTTGAGTTGTTGAACCGAGGAAGTGTGAGTTAACAATCCCTAGTGTGCATTATGATCTCGTTTGACTCTGTATGTACTTAGAATTTACAATTTTCAGTGTTTTTCAGTTTAATGTTAAATTGTACCTGTTTGATGAGGCTTGTTTTGCTGCACAAGAAATAAGGCCTTCTAAAGATGCCCTTCAGGGTGACATTTCTCCGGAGTGCTGGGAGAAGCTGGATTGGCCCTGCTCACGGAACAAAGGGGAAGGCCACAGCGGGGAAGGCTGCTGATGTTAACTTGTTCCCTTGTAGTTTTTCCATAGCTATAAACACAGAGGAATTGTACAGTAAATGATGCATTTTGAGTGAATGTTTTCAGTGCTGTCTGCCACGTCTCCCTGATGCTTCGGCAGCGCCTACATTCAGGTCTAAGTGTCGGCTGGGGTATTCATCTTCCTCTGGAGCAAGGCACTGGTTCTGCACTTCAGGAGGATTTTTAACTCTGGCTTTGGCGAATTTTTCCTATATATGTGGTTTCTGTTTGGAGACTGTGATTTCAGGTGGCCTTGGGAAATAATAGATACAGCAAAGGGCAGGGTTTTTCTTTGTTATCACTCCTTGTTGCAAGGGCTCATTCCTTGTCATTTTAATTCATAGGTAGTCTCTCACAAGTCTCAGCAGAGGACAGGAGAAGCCCCTTTCCACTCCCCTGGCTGTGCTGCTGCCTGACAATTCCCATTCTGCAGCCAGCCCCGCTGTGGGAGTTTGCTAAACTGAAGCAGGGAGTGCAAAGTATATAGATAAAACCTAATTTCTAATGACTGATTTCATGCAAAAGGGCCAGAATAGAACTCGCAGATGCTTTAGAAGAAAGCTAAGATGGCCCATCGTGGAGAAGTCTCTTTTACTCTTAAATACAGATGATTCATGTTAAATTTAATATGGAATTGTTAATTTTTTGACCTAAGGCCTGAAATTGTGGGAGTTATGGCTTTACCTGCCATAAGCAGCAAATATTCATGCTTTTAAGTGAATTTCGGATTGTACTGAGGTAATTTCCTTTGTAATTAATAACACCAATATAGTCGATTTCTTATTTCTTTCCCATACTAGAATTGTCATCCAGTAAATTATATACCTGTGATTTCCTGTTGATGCTGAAATATTGTCATTTAATGGCCTACTATACTCATTCATGGATATCCAGAAATAAATAAATCAAAGGAAACAGTCTGTTAAAGTGCACTTGCAGCATAATTACTAACACTGGTTATGAACTACTCTTTGTGCTGTTTCTTGTATTCAGAAGATATGAAAGATGTGGATTTTAATCAGCTTCTGTGGGAGAGGCTTATTAAAAAAGATCTTCAGGGATTAAAGAAGCAGAGCAGAAGAGATTATAGTTGTGTTAGTGAAACATCCTTTAAAAAACATTTCTGTGTATTTTTATCAAACGTGTTGTAACCTATGGACACACGATGACAGAACAAACATCGTCCAGAGAATATCCTTTGCACCACTGGAAGCTGATAAGACCTTTTTTTTCCTGTTATATCTGGTTATATTTCATATTGCTGTGTTATATCACAGCCTATTACATAACCTAATGCCCCAACAGTGAGAGAGGGAGTGGGGGACTGAGCACAAGTGTCTGATGTAGCAGAAATACAACTGAAGGGATTGAGCAGCACACATATTTTTGTGTGTAACTGCAAATGGTCAGAAAGCCAGGCAGATAGAGCAGCCTTTGCAGCTGCAGTACTAGAAATGTTCAATGATAGAGAAGAATTGCAAATGAGATATATAAAAAACTGTTGTATGGGCTTTTTAATAGACAATACTCATAGCATCTATTCATCCAAATTTGAATATAGAAAATAAAATTAGATTCAGATTGTAGTTAGTATTTTTCTGAAATTACATTTTGAAACCATGGATTCTGTACTGCAGCTGTTTTGTTTTTTTTTTTCCCCAGAATCAGTGGGATTTCTAATAATAAGTTGTTCTAAATTGCCTTTTTAAAATAATACAGTCTTGTACTTGTGGTTCATCATTTAAAACCTGGCTGCCATATTTATTTAAATGGTTAGGTAAGTACTGGTTAAATACTGCTCACAAAAATAACTCAGGGGTGGTCTGATCCTGTAGGCTGCCAGTGTGAATTAATACTCAACAAATGGCACTTATTGTTAATTGCTGTATTAAAAAACAGTGTTTGAGTGTGGGTTGGGCACTGCCAAGATGTTCTTGTTTACATTGCTATTACCTTCACTGAAAAATTTTCCATTTTTGATACATATAACTTACAAAACTTTTTATTTTGCTGCAAATCTTTTATGAAATCTATAATGTGGCTAGCAACTCATTTACATCTGCAATAGATGTTGAGTTCAAATTCAGAAAATCAGTTGGGAAATGCAGAGCCCTACTGGGTGAGGTGTATGGTGAAAAGGTCTAATTTGGCTGGGATGAGGGACACTCACCTTCCTCGTGTAGTGACTGTCATGCTATGGGTGCCTTAGAGAAATCTGGATAGACCCACAGAGCTTTTCAAAACTGTGCACTGCCTTTTGGCCTGCAAAACTGGGGTGGAAGGTAAAGGCAGTTCTACTAAAAAGCCATACTGGGAACATTTGTATTTTGATGAAAAAAAATCTTTAAATTTTGCTTCTGATAATAACAAATTATTATGATTTATTTTACATTGTTTTTCTTATTTTTATTATGTCATGTGCATTTTTGAAAATAATTAAGCTAATATTTCATGTTTGCAATTTTGATTTACCATTTTACTGTACCATTGTGTAATGCTGTGAAATGAATATGATTTAGCAGTCTTAGACCTTTAGTCTTTTGTACTGATTTAGAAAAGATGATCTGAAATGTCAGGATTTTGTATAGAATGAAAAATACATTTTCAGTCTTATTACTTCCAATTCACTTGTACCTGCAAAACAGGGGAGGACCTTTTAACATAATGTGAAGGAGAAATGGAATTCCAGTGAAAGACAATCTGTCTTGAATTTCTCAAAGATTTAAGTTGAACTCTTATTCAAGTCTTGAGTGATTGCTAATTGCTTTGAGCTGTGCATCTCTGAGTAAGAGGAACATTTCCGATTATTCCAGGAGAAAGTGGAGCAAAATAACCTTTTTGAGGAGAGGAAAAAAGTGAGAATCTGGCCAAACAGAATGAGTTAGGGAGCAAATACTGAAGGAGAGAGTAGGTGAAAAAAAGATGACCAAAAACTCAGTTTGCAGAGGTGAAGACAAGAGAGGGTGATGGGGGAAGAGGAGTGAGAATGCCTTTGATGGGGAGGATCAACCAGTGTGCTGTGGAAGGACCTGTTGCTTGGTTTTTAATGCCCTTCCCAGGTGAGCTGGTACCTGTCTCCCACGGTGTAAGCCCAGCCCTGAGCAGGGCTCAGGTGTGGATGAATCTCTCCATGAGCTGTACACGCAGCCGTCTGCAAGGGGAAATGCTCCCATATTCCCCAAGGATATGGGCAGTGCCATGTGCTGTGGGACAGTGGTGAGT
>VWZT01005020.1:0-15481 GCA_013397055.1 Pachycephala philippinensis
ATTGTTTTTCATTCCCTGAGATATCTGTTACTGAATTTTGAGCTATGCATGACACATTGGTGAATCTTGGGACCCAAAATGTTTGTGGTGGCTAGAATACATAGAAATCATAGAATAGTTTGGGTTAGAAGGAAATATAAAAGGTCATCTAGTCCAAACCCCCTGCAATAAACAGGGACATCTTTAACTAGATCATCTTCCTCAGTGCCTCATGCAACCTGATCCTGAGCACTTCCAGTAATAGGGCATTCACAACCTCCCTGGGCAACCTGTCCCAGTGTTTCACTATACCTGCCCGTGTATCTTTAACTGCCTGTGCATTTCTTTCTTGTCATTTAGTTTGTCCCACAGACCTTTATTCATCTGTGCTGATCTTTGGCTGTCCTTTATTGGTTTCCTACACCTGGGGATTGAGAAAACTTTCACTCCATGAAAAATACCTTCAAAGATCTGTCAGCTCTTTTGTGCTCCCTTGTCCCTGAGGGCAGTTTCCCAGGGAGACCTATTGGCTAAATCTTACATGACCTGTGGAACTCACAACCAAGTCTAGGAAATACATTCCCAACCTTTCATCACTTACTAGACTTTTTTCTATTAATTACTGGGTTTTTTTCTTACTCTATTAACACAGGTAGTTGCAGTGATTGGAAGGGGTTCTAATGTGCATGATTCATTTGGATATCAGCATGAGCCTACACGAAGCATTATTTTCATTTTGCACACTTTTCTCCTTAAGTACCAAATTGATCTCAAAATGAAATAATTTAAAAACATTTCCAAGGCTGCAATCTGAAGTGCTCAGAAGTAGGAGTACTACAGTGAATACTGCCTGTGGATATTTAATTTGATCCCCCTGTGTGTAAAGGTGGTGAAGTGTAAAGTGAAGATTGCGGAAACAGTTTATCTGTGCAATGAATTGTTAGGCACCTACATTAAATCAGAACTCAGACAGATGGATGCAATTAAAGACTGGCCTGCTCCCAAGTTGAAAAAGCAGACACAGCCCTTTATAGGAATGATTTCTCTTTCACTTTGACTCCATGTCTTCACCCATGACCAAACCATGCAGGAAGGGAAGGATAGAAAATAAAGTTTGCACTAATCATTTAAGGACTATTAATAGACTAAAGAAAATGAGAAGCAGGTTGGGATTTTGACAATATTCTTGAGTTTTCCAGGCATGTTGTTAAATTCTAGAGAGGGAATAAGTGAAAAAGAGAGTCTTACACATCCTTACTTATTCTTAAAAAAAAAAAAATTGGATTTGTATTGATATAGTTGAAATGTCAACAGATGTGATATTAAAATAGGAAAAAATTTGTTTTTGAATAAAGCAAAGCGTTTGAAGCATAGAAATTTATGTTAAAAAAAACCAAAACAAACAAACAACAACAAAAAAAAAACCCAAAAAACCAAAAAACCACAAAAAAACCCCACAAAAAAACCAAAAACAAACCTACAAGGGTGAACATTTACTTTACTTACTTTAAACTGTAATTTTGAATGCTGACTTTTTCACTGGCAGACCAGAAGTCAAGAGCATTTACATTTGGGAATTTAGCTGATCTCTCACAGTAGGTGTTTGACTGTAATTACAAAAAAACAAAATCAAACAAACAAACAAACAAAAAAACCCAAAAAAAACCCAACAAAGCAATTTTACAAATTGACATAGGTGATCTTCAGTTTGTGCATTTCAAAGCTATTTGAGCTATGTCAGAAATAAAACTGTGTGAAAAGTTTTTCTTTCTTATTTTTAAATTACTTACAAAACGATGGTATGGGGAAAAATCATGGGTACAGCAATCTAGCCTAAAGTTAGTCTTATCAGAAGGATGTTCTATATTCAGAAAATACAATAAAAAATTAACAACAATATATTTTCAGAGCTAGGTAATTTTACTGACTTATATCATTAGAGGGCTGAGGTTTTTTATCCATCATGGCCCCAGTGTTTTTACTGTTAGTATCTTTCCTTCTTGCTTTCATTTTTTTTGGTTTGGTTTTGTTTGTTGTTTTGGTTTTTTTTTACTGTAAAATATTTTATTAAATCTATTCTGCCTTGCTATGAAGTTTCTGGCAATTATATTAAGGGAGATGAAACATTAATAAAACCAAGATCTCCAGGAGGTTTTGAACACATTAACATTTAATTTAGTAATTGAAACTTGAAACTATCACCTTACTTACTTGTCATAATCTAAAATTATTTTTGCAAGATAGGTAGTGCAGGGAGCTGTGTTGCCACAAATAACTCTCTGGGGTGGATGGGAGAAGCCCATAAAATTAGAATAAATAGCCTGATTGCTTAATTTGTGTCTTCATCTTTTTCTGCTTCCCTCTGAATGCCCTGGATAGTACAGCTCTAATCACTGGGGGTGTTATGGCTGAATATATTTTGGTATTTTAGGGTGTAAGATAAAGGGTAAAATTTAAAACTTTTCTTGTGTTTTGATTAACTTTGGAAAAATAGGGCAAAAAATCTTTTGCACTTTAGTAAAAATGCATAGGAGTCTTGTGGCTATTAATTTCAAAATCTGCAATACGCAGTATTTCATTATTCTTAAGGTACATACGAAGCCCAAACTAAACCAAGCTGCATCCAAAAGCATTAGTATCATAAGATATCAAAATACCCACTTCATATTAAAGTCAGTGTATATTTCCTGAAAACCAATTAGCTAAATGTGAGATTCTCAATTTAAACTCTTGCATAAAGATGCCTGTAGAATTGTTAGACCTGTATTTCTTAACTTGACTTTTATACATGCTGTTAGGCTAATTACTGACTGCCAATATCATAGATCAGGCAATATTAAGCACTAACCTTTTCCAAGATTGTTCTAATTTAGCCCTTTCATTAAGTTTAGCCCTTTTATTTTTGCATTGTTAATACCCTTAGTCTTATCAACCATCAAATGTATTGATGATTATGTGATTTTCAGTTAAATAAAGTGGGAAAAAAAGAGCTGCTGACTATAGACTAGGTGGCCTGATCTAGTGTCTGCTAATTAATTCAGGGAAAGTCTTCAGATTTATTTTTCTTCTGAGCCACTAGGACACAGGTTCATTAATATTGTAGATGGTTTCTCTAGTCACTTAACACAAGCTGCAAGCATCTCCATTTGAATATTTTAAATTTAATTTGTAATAATTGTATACCAAAGTATGTGGTACTCTTAGTAAAAAATAACTTGGCAAATAATCTCATATTGGGTTGGTCATTCTCAAATAGTTTTTTTTAAAAATAAGAGTACTTATTATAGTGTTTTATGCAGAAAAATGTGTGTACATGTGTAAGCAATTTAAAATTTTAGAATAAATTATGAGAGCTGTAAAAGACAGTATTATGTACACACACATATGCACATGACTTAGTTTGTGGAATTACTGAGGGAAATTTTGCATTTTGCTACTGCAGTTTACCCACTCATGTCACTACCAGTATCTGTGCCAGAAGCATATTTGCATGTCTGCAATGGGGGCTGTCTTTTACACCTTATTAGGTTTAACCACTGTTGTGGTTTTGCCCAGGTAGGCATCTGAGACCCACATGGCTGCTTTGCTTTCTTCTCCTCAGTGGGATGGGGGAGACAATTGGAAAGGTAAAAGTGAGATATCTCATGGGTTGAATTAAGGGCAGCTCAAAAGGTAAAACAGAAACTGTGCACACAAGTAAAGCAAAACAAGCAATTAATTCACCACTTCCCATGGGCAGGCAGGTGTTCAGCCATCTCCAGGAGAGCAGAGCCCCATCACACAGAACAGTTATTTGGGAAGACAAACACATTCAGTCTGAACGTCTCCATTTCTTCTTCCACCAGCTTTATATGCTGATAATGACACCACGTGTTATGGAATATCCCTTGGTCAGTTGGGTTCAGATGTCCTGGCAGTGTCTTCTCCCAACTTCCTGTGCAACTCCAGCCTCCTCACTGGTGGGGAGGTGTAGATAAGTAGAAAAGGCCATGGATCTGTGTGAGCACTGCTGAGCAATGGATAACACACCCCTCTGTTATCAACACCATTTTGTTCATAAACCAAAACTCATGTGAGCTGCTGGGAAGAAAATTAACTCTCACCCAGCCAAAATCAGTAGAATATACAATTTAATAGAGTAGATTGCTAAGTCTGCAACCAAAATATTAATGTATCTGTGAGAAGAAGAACCCAAGAGTAGTTTTGAATAACCCCGCTCTCCATGACATCTTCATTCTCTCAGGACAAGTCAAAGATTATGCCCACCAGAAAGTACTTGAAAAATACGGTAAATAGCCTTATTTTTGCCAATTTTGCTGTATCTTAGTACTAGAAGAGTTCTGCCTCCTTATAATATGGAGGTTTTGTATTTGCTATCAGAACAGTTTAAAGTCCATTCCACACAGAAAGCAAATTAAAAAAAGACATTTATAACATGTTTGTCCATTACTTATAAACATAAAAACCTTAGGCTTCAAGGTAATACATAGTGGAAAAATAAAAGGGAGGGAGAAATATGGAACAAAGAAGAAAAGAAAAAAGAAGAAAGTTATTTTTTCCTGGCCTCATGTATGTCACTATAAAATTTACAGAGGAATTACTGCTATCTGTGCCCTTATTTTAAACCTTCTGTAAAAAAATGTGATTTAATGCATCGATCAAAGGGTATTATGGTGATTTTGTTACAGACATTCTAATATAAGCCTACTATAATACCCGCCTTGCTCCAATGCATAATTACGCAGGAGTAAATTCAAGTTCTCTATAGATCAAAACATTTTGCTTCTTGGGACTGCCTTTAAAATAAACTGAGGTTTTTTTAATTAACTGGTATGGAAATGTATTTATGCATTTAAGTGAAATGATTTTGACTTTCTTAGCATTTATCCACTCAATAAAGAAACACAAATAAAATATTATTTCCATCTATTTAATTTTTTCCTTACTGGAGAACTTCAGCCAGATTTAGAAAAACTCGTTGGTAGCTAAAACTGAAATTGGCTAGTTCTGAGCTAGACAATTAAAATATAGCAATCCAAACATTACGCCCCAGTAGCTGCCTAGACATGCTTTATTTAATCTGAAAGTCATTTGAATACTCCCAAGAGCCTAAGCTGCTATCAAAGCACACAAGACACATACAAACACTACATCTTCACAAAATGGAATAACAGTTGTTTTCTTATTTACAAATTAAAAAATGTTACTGTTTATACAGCACTGCTACTAAAACCACTTACCCCAAGAAATAAAAAATCTGTTTAATACACCCACTCAAGCTTAGGCAATGGAAAACCACATTTTCCCTGTAGAATGTGCAACCAATCAGCTAGAGTTTGGGCTGCAGGATAGACCGACATAGTGACAAAAGCAAGAAGGTTATTTAAAGGGATTTCTGTTCAGGCTGAACCACTCCCAAGTTAAGGTTTTAAGGGAGAAATTTAAGTGCCTAAATTTAGATATCTACTTCTATTTGAACCATCAAGTATCTGAGGTAGCACCACTGTCCTGGCAGACCAGACATAGGAACTTAAGAAAACCCACACCCTGCCTGGCATGCAGGGTCTTAATTGTGTCTAAACTGACATTAGGAATATGCTTAAACATTCAAATCATGCTCCAATTGGACAGAACATTTGAATCTTATGAATTTGTGGTGGTTTTTTGGCCAGAACTCAGTCATCATCTAGAAGAGCATTTTGATCTTTTTAAACACTGAGATTTTCAGTGTTTAAGAACTTTATAAGTCTTTACATGAACTGCAATAAGCATTTTGCAAAAGCTTTTCATTTCCATTTCAGATAGTTTACAGCATTTTATAAAGAATGTGTAATTTATTAATTATTTATGTTTATCATGCATAAATAATAAATACTACATTATTTTTAACCTAAATCAGCATTGTTGCATTATTAAAAGATCATCAAAAAAGGCATATTATGAAACACATTTTAAACCATTTAACTTATTTGTTCATAAAGCATCTTATACAATGGGTTACAGCCCAATGGAGTTGTAAAACACAGGAAAACATGTCAAAGAGTGTCAAATGTATCCCAGCAAAGTCTGTGGCTCAATTTTACATGAAGAGATTACCAAATCTAGGTTTGATACATTTACAGACAAACCAAATGTAGATGAGTTTTTTAGTGCTAAACAGGTGGAAGCCAGGGATTTGGAGAGCCAGTTTGAAGATCTGTTTTTGACAGAGCTAGTTGGAGGAGTTCAAACCAGGGCCAGGTCAAACCAGAATGACCGTAGAATGAAGATTCAAGCACAATAAGGAATCCTGGATTCATGTCCTGCTTCCTAATCTGTTTTTAGCCTTATAGATAAATCATGTGATGACTGACTGTCTTAAAAACTTAATACCAACAGTTTATTAATGTGTTTTATGATGCAATAAATTATGTTAATATTCCTTATTCTGAGCACTAACCCAGTCAATAAGTTGCTGGGAAAAGTCTCATAATCAGTAGCCCTTGTTCTCCTGGGAGACTTCAATTTCCAAGATGTCTGCTGGAAATAGAATACAGCAGAGAGAAAACAGTCAGGGTGATTCCTGGAGTGTGTGGAAGACAACTTCCTGACACAGCTGGTGACTGAATCAACTAGGGTAGATGCCCTACTGGACCTGTTGTTTGTGAACGCAGAAGGGCTTGTGAGTGATATGATGGCTGGGAGCATTCTTAGGCACAGCAATCATGAAATTATAAAATTTTCACTTCTTGGAGGGGTGCCAACAGAACTTCTTCCTTTCACTTCTGGCAGGCAGACTTTGGCGGGCTTAGGGGACTGGTTGAAAGGGTTCCTTGGGAGACAGTTCTGAAGGGCAAGGGAGATTGAAAGCCGAAATATTCTTCAAGAAGGAAATTCTAAAGGTGCAGGGACAGGCTGGCCCCACATGGTCTCAAGTGGTATTGCACAGGGTTCAGAACTGGGGCCAGTTCACTTCAACAATTTTATCAATGATCTGGATGAGGGGATAGAGTGCACCCGCAGTAATTTTGCAGATGAAAGTAAGCTGGGCAGGAGCGTAGATCTGTTGGAGAATAGGAAGGCTCTGCAGAGGGATCTGGACAACTGGATGGGCCTAGGCCAGCTGTATGAGGTTCAATAAAGTGAAGTGCCAGATCCTGCCTTTATGTCACAACTGCCCCCTGCATCATTTAAGGTTGGGGCAAGAGTGGCTGGATAGCTGCCAAGGAGAAAAAGACCTGAGAATGGTGGTCGACAGTGGCTGAACATGAGCCACCAGAGTCCCCATGAGACAGAAGAGGACCCAGGTGACCAAGCAGGCCAATGGCAACCTGGCCTGTATCAGAAATAATTCGGCCAGCAGGATTAAAGCAGAGATTGCCACCCTGTACTTGGCACTGGTGAGGCCACACCTTGAATCCTGTGTCCAGTTGTGGGCCCCACAGTATAAGACAGATATTGAGGTGCCAGAGTGTCTCCAGAGAAGAGCAATGGAGCTGGTGAAGGGCCCGGAGTATAAGTCTTATGAGGAGCAACTAAAGGAGCTGGGCCTTCATTTGCAGATAAAAAGGCTCAAGGTAGAACCGTTTTCAATCTACAACTACCAGAAAGGAGGTTGTAGCAAGACAAGGGTTGGTCTCTTCTCCCAGGTAACAAGTAATAGGACAAGAGGAAACAGTCCCAAGTTGTGCCAGAGAATTTAGGAAATTAGGAGAATGTTCTGTTGGTGTGCACAAGGCCAACATAGTTCCAGATGTCGGCACACACTGGGCCAACATAGTTTGCAATATAAAAATGCAGCACCATTTGCAGTAATCACGCATGGGCAAGAGCTACAGCGGCTCNAGATGTCAGAGTCCAAAAGTCCAGCATAGAGCAGGGTGGCAGGCATCAGCAGATGGTGGCAGGCATCAGCCAGCATCTGCAGGCACCAGCTCAGCATCAACAGGCAGCAGCAGGCATCAGGCTCAGTACCCATTTGTAATCTGGCAGCATAGCCTTTTATACTTATCTCTTGGGCCACTCACATGTTTCTTGTTACCAAAATCACCACACCTGCATTCAATGCTGGCCTTCCCTCTTCCCAGGGACAGCTGTAAGCTATCAAGACCAAGGCAGCCTGCAGCCCACTCTTGTATCCCTACAATGTTCTTCATGGAAAGGGTTGTCAAGCATTGAAACAGGCTGGCCAGAGAAGCAGTTGAGTATGCTCAACTCCCTGGAAGTATTTAAAAGATATGTAGATATTGCACTCAGAGAGATGATTTAGTGTTGGACTTATCACTGTTAGATTAAGGGTTGAATTAGATGATCTTAAAGGTCTTTTCCAGCCTAAGTGTTTCTATGATTCTATAGCATGACAAAGTATTATTATTAGCAGTATAATCCCAATATTGTTACAATATAGTAAAAGGATTTCTGTTTCAGAGGTAATATTACAGAAATACTGGGTTATGAGGCTTTTTAAAAGAATTTCTACCCATTTTAATACCAATTAGTTCTCTTTTTTCCATGTAGTTACTTATTTGTTTCTATTAAACATACTCTACCTTCTTATGCGAAATGTATATATCTTCTGTACCTTAAGTTCGACTGTCTGTTTGATTGACAGTTTTGTTTAAGGGGTAGAATGTTTGTGTCTAAGAGATTTTGAGTATTTAAAGTTGTCCTAAAAGCCATCACAAATGAGCAAATGCATGTGACTAGCCTTTTGGTCTCTAAATCTGATAGCATTTATTATTGTGAAACGCTAACATTTTTTAGATTACAGGGAAACAAAGACAATATAATGTATCAGAAAAAAAAAATTAATTGATTCAGAAGACAATCCTGAAGTACCAGACTTAATCCTTAGGTTAGTCCAACTACTTTGCTGAATATTTCCCACGCATTTTAGATCTCTTCATTTTCAAATTTTTAAAGGCTCTACTGTCAGTCTGTGTTAACCTACCTGTTTAACAAATGATCAATATTGTATTAATTGGAGTGAATTTTTGATCCTAGAAGTTTCCTTAGTTTAACATTATATGAGCCTCCTATCTGACCTACAAAACATAGCAAGTTGGGTTCTATTTATTTTAAAGAGTAACATCCTGAGAACAGATTGCTTGTAAAGTTTCATTGACATTTACTTAAACCAACAACTGAATAACAATTTAAATTATTCTATGAAATTACAAACATCTCTTAGGAAATTGTTCATACCTTCATTTCTCATTAATTTACTTTTATCTGTTAGTTTAAGATTAGATAGAACATGAAACACTTACAAGAACATGCATCTTGCTTAGAGGAGAAGCTGGTGAGCAGCTTCATGATTAATTAATATCAGCTAATAGCATAAAAAAAGTGCTTCTGGACATCAACTACTTTGCACCTTTCAGTAGAAGTTAAAATGGAAGAATTTTTGGTTCAAAAAATTACAAGTGCCCTGGCCAGGATAGGGTTAAGTTTTTGCAGTAGCTGAGAGGGGCTGTGGCTGAGGGGGTGTTCCTAGGCCCAAGATGTTATTCTATACATCACATCATTGCTGGGGCTGGGGGGAGAGACCCCCTTCTGAGGAGAAGAGTGTTCCTTGTGGTGGAGAAACTTGGTGGGTGGATTGGTCCCTTATTGTTTATTTTTGGGGTTATTTCTGTGTAAACCGTTTCTTTATCTTACACCTTTTGTTATTAATGCTGTTGTTGTTACCGATTGTTTTCTTATCTCATTGCTGTTTCCAGCAAATTGTTCTCATCTCAACCTGTGATCTTTGTCTTTTCTGCTTCCAATTAGAGGGGGAGGGGAAGTGAGTGGTGGTATGGTTTTATCATGAGTACTAAATTGGAGAATACCATTCCTAAACCATGACACTAGGAAAGGGAGTTATATCACTCAGGCAATTCCTTTTAGAGTGTTTCCTAATTAAGAGTGAAAAACCTCTCTTATTTTAACCTTTTATATATATTCTTGTGAATTATGCTGAAATAAAAGCTCTTTAACGCTGTCCAGCTTACATCTAGGTTACTAAATTAGTCACCTAATTTAGATGTTCCTGTGCCTACAAAATATGTTCATTAATTGTCTAGGCAGTGGAAAGTGTTAGGGAGCTCTGATGGCCTCCTGAGGACAGTTTGGAATGTGGGGATTTTTCCAGTCATTGAATAGGAAAACTAGACATTTCAGTGGAAAGTTTAAATGCTTGTACACATTTAGCGAGAAACCAAATAGAAGTGGCCTGGGGGAATATCTGACTGTGTGTATGTTCTATGAGTCACATCTGATTATACAGTCAGCTAGGGGTTTAGATTTCAGAACAGTTGCAAATAAGGTCTAATACATTTCTTTTCCCCTGCTTGTCAAAACAGCTCCCAGAAGTATAAAATTTGGACTAAAAGTTCCCTTCTACCAGAGGGGGTATGAATTAATTCCTCTTTATTTCACAACAGTTCTTCAAATATTAGACTATGTAATACCCTAGGACATAACAATCTTCAGCCTTAAATTTAAGATAAGGTACAAAGGAGAGAGTGTAACTTCAAAGTTTCAGAACTCAAGCAAGCAATGTAGAAGGTTGTCTGAGCAGGAATGTTTTTCTAGAACTTGGGTGGAAAAGGAAAGTGTATGCACTTTGGACACAAAGACAGGCAACATTGGAAGACTACAGAGATGCCGTTTTCCACTGGAGGGAGAAAATCTGTACAGCCCAACTTTGACTCTTTAAAATACGTTCCTTATTTGACAGGAGAAGGATATTCCATTTTTTATTATCAGCCAAGTGGTTTAGTACTATACTTTATGGCTATATTTATATAAAGAAATATTTACTGTCCTTAAGATGAATTGTCATAGTTCAGCTTGCAACCTAGGTTAGGCAGTTTAGACAGCTAACCTGTCTTTGCACAAAAAACTGAGTACCCAAGAACTTTTTGTAAGAATAATCATTCACAGAGGACACAGTAATTCCTGAGACTTTTAGTAGTTAGTTAGCATTGATGACCTTATGCCAGCGGTTGTACCAAGCTATAACCTTGCTAAATTTAGTACAATCCATGTTCTCTATCTAGTCTATTTCATCTTACCATTGCAATGCTTAAATAAAACATTTTCATTTCCCATAAGGTTTTTAGACTTCTGGAGTACTATTTTGGTTTATTTGCTTGTGTTTTGTTTGCTATCCTGATGCCCCCTTAGCCTGTTAATTTTATCTCTCATCTGCAGCACATTTCACAGTATGTTTCACAAATGAAAAGTTATATGAACTACCTCAACTTTTTGATGGTAAAGGTATAAGGACTTAAAGAATGCAGTTGGCTATCTCTAAACACTATCAAGGCCACAGAAGGAACTTGCCATAAGTTAATCACTGAAGTGGTAACTTGAGATAAGCACAGAAGGTAAAAATTAGCAACAGGAAGGTGCTAATTCCAGGCGTGGTGGGGCAGATCTGGATATCCTCCTGGTTAATGCGTCCAAGCAAATATTCCCACTGTGGAAATCTGTGGGAAAGGGAACAAATGCTTATGCACACGCCATCACAGGTTATGGCAATGACATCTATGCTCTATAGTCCAAAACTTGGACTATATAAAGGTGGTATGTCCAGAGGAATGACTCTGGGACCCCTATCACAGAGAAGAGCAGGGAGAAGAAGCATCTGCAGGACACTGCAGATGGTGTGACTAGTGGTGGTGACTATCTTCTCTTTAATCTTACTCTCACTCACTCCGACTCTCTCTTTCTCCCTGCCTCTTTCCTATTTCTCTCTCTCTCTTCCCTCATTTACTGTTAAATAAAATCTGTATTATTGACTTCAGCATATGGTCTCATTTTCATCTTATTTCGGGCAGAGGCATTTCTTAATAATCATAAGAAAAGGCTGAAAAGAATTAAGCTTTCCTTTGTCTAGTACATGTAAAAAAAAATAACAGAAGTGATAGAGATTTTTTCTTCAGAAAAAGTACAAAAGATTCAAGAGTACATGCATAATTTGCAAATAGTACTACAGACTTCTACTGAAGAAATAAGACCTACAAACTTCTGCACAGCTTCACAGGTTCATCCTACTTTCTTTGCACTTTTCTTCAAATAGTAATCATGGAGATAGTCAGGAAACCATCGTCTCAATGACTAACAAATGAAAGTGCAGATGTCTATCAGCTGTATCTGCTAAATGCAAAAGCAGATATTATATATATATATATAAGCCCTGAAACACACTTACGTATTTGATAGAATAGGTAAACTTTGTTTTGATTCTTTGTTGTGCAATACTTTGAAATAATATACTCAAGAACTAGAAAACCACCCCTTATAATTAATAATATTTTAAAAGGAGCACCAGAAAACCCTCACAACCCCATAATAATTTATGCATTATATAAGCTTATTTAAACAATGTGTCAAGTAGAATTATTGCATTCTGAAATTTGCAGATGGTTGCTTTGACTTCAGATTTTAAAAAAGTGACTTAAAAGAATTCTTTCTGTAGGCAGTGACATGGAGTAAAGCTGTATTTTGATTTTAAATGAAGATTATAAAACAACGTACGTGTTGATCAGTGGAGTATCTGAACTGATTTTAACTTGTAATTCTCAATTGCTGTTGCTAATTACTTATATATTGAAAGTTAAACATTTATTTTCTATTTTTTGGCATTAAAAACAATAGGGATACCAGAAAACATTTTCTTTATATAATCAGTTAAAATAATTTTAAAAAGCTAGAGGTCTTTCAACTGAGAATATTAAGTCATTTATCACTATTATCTGGGAGTTGTCCTTAGCTGCTTTCTTATTTATCTGTAGAAACCTTAACAAAGATTTAACGGTTCTTACAACTGAGTGAATTCATCCAAGAAATCATAGGCATTAAAAATAAGATTCAAAAATCTTATTCAATTCAGTAAAATTCCATTTATGCTAAAAGCAAAATACTTTGCAGTTCATGAGTAGATTTGCACTTGCTATATGGAGATATATGGGTAAAGGGGCAATTAAGAAAAAGCCATAGATCCTCAAACAATTTACTGAAACTAAGTTTTTTTTTCCTATAAAAAATAACTTGGTAATATGTATTCACATCAAATATGATGTAAACAGGAGAATTCTTGGAATATATTATTTATAGAAATTGTTTGGCTTTTTTCCCTTAGTAGCCATCATTACACCCCTAAATGCCTCTGAAGTTAGTCTTTAATAATATAACTTGATCTTTTGGCTTCCTCATTTTTTAACTGCATCTGAATAGACATTTTCAGATATTTTTTTGGCACTCATTATTTTAAAGAATTTTTTTAGTTAATTACTACTGGCAACACTACTGAATAGTATTAATGATTGTTGCTTTAAATAATATTAGTACTCCTCTGTTCTGCCAAAATTTTATTTACCTTTACCTTCAAGCTGCATGTGCACAGCTGAAAGCATTCTAGCTGTCTGGATTTGTGCTGGGGAGCCTGGGAGGATGGTGAGACCCCACAGGGTGCATGTTCCATCATACCTTTTCTGGAAGGCGTTCCTTGAGCAAGCCTTCCTCGGTATTTTTCTTAGAAACATTAAGCTGAAGCCCCCTACAGAGTCAAGGTAAGAAATAACAGCTCTACTTTCTCTGTGCTGATGGATGGTGAGCCCTCCCTCCAGACCAGTGAAAAGGCTCAGCAATCGCTGAGAAAAATGCTGGTTAGCCCTCAAAAAGTCATGTCAGGGAGCAAGATCTGGGCCAGTATCTGAGCCCATTTTGTGGACTGGTTTCATTGCAATGTTCCTGCAGAGGCTCAGACCTATGTTGGAAACAAAGAAATATTGTGTACACACTTAGGAAAAGAAAAAATTTTTGACAATACCTCCAATTTGCCTAAATATCTATGACTGTTATCTTGTGTTTTTTCCTTCAGTCACAAACATAAGGGGGTAGGCATCCCACCTCTTATTGCAGACTAAACATAGCATTTCTGAAAGAACAGTTTTATTTACTCCAAGGTAATCACCATATTTGCTGAAAGAAATTCTAGATATGAAATTATTTTAAAAATCAAACTTCTGCATGTAGCTTTAATATTGCTCTAATGATTGACAATATTGTCCTTTTGTTTTCTAATAATAAAGGTTATTTAAAACTTTCAAGAACATTTAACTGAAAGAAATCTTTAAGAAGTTGAAAAACCCTGTTAGAATGTGGTATAGGTAAAAGCAGCTTTTTATGCAGTAAACTCTTCTTATTGTTTTAAGACACTTTCCTTGCCTGGAGTGTTAAGCTTTTCAGAACCATCCACTAGTCTAATTATGGCAGACTCTTACAAAATACATGCAACAAGAAAATAAGAGGCAGTTGAAACAAGCTTTGGAGAGATAAGCAATATTTGTAACCATTTTTTCAGACTATGTAGCAAACAAGCAAATGAATATAGAAGACTAAAACATATTTAAGCTCAGAAGAATTCCCTGTAATAAAGCAAAACTAGATTTTCCAGAACTATTTTTGAGGAGTAGATCCATGCTTTGACTTCTGGAATGCTTACATATGCAGAGAATAAAATTCACTATGTATACTGAAATAACAGAAAATTCATGAACGACATTACCACATCAAGCCATCAAAAGGTATTTTTGGGAATTTTAGGAATTAACAAAATCCCTAAAAATTGATTGATTTCACATATATTGTTCAGTCGTACAGACACAGTGGTTGTTCCTATGCAATAAAAGCAACCTGGAAATTCCTCGTTAATGTTTCCTTCTCTAAAAAAGACATTTCCTTTTCAGTTAAGAAATTAAGCCAGGTTCTTTTCCTTAACACTGTGAATCCGTAGGATAATTCAATTGAGAAGGTACCTCAGGAGGTTTCTTGTCCACCCTCCCGCTCAAAGCAGGGGCAGCTCTGAGATAAGACCAAGTTTCTCAGTGTTTTATCCAGTTGGATCTTGAAAATGACCAGCTTCCTTGGGACAACCTGCTCCACTGATTGACTGCTTTCAAGGTGAAATAGTATTTTCATTCTCTACCCATTGCCTCTGATCTCCGCACCATGCATCAGTGTGAAGGGCCTGGCTCTGGGTCCTTGCTGACCTTTAGTGTCAGGAAATACTATATATACCGATACATTATAAGAATATTTTATATTGGCTCAACCTATGATTAAAACTGTAGATTCAATTCCCTTTGAGTTCCCAGTTATTCCTGATAAGCCTTTGAGTTTCTGACTCAGGTACTCAGAATATTTTTATCAGGTGTATTACAGGTGTACAAATAACTTCTTGGAAGATAGAAATAGTTTTCTGAAACTGTTAGTGCAATCGTATTAAACACCTTTCATTCATAAAGCCAAGATTTTTTTTTCTCTCGAGTTTCATAGAATCATAGAATAATAGTTTGAGTTAGAAGGGATCAAAGATCTAGTTTCAATGCCCCTGCCATGGGCTGGGGTGCCACCCACTAAATCAGATTGCTCAGGGCCCCATCCAGACTGGCTTTGACATCCATCTTGACTAGTTTAGACAAAGATTTTAGTTTTAACACAGACAATGCTATTAAAAAAAAAAAAAAAA
>VWZT01005020.1:16526-35608 GCA_013397055.1 Pachycephala philippinensis
CTATGCAAACATTCACTTTTTTTTTTTTTTCTTTAGTAAGCTGCCTTATCCCAACCAACAAGTTGTTTTCCATCTTATTTTCTCTCCCCTGTCCCAAGAAGTGGAAGGAAAGTGATAGAGCAGCTTGGTGGACACCTGGTGCCCAGACAAGGTCAACCTACTGTACATATATATTTTCTTTCTCTTCTGAAACATTTCAAAACAATCCCTGGCTACCTTAGTACAGGGGATACTGCTGTCTTGCCATCTGAACTCCTCCAAAGACAAAAAATAGTAATTGTTTCTTTATAACTTTTCTACAATCAGTAGGTCATTTTAGAGAGTGAGATGGATCATCCTGTTTGAATATCAGTGTCACTATGTTGATATATGAAAGAAAATTATTCCACAGGCATTCCCGTGTTAATTCAGGCAGGTCATTATTTTCCATTTCTATTTCAGTTACTAAATGAGCTTCTGTGAAGGCTCTGTGGCTGCAGTGAATGTGCTCTGTGAATATCAATGTCTGCTTGATCTTGAAGGTTGTTACTGGGTACAATTAATGTCAGAAATGTTTTACATATATCTCTATGTCAACCATTCTGCTTAAATAGAGTCTTATTTCATAGTTGTTATCTTTACTTGCATATGTTCTAGTTTTGAAATAATACATCATGTAACTATTTTCTTTGTTTAATGAATTACAGCACAAACACAAGTAACTCAATAAGAAGGCAGTGTCCTCTTGGCTGTTTCGTTATTATAAAGAATGTTGTTTTGTTATTTCATACCCATGCACAAAAGAGACTTAAAATTCTCATTTTTTTCTGGAATTTGTCACACTTAAACAGATATCTATATTTGAAATAGTTACCGTAGACTCCCCTTATGCTCAAGGGAGAGAGGAAATAGGCATATCTAGGGTGAAATTCATCGGGTCTGTTACGAATGTCTACATAACAGGAAGAAGGCTATCATGCTCTTTTAAGCTCACCGTTTAAGGGTGTGGACTGAGATGATGTTGAGACATAAATGTCTCCATAGAGAGTATCTACACATGGCCAGATGAAAACTGAAATGTCTGAAACAGCGGCACAGTGCTGCTGCATTTTTTTCTTTGAAGAAAAGCTAGAACTCATTTAGCATAATTTAAAAAAAAAAAATTGTTTTCCTGCATTTGCTTGTTTAACCCTAAGTTAGACAGAAAAATGTATAATGAGTAAATTAAATTAAACAGGAGTGAAAGAAAGCTTGACACATGAGATTAAGTATGAATGCTCCGTAGTGATACAATGTTTTCTACCTTACACACTCAAGTGATAGGAAATAACCTATCTGCCTCAATATTGAGCTCAGAGGGTAAAACATAGCAGAACAGAAAATGTACTGTACAAATTAATAGGTGCATGTGACTGCAATAGAAGTTGAAGCCCATTTATATTAATAAGTGCCTGTGTATGGACTTGTCTTGTGTTACCCTTAAGGGTTTAAGTGTGGTAGCAAACCTGCTGGTAGTCGCACTGTAATCTGCTGTGCTGAACAGGAGACAATATTCAGGTGAGCTTCCTGCTGTGTTTTGAAGGGTTTTAAAGTGTAGACAGGCTTTGATGTTCTGTGACTGACCCAGTCAAATCCATTAGTATCATTTAGTTTGGTAACATCTCATGAACCCATATGGACACACAAGATATTTCCACTGATTTCACCCACATTTAAAGCAGATGAAATATGTAATTAACTCCATGTAATGTCTCCTAGAAAAGCAATACAGATCTGTGAAGCCAAGTGCTTTTAGCTGACCACACTTCAGATTTTTGTTAAGATAGGCCAGCAAAATTATGAACGAGATACACTACATCAGGTTGTTTTATTGATAGAATCATCCAATATAACAAATAAAAAATATATTAATAAGAATTGATTTTATGGGATGACAAGATTTTGCAGTTTGTTGGGAAAATGAAGCATCTGTCTGAAAACAAAGAAAAAGAAAAAAATCCTAAAGCAGTACCATAATCTTTTAATAATGAAGGGTAAGAAGAAATAAATAGGCAGGAGAGGATTCAAATATTTGATCTGTTAGGTATATTAAAAGGTAGTCTTTTCACTTCTTCATTACCTCTAAAAATTTCCATGTATAATTTCTGTAAAGAAAAAGTCAGCTGTCTTCACACATCGGAAGGAAAAAAATGAGATTATGTCAAATATTGATGTTGGAAGAGAGCACTTAAAGAGAATGAAACATTCTTTTGAAACTATTATCAGGTAACTAGGCCATTTACAGTCGGTAAGGAGCTGGTCTGTCATTCTTTTGTGAACTCATGAAAATAATAGGTGGGAGCTATTAAAAGAACATGAGTCCATAGACTAAAACAAAAACCCCAAAGTTTTTCTAACTTTCTACAGGCTTATCTTATTTGTTTATATACAAGTATCCCAATACATAACATGCATCAATTACTTAAAAAAATAAAATAGAAAACATATTTGAGAGAGATGAAGGCTCACAACTACTTTACTAGAGACATCCCCATTATTTAAAGTACTTTGTGTTATATATTTCTTTATATGATACAGCTAGTCTGCTTAAGTGTGTTTGAGCTAATCTTAGTCATATTTGCTATCTGCTTGTATTCTTGAAACGAATGTCCTTAGAGTTAACAGGACCTTGTGTCATGATTTCAAGCCTAGCTGAAAATTAAGCACCACAAAGCCACTTGCTCAGCAACCCCTCCTCCCCACCCCTCGTGGAATGGAAAGGAGAATCAAAGTAAAACTTGGATGTCGAGATAAGAACAGTTTAATAATTGAAAACTGAAAATGAACTGCAATATAGTAATAGTGGTAAATGATAATAACAATAATAAAAGGGAAACCAACAAGTGATGCACAAAGCAATTGCTCACCACCCGATGACTGACTCCAGACACCCTTTTCTGAACCCAGATCAGTTGCTGTTTGGGGTAACTGCCCCCAGTTTATAAACCAGGCACGATGTTCTGTGGTGTGAAATATCCCTTTGGACAGTTGGATCACCTGTCCCAGCTGTGCTCCCTCCCAGTTTCCTTTGCATAGCTCCTCATTGGCAGAGCATGAGACACGGAAGGAAATAAGTCCTTGGCTTAGGAGAAACATGACTTAGCAAAACCCAAGACATCAGTGTGTTATCAGCATCATTCTCATTCTGAATCCAAAACACAGCATTGTAACAGCTACTGAGAATAAATTAATTCTCCCAGGTGAAAGCAGGACACATGGTAAGGGGGAAAAAACAAACAAGAAAAACGCATCCAACAGTCTTCTGGGAAACTAATACACTAGACTGAAGGTATAGAGATAAAAAGAGATCAGTTTTGGTAGAGAATTACCAAAAACTATTAGTATCTAGTAAAAATGTTTTTTAAAATATAAAAAACATAGAAAGCTATTGACTGAAGAAACTGCAAAAGGTATGAAAGCAAAGAGGGAATCTGAGCCTTTATTTGGATGACATAACTAGGAAAAGTTACTATTTTTAGTCAATGACATCCAAGTAGATGTGCATTACAAATCCAGATAAAAGATGAAAACAATCATGTAGCTGAATGTCCTCGGGCGAGATCTTCTAGCTAAGTTATACTGGATCTGTTCCTGGATTTTACTTAAAGGTGTTAGTATTGAAAATAAATATTAATCTTCAAAATTACTCACTTATTTCTGAAAGTTCACCTGTGAATTATTAGTTCTATCTAGAAAAGATGGGGAATATTGATACCATACACCAGCTGCTAATAAACATAAAGGCATTTGAGAAGGTGTCTGAAACAGTGTTTGAACTGTTTTATAGGACTGCTTTTGGCAATGTGCATGCTGCTGTTACTTTCAGCATGTGGTAATAGCTCTTTGCCATGTATGGAAGGCTGGTGATGTCCTTTTGTTCAAAACATATGTTCATTTGCTTATGGAACAAAGCTTTCTGTGCTTTAAATGGCATTGTCATCAAGCTGGTCAGAACAAAGGAGAGAGTGGACTTTGTTCAATATGTGAGTGCTCCTTTGAGCAAAATTGGGTATTTTTGGATTTGGTTTTGGTTTTTTCTGGTTGGTTGGTTGGTTGGTTGGTTGGGTTTTTTTCTGTTTGAAATCAGACTAGCATCCTGATTCTCCTCTCAACTTCACTTTTTACCAGTATTATGTTTCTGGCAGATTTATTCCTGTACTGTGTTTCACTGTAGGGGTTAAGTAGGCTTAGAAAATAGTCTGATGTGAAAAAAAAAAAAAAGAAAAAAAGAAGAAAGAAATTTACACTGGGTTTGATTAATTATTATACCTTTTGGGTTGAAACTTACTGTGCCTCTTTTCCTGGTTCCATGTCACTAACTAGGAGTGAGGAGGTAATTACCTATATTTCCTCTTTCTCCCTCAGGTCAAGATGCACCATTTGTACTGGCTGGTGTGGAATGAGAACAGAACATGCCTTCTCTTGACACATTTTGAGAGAGTGAGCTTCCCAGATGTCAGGAACAGAAAACAGATACGAAACAGATCTCAAAGAGGTTGGCTATTCTGTGAAAAAATGCAGAATGTGAATTTCTTCCTCTTTTACCTTTATAAACAGAAATCCATTAGTGATAAGATTTTTAAAATTTGTATTTCATACAGAGATTGGAATATGCTACCATATTAATGCTCCCATATTTAACATCACAGTATTTTACATAAAGTGTATGCGAAATATACAGACTTACATTCCTACTTGAACATTCCCTTTGTATTAATTTTACTTTGCAGATTTTGTATTTATTTTTGTGCTTTTCTAAATTAATATCTGTTTTAATGTATTTTTATGGAAAATGGTAAATTTTGCGTGAATGTACACCATTTTCAGCTCATGATATACAACTGCAAGAACCAGGTTTTTGTAAGTCATTGATGAATTCAAATTTTGAGTAAATAATTATAGTGGGTTAAAAGCAAGTAAGATGTGTTTGCTGACAAAAAATACATTATTCCAGCAGGGGAGCCATATCTGTTCATCTGGTGACAGAAATTTTTGTAAGAGTACAACCTACATCTGACTGTGAAAAGAAAAATATGTGGTGGTTTTCTTTTTTATTTTTTCCTGCCCTCAGAAAGCAACGTGGGAAGATGACACAGGAAGCCTATGAAACTATCCATTTTATATGTCATAAATGCCAAATACTATCTGTCCTTCAAGTACTAGAGACATGTAAGTAGTTATTCTCATGATGCTGCAAAGTCCCATTCAGTGCTGGGGAAAAAAAAAAAAAAAAAAAAAAAAGCAGTTTTGAAGACAGTGATGGGGAGCAAAGGAATTTACACAGCAGGTATTGCATGAGTTTCAGTAAAAGGTAGCTTTTGTGCAAACCCTTCAGCACAATGAAAATTATGTAGCAGCATAAATAACAGAAGCAAACCATTTTTTAAATATTGTTACAGAACATGGACATAAACTAAAAAATTCTTAAACATAGTGCTTAGGTGTTTAGGATCTCAGAGCAAATAGGTGCAGTATCTGTCATGAAATCATGCGCTTTCTACATGATTCCATGAAAGATAAAACCCGCTTAAGATGGCATGATAAAGGTAATGAATGATTTCCTTATGACAAGAAGTTATGTAGACTGGCATTACACTTTATAAAACATAATACTGTGCATAATAAAGGCCTGCTCTGATTCCATGTGGTAACCCTTATGCCTGAAACTACTGAAACCCTGATTGTTTGAAATTAGTTCAAAAGTTGTGTCTTATCATTTATTGGGAGCAGCTAAATAAGGCATATAAACATAGTTATAAAACACTCTGATAGTCATCATTCTAATTAGGAAGCTGCTTAAAAAAACCCTAGATAATTGGAAGCAAAAAATTGCTTTTAAAGAAAATTATATGTGCAACACTGACATCTTTATAACATGAAAGCTTCAGTTTTATATATCTCTTGAAATTGTCTCCTCTGCCCATCAAACACAGACAGAATGAAAATGGTTAGTCCCACCTTTTTACTTAGGTGCCTGGACCACCAATGCACTCTGGGCAGAAATGACCAATGACAGAATACATGCTGCTAAAATATTAAAATTATGTTTTATGTATCCTCCGTATACTTATTTCAGGTGCAATTGAAAATACTCTCATTTCATGGGTGATTACTTTTTCCTGGCAGCAAATCTTATAATTCATTAAATATAAGAATGCAGCCTGATTGCTCATGCAACATGACAACCCATATATGATGAAACATTTTAGTGATTTGGTATTCAAATTCTTTGACAGGTGCTTAAAAAAGAAATTAAGAAGCAGAAAAAGTCTTAGTTAGACACTAAGAGAAAAATTAACTGCGAAGATTATTTGAGTGCAAAACAAACAGATGAAACTGCAGTTGAAGCCTTATCAGACTCTTTAAAGCCTTCTAGATTGAAATTTTCTGATTGTAGACCCCAAGTGGACCAAGAGACTCCAATTTCCTATAAATATCCTCCTCTGTAATGTCCTCTGTACTTCTGCATTTCCAGCCCCACTTTGGGCTTTAGTCACCTGTGTTTAATGTGTGCTCTGACATGGTTCAGCTGTGCAACTTTGTCGTACTTGGTTTGTTCAGCCTGGAGGAGCCTAATGGGAGACCTCATTGTGGTCATCAACGTTCTCATGAGGGGAAGCAGAGGGGCAAGTACAAATCTCTTACTTTTATTTGTTCTGTCCTTAACTATTTTCAGTATTTCCCTTGTAAAAAATTACTGTAATCCGCAGTAAGCAAAGTTACATCTGATTAAATACTGGTCAATTGAAAGTAGCTAGTTCTAGGAAAAGAAGTGCTTCTCTTCTTTACATATGTCAAAATATTTTTGGTTTTAAGATTTTCAAAACCTCCTAAGTAGGACAGAAAGTAGTATAATCATTTCTTTCCTGCAAAAAGGCTTAAGTTGAATGAATCAACATTTTTCAATGGAAGATTCATGTGCGTTCTGATTTTGCTGTAGAAACAGAGAAAAACAGTTTTCTTTTTCCAAGGATGGCTTCATGCATAACTTGTGCGAACAATCATGTATTATTTCTTCCAGGGTGACACAGCCTGGGGAATAGTGTCTTCTGCAACTTTTTGTTGAAGGTGTCCTGTTTCTTAGTGGTATATAATGCCCTAAATGGGATGTAATGCATAAAATTAGATAAATTAGTGCTGCCTTATATTCTGCTGTACACCAACTGAATGTCACTACCACTTACCAGCTGGGCAAGTCAATGGAGGGAATTCCTCTGCTACTCTTACTGTTGGTAGACAAAGAAATCCCTACAATGAGGGCAAACAGCTATTCCCTCTTGCCATGTCTCTTTAAAGCATGAGTCACTTATCTGTCAAGAAGTACAGGAAAGATTAACTATGTCTACAGAAAATAAACAAAACTTCTTTATCATGAATTTGATTAGATCTTACCTCCCTGATTACTGAGGTTATGCTGCTGATCCTTAATAATGTTTTTTCCTTGACAGTATTAAATCACCACCTCACTTCTCTTGTTTTATTCTTTTTTTCCTCACCTAAACCATCAGTCACTTTTCCGGAAATTTTAGATATGTTTTATGTCAGTGTCATTGTTGATCTTGGCTAGCTGCCAGACCCCCTTCGTCATGGGACAGGGTTAGAAAATAGGATTAAAAGCTTGTTGGCCAAGATAAAGACCAGGAGATTACTTGCCAGTTATCATCGTGGGCAAAACAGACTCAACATGGAGTAAGATAATTTAATTTATTTACAATTTAAAAAGAGTTTGATAGGGAGGAACAAAGATAAAAACTAATACACGTGCTTCCCTGTTTTTCCCAGGCTCCACTTCACTCCTTCATTTTCAAATGCCTATACTGCCTTCCACCCTTCTCAAGCAGGGCACAGGGTGGGGAAATAGGGGTCTGAGGTCAGTTGGTAACAGCTGCTCTCTGTTATTCCTTACTTCTCACACTTTTTCCCTTTGATATGGGTTGTTCCCATGGCTGTAGTAATTCAGGATACACCCCCTCCTGTAGGGGTTCTCCATGGGCTGCAGCTGCCTTCAGGGCATATCCATTTGTTCCATTATGGGCTGTAGCACACATATCTGCTCTGTCATGGTGCTCTCCACATGCTACAGGGAAATACATGCTTCACTATGGTCTCTATAGGGGTTGCAAGGAGCACCTCTTTTTCTTCCTGCTTCTTCCAGCCCCCAATGTCTGTGGGATTGTTTCTCACACTTTTTTTTACCACAGCTGCTCATCATTACCCTTATCTATATTTTTCATAGAGGCATCACCAGCTTTGCTATTTGAGTTGGCTTTGGCCAGTGGTAGGTCTGTTGCTCAACCAGAAATGTTTGTGTCCTGCTCTAGGAAACCGCTGGCCTCTTCTCACAGATGTCACCCCTTTTGTCCCCTAAAACTTTGACATGTACTCCTAATATTGTGAGGAAATTTATCACATCTGCTGCAGCCAGTTGACCCTCACTGAACATTTTTCCCTATTTGTAGTCGTCTTCGTATTTCATGATTTTAGACTAAGTGACATGAAAGTTTTCTCTTTAGAATTAAATTGTAACAATTGCAAAGTTTTTACCTTTTGGGATTTCCAGTTCAAGGAAAAAGTGAATATACCCTTAGTGTATCTGAAACTGCAGCATTAAAATATTTGGGAACTGACAGACCAAATTTTTCACTTTTAGATTCTTATGTTTTAATTTGCATTCTTGATCACATCTTCGGGATTATTATTCTACCGTAATTCTCACAAACATTATTTCTTACATTAACAAAGTCTGACTTTTAAAAATTCAGCTCAGATATTTTTCCTTCTCCAGTCAATGAGCTCTGTAAAAAGTATTTTGAAAAATAAGGATAAAATAATTCATTAATGTAGACAACATACTTTATTTTTAAATTCTAATCAGAGGTTATGCACAAGAATAAACATCCACTTTACAATGCATTACTTCCCATAGAGAAAATAATAACACGAAGACAACAGTTCTCAGTGGTTGCCACTGAATACTCTTTACCCCCTTATAATGTTTTGTTGTTGTTGTTATTGAGGTTTTTTTGGGTTTTTTTTAATATATTGGTACTTAAAACTTAAACCCAACAGTTGTATTTTACCTTTCTTTGGATTTACTTGCTTTTTTTTTTGCCGCATAATAATGCCAATTTTCATGCTGAATTTGATTCCAGTGATATCCCAAAACTATGAATTACCCTATTATCAGATTTTCTTTAGTCCAAGATAATGACTGTAATTTACCAAGGAAGGGTAACAGCTTAGAATCTTTATACTAGGTTTTATAACAAATGCTAGAGAAGAAATTATAATGCTTCATTAATTTTATGTAAATTATTAAACTGAGCTATTTGTTCTTCAAAAAATATGCATTTATGATTTCAATTTTTTTCTTTTACTACCCCTACAAACTACTAACACCAAATCTGTTGCTCTAAAAATTTTTTTTAACAACATTTCTTTTTGTTCCTCAAAAATAATGCTTTCTGCATACCGAAGCTTATTAAATTGACAAAAATCAGTCTAATAAGAAACTGAAACTTGCTCAAAATGTTTAAAGTATGTTATTCACTTAATCTTAAATTAAATTATTCTTAATAGAAAAGGCTAAATATAAAATATGTCTAAATGTAAGTATTCTGTACAAAGAAAGTGGAAATTAGGTTTGGAGACAAGTATTAAAATTACTCGTAACCATTACTGTAACCATTTCAAAAGATCTTAAAGGATGAGAAAGTTAAGCAAATTAAATAATAGCATTTTTAAGTGCAAATAGATCTGTATAGGATAGTGTAAAAACACTTAGCTATTTTCTGTTTGGAATATCCCTTCAGAGACTTTTGCCAGTTGAGAGGATTAATGGATTATATCACAGCTGAACGGATCATCTGGTGGTGTAATTATGTCTTCCAAAGTCAGCACACACCCAAGAGGTGTGTGAATATGTGGCTAAACCCAACATATAATACACAATTGCACAGAAATATTACACAATCAAGAAAATAATTTCAGACATGGCAACGGGCTTGAGTTGTCTTCAAACCATATCTTCCTTCATGGCAACTTGGGACATCCAGTATCATAGAGTCACAGAAATATTTAGGTTGGAAAAGACCTTAAGATCATCAAGTCCGACTGTAAACCCAGCACTACCAAGTCCACCATTAAACGGTGTCCCTCAGTGCCACATTTATCACCTTTTACACACCCTAGGATTGGTGACTTGACCATTCCATAGGCAGCCATGGAGTCTTGACAACCCTTTCAGTGAAGATCTTTTCCCTAATATCTAATCCAAACCTAAAAACCTAAAACATAAAACCCATGGCCGTTTCTTCTTGTCCTATTGCTTGTTATTTTTGAAATGAGACTGACCCTCCCCTCACTACAACCTCGTTTCAGCTACTGTATTGCAATTTGCTACATGTGCATCATGGTATCAGTAGAATTTTTATTACTCTGCTAAATCAGAACTCTCGTGTAACATCAACTATGTCCAAGCAAGTAAATTTGATATTAAACATTACATCCTCCATATAGGCCATTTCTTAAAGACTGTGGTCAGAGAGTATAAGACTCTGACACCTAGTCACCTCCTTTCAGTGATATTGGTGGCTGCCCATCCTATGTTTTTCCTTTCTTCATGTCTGTCATTTTGGTATGAAGTACACTGATTCCATTGTTTGGCAGGTGGATAAAGAGTGAAACAAAAGAACTCTAATATTCTTGTGCAAACGGCTCACCTGAAAACTGTGAATATGTGAAATATTCCATGTATACAGCATTGATTCTTTCCTTTCCTATAAACCAGTATACACACAAGCCACAAAGCTCAGTTTTTGGTTCATGCCTGACAGAAGCTCCAGAGTGCTTGACTAGGTGGATCAAAGTTATATTTGAAAATCAGTTGCCATATGTTTCAGCAAAATAAATTATTCTATATTCCATTTTTAGTTGAATCTATTTGGGACCATTATAGGTAATAAACAGAACTCTAAACTTTCATGTAGTACACAGTTCCGGGTGTGATTTATGGAAGTATATGGTGTTATTAATACAAAAATTCACAGCAAGTGTCTGTGTGTGTGTGTTTATATATGCATACAACTTTTTCAGGGATAATAAACTGAAACTCTCCATTCCTAATCTGATTACCACCAGCTCAGCCGATACAGTTCTTTTTGAATATTTTTAAACCAGTTTTCTCTGTGACAGAGCTTTAGCATGAGGATAAACAGACTCACACTGGACACAAATAAAAGAAAATAATTCAACCTGGGAATGGTAGTCAAAATACCTTAAAATAAATATATAAGTATATAAATATATATTATTTCACTACATTGACAATTGCCCCTACCTTTTGAAGTTCCTTTAGGAATGGACTGGTGAATCTGCTGTACAGTAAGATACCTTATCAGTGTTCAGACAATCCTCTCTTTATCCTAGTAAAGATTTTGTTCAGATAAATAATCGAGGGAGGAAAACCAAAACAAACCAAAAATAAAACAAACAAGAAACCCAAACCAAAAACCGACCAAACCAAAACATTTATGTGTACATTTGCTCTTTTGTTATATCAATCACAGCAAGCCTTGAGTACTATGTTAGAGGTATCTTTTAGTTACTTTACCATCTTTTCTCTTCTCAGCAACACGACTAAACACTGCAAATGAGTAAGTACTCCAACACCTTTTTAAGGGGCTGGCAGCCATTCCACTGGCTAGCCTTTATGAAGGCTATACGTAGTATATCAAGACATCCTTTCCTCTCCTAAGGTGTTTGATATAATTTCTCTCAAACATGTAAAAAAATCTAAAACAGCAAAACAAACGTACAAGAGAAAAAAGTGTGGATCAAATGTATTTATGATAGCTTTTAGCTCATGAATAAAAACCCTAACTCCCTCACTAGATGTTCTTTTTCCTTTTAAAAAAACTAAGAAAATAATAATTTATTTAAAAAAATCAGATTTGCACAGCAACACTACCAGAAATATATCTCTGTTCTATTACAGAAACAGAAGTTTTGTGGCAGGGGTGAATGCAGGGATTGTTTTGAATACTGCACTGTCATGGGATTAGAGAGGAATATAGTGTTCTTTTCTAAGTGTTACTGCAGTTTGAGTAGTGCCTTATGGCTATAGATACCTTATTGTTACAAGCTTTATGACTATGATTGATAACATAGTGATGGAAAACAATATAGAGTCATTTTATTTGTAAGCATGAGGCACACTTTGCTTGGATAGTAATGGAATTTCCATTCACAAATCAGTTGAGAAATGGTTCATGGCAAGAAAAGAAAAGCCAGGAAGTTGTTTTATCTCTGTCTACATCTGCTTGAGGCTGCTGACTGATGGCCAGAAAATTAAAATTACTAAAAACAAGTGCAGAGGGAATACATGCTCTGAACAAGCTCAGGTGTCTGAATGGCTCTTCAACAAATATCCACACTTTGCTGTTTTGTGCTGTGTGCCAGAGGCTGCTTGCATTGTCCCACATGAATAGCTTACAGTGTTTTAGTGGTTGGACTGTAATATGTCTCAGGTTCTGGTGGACTTCATTCAGCTCTGAATCACTAGAGGAGCTGTATTTATGAGTACTTGTGCCAAAAGGGATTTCTCTTGCAGTTCATTTCCCTCTTAGTGAATGGAGGAAGTGAAAAACACCTTTCACTGTAACATTTCTGGCCTTGAGATTTAATCTAGGATGAGAGAGAATTGCATGCATGAAAATTCTGGTGCAAGCCATTATTTCATTTGAATATGTATTATATATTTCATTACTGGTTTTTCTGATTAAAAATGTTTTGATAGAGATGAAAAACATATTTTCAAATAACTTGATGAATTTAACTGAACACTGAGATATCCTTTTTTATCTTGTTGTTCTTGTAATTTTTGCTGCCTTTTTTTTAAGGAAGACTGTTCCTTTTTCTATTTAGCTGCTATTAATGAGTATTTCACAGCTTACACCACAAATAAGACAATTCGTTGGTAGTTTTGCATTTAAATATTTTAAGAACATTAATAGGCTGTAAAAAGATAAAATGTAAATGTTGTTGCTATTTAGTTCTTCTAAATTACACAAGCAATACAAAAGTAATTGAACTGCTATTAATAGACGGTAATGGAAAGTGTACTAAAGCATTATATTAGTGTTTAGCAAGATAATTAGATCAAGTAAATTAGATATTAACAAAGTTAGTAAAAAACAGTATTTACAGATACCATATCTATTTACTTACAATTAGTATTACCGACGTTAATTAAAGGCTTAATTAGCAGATATAATGCATACATATGTGCCACTGGGCAGAGTCACTAGCTTGAATAAATAGATAATGTAATTCTAGATAGAAGACTCTTCTGGAACTTCTGTTACATATTCTTACATTTTAAGGTTCTAAAACTACCAGAACTTTGAGTTCTAAATATGCCTCCTAGCAAACCCTTTTGAGTCAAACTAGTCTTAGCCATAAACGTCTTAGTTCTAGGTTTTAACAGGTAGAAGTCTGGCTACTCCTTTGTGTATTATGTGCATCTGACTGAGACACAAATAATTGGATATATTCAAATGTTCCAAGGAGCTTTACCTAGGAATATTTAAAAATGACTAGAGGGTAAAAGACCTATTATTCACCATGATTTTTAACATAATTTTTTAAAGAGAAACATAGAACAAATAAAAAATTGTGAATTCCCCAAATTTTCTGCAATGACAAGCAGTTACAAACTTCAAAATAGATTCACATACATAAATTATTTCTAAGCATTAATTTCCTTACTGGTTCTTTCATGATATGCCAATAGGAAAAAAACCCTTTTCACTCAGATGTTGTGAATGGAATCCCTCTCACATTCTAGAAAATTTTAATTCTTCTGTTACAATGTCCCCTGTTCTCCTCTATTACACCTTATTATATTCCATTGTCTGTCTTTGTCTTTACCAATTGACTGCTTATGCTGCATTTGGGGAAAAGGTTTTTCTGTTAATTTTTGTTTGAAAAGTACATCAGAGAAGAAATTCTGCATTGTTAGCATGCTCTAAGGCATGACCCACATAAACACGATTGGGGTAATAAAACATAAACTGTGTAAGATTTCAAATTTTACTGAATTTTTCTAAATCATATTAATTCCTAATAAGAACTTTTGTTCGTCATGGGGTTTCCAAGATCTAGAATTCTTTTCCTGTTACCAGTATTACCAACATTCTTCTCCCTAAAGTGGAGATACGTGGTTTTGATGGATGGACTGTTGAATGGACAAAGAGTTGCCTGAATGGCCCTTTCCGAAGAGTAACAGTCAATGTCCAAGCAGAGACCAGCCATGAGTGGTGTCTCTCAAGGGTCTGCACTGTTGGATATCTCCTTGGAGACATTATTGCAGCCTTTAAGGACGACACGTAAGAAAGGTGGAGGGAGACTTTTTACCAGGAGCTGTAGTGACAGGACAAGGGCCATAGGTTTTAAACTCAAAAAAAGTAGGTTTAGATTGGATATAAGGAAGAAACTCTTTACTGTGAGTGTGGCGAGACACTGAAAGAAGCAGCCCAGGGATATCGTGGATGCCCTGTCCTTAGAAATGTTCAAGTCAGGCTGCATGGGGCTTTTAGTGACCTGATCTAGTGGATGGCATCACCTCCCATGGAAGGAGGGTTGGACAAAAGGATATTTAAGGGTCGATTCTAACCCAAGCCATTCTATGATTCTATGATTCCATGCCTATGGAGGACTAATGTACCTGACATTAAAATATTTTTCAATCCGTATATTCAATCCATTGCACATTCCATATCTGTTTTTCTTCAAATACAAAACATTGTATATCTTCAGTAACTTTTAAGACAAACAAGAGTAATTAATTATTCAGGCCTACAAACTTTTTATGTTTAAAGAGAAATGTTTAAGTCACAAAAACTGAGTAAATTATTTTTTTTCTAGTAGTATATCCTGTATGTTCGAGTAAGAAAGTTAATGCTTAGAATTAATATATATATTCAAAGTTATATTAAAGGTTGCAACTGCACTTCACTAGTATTTCTTTCTCATTCCCCATTACCAATAGTAGACTTGTGAATATTGAGACTACCTTTTAAAGTGACAAAGGTGTTCAACAAAATGCAAAATAATTACTGCCTTAATAATATACATGATGACATACATTATTCTTTATTTCCAGTTATCAGATGTTAAGAAATATCACTATGCAGTTCAGTTTTTAGAATATTCTACCTTTTTTCTCTTTTTTTGAACAAGAAATAGGCTATCATCATTTTTGGGATTTAATCCATTCTTTTCAAGAAAAGTCAGCTTTTTGACCCTAGAAGTGTATTTATTAATGATTCTGACACATATTTCACTGGGCTTATTTAAATTCACTGCACATTTTTTAATGCACATAGAAAAACTTGAGCATATTAATATATGTCTGGAAAATATGCAGTTTTTCCATAGTTGACTTGAGGGGCTGATTACTTTTGTAACAGTGAAGCCATCTGTGCGTTACAGTTTCATTCCATTATCTACACAGCTATAAGATTGCCTTCAGGCTGACTTATGGTTATACCTTAGAGTAACTCATTGGCTTTTAAATTAAAGTGTGCAGAAGGCTAAGAAGCTGTCTGAAGGGAAGGCTAAGAAGCTGTCTGAGACTTTCTTTCCGTATTTTGTTTGACTTTGGACTTTGAGCAATTCAGAATCTACACATTTGCTAATGGGGCAGAAAAATGAAAAGAAAATCTGAGGGGTTCCGTAATGGATGAAGATTCTGATGTCTCAGAAAACTAAAACCACACTGATGCCATTTGTTTTAGAACTTCAATAAATCTGTTTCCTTTCTCAGCCACATAAATTCGTGTTTAAATATTTGTTTTAAAAACTTAGAAATTAATAAGTGTGTTTTCAGAAAATCAGCTTTTTAAATTAATAAAAAACCCTTTTAAATAATTGCCTTTAAAAATATATTTCAGTGAAACAGATACCTGAGTTCATCTTTTACTAATCCAGTTACATTTTGCATTAATGAACAGTTCTACTGGTGTGCTATTCAAATACAAGTAGTATGATTTATAGATATGAATAAACTGTAATATAGACTCAGAATATGAACTGCTCTGCTTTTGCATGTGGTTTCAGCATCTCAGGGAGGATCTAAAATATCAATAGTTGTTTTGCAGTTCCAGTGTTTATCAGAAACTACACCCCAGTCCCAAAGCTGTGGGTTTGGCCCTTCTGGCCCTTGCCAGGACTTCCTCCATAGTCCCAACATCACAGTAGCCCAGGTGTGGCCTCGTCATTGCTGAGCAGAGGGTAAAATTCACTTCTCCCAATCTGCTGATTGCTGCCTTATGATAAAATTCTGGTTCACTGGGACTCCCACATCCTCCAAAGTTGCTTTCCAGTTAATTGAAAAAGCAGTCTCCACTTGGCACACAGATTTCTTCTTTCCCAGGTTAAGGATTCTGCATTCTCCTTTGTTGAACTTCATGAGGTGCTTGTCCGTTCATTTCTCTAACCTGTTCAGTTAATACACCAAAATAGCATCACAAATTGATTCCACAGTGCTTCACTTTTATCATTACATAACACATACCCACTTAACTTGAGATACTTACCATGTAGGCCTTCTATACAAGAACTGTCAGACAAGACTGGTTCATAACCAGTAGAGAGAAGTATGTGTAAATCATCTCATTCAGAAATATGCTTTTAAAATAGGTCTTGTGAGTCAAGCCAAATTGTGTAAGTTTCTGTCCCTTTGCTGTAAAGGTAGACTGGACCATCTAGCAGAGATGCTTACAGCTGAGTGAGATTAATGCCTAGTTTGTTTCACTTTCAGGATCATTTATATCCTTTAGTTGTTCAGCCCTATCTACATGAAGTGCACCCCTTCGGAGCCCAGTTAATCAATAGGACATTCAACACTCCTTTTCAAAGGAAAATTTTTAGGCTGATTCAGAAACTAAGTATCTTAAGTCCTGTGTTCATTACTGCATTTTATGTCCACAAGGCACATAGCTGTTTGCTATGCACGTCTACACACACACAAAAAAAGAAGTGTGCATGCATATCTACAAGCATATACATATATGTGTTATTTAATATTTTTACAAATGTTCTGGATGCAGAAATTGAATGTACATTAAGTAAGTTTGCCAATGATCCTTAACTAAAAGAAGTTGTGGACTCCCTCAAAGTAGAGAGGTCTTACAGAGAGATGTAGATATCTAGAGAGCTGGACAATCACCAACAATATGAAGTTTAACAAATCAAGTGCCAAATTCACCATCTGGGATGGGATAATCTTGGTTACACATGCAAAAAGGGTGATGAGAAGATGGAGAGGAGCCTTGCAGAAAGAATTCTGGGAAACTGATGGTAAGATGAATATGGTTTATATTTAGCTAATCCTGTGAGGAGCATGGATTTGGACTCAATAATCTTCATCGGTACCTTCCAACTTGAGATATTCTATGCATCTTTTCTATATACACACATGGATAAAAGTATGTATGCACAGAAGTTAGACAAAAGATAACTGTGCATGGCCCCAAGAATACCGGATTTTAATTCCTGGTAGGTTTTGCATGCTTTTTTCCACTAGGAGATAGTTATGGAGTGGCCCTATTTCAACTTACAGTAAAAAGGAAAAAGAAAATGTTGTGCAGTTGAGTGAGAGGCAAATCAGATAATTAGAATTCGCAGTTCTAACCCCACAGGATTGAGCAATACAGTCTAGGGAAGTTACTATTTTGTATTCATATATCCAACAGCTTCAATCTCAAAGTATCCACATGGTTCACAGGCCGTTTAAACAACCAAAAAAACAGTCCCAATGCAAAAAAAACCCAAACCAAAATGAAAATAAGCAAACACAAATCTTCAGGCTTCTGTAGAGCTGCTTTTTCAGTCTAGGATCACAGTAGGTTTTTCTCATGGAGTCAAAAGAAGTACCCATTCTTTAAACCTTAGTTTAGGTCATTCATCAGATTCCATAAAGCATTTCATTGTCACTCTCTCTTCTTAAGGTTCATGGAATGACAAAGATCTGAGCCTAGCATTACTATCTTAAGTCTCACTTATCATGACAAAAAAATGATCAAACTTGACTTTTTAGCTTACAGCTTAGTACTTTTTACATGACAGGATCTGGAAAATTTGATGTAGTGTATGTGGAACAGGTGAAGACATTACCTTGTGTTTCTCAGAACATTCAAAATTTCGTTGTTGCTATTGATTGGATGATATTTAAAAAGTCTGTATGGATTTTTTAAATATTTAGAGGACATTTACAATACAGCTGTCTTCATTTGGATGATATTATTCAAATCCACTTTATACTATTGGTATTCTTCTTATTATATGCCGCTAATTCATATTTTTTAATAGATCCTTTTTCCCATTTTATCACTTACCATGCCGATAGAGTATGAGACATTAAATGCCTCCCTTCTTGTGGATAATTAACGGTACAGATAAATCTGCTTTTTAGAACTCAGCTACCCCATCTATTCTTGAGAGTGGGGCCATTGCTATTTGCACTGTTTTTCCTGACAGAGCTTCAATGCATTTTCAGAAAATTCCAGAAGTTATGGGGAAAAAAGTAATTAAAATGTAAGAGGATTTAATTAAAAATTGGGTCATAAAATAGAAATAACTAAAGTACAGACAAAACCACGAGTGAACTACTGTTCACGTTGACACAGGATACATTTGTTAAAATTTCATACAAGTTGCAAGGACAAGTATATATGTTAAGAAAGACAGGAATCAGATGCTCTATGCAAATGTCATGTCTGTATTCTTGACACTAATAGCACAATATTGAATTTATTACTCAATCAAATAATCTCTTTTAAAGCTTTTTGTCAGTGTTGCATCCACAATTCCATGCTTTATATAGTGCATGTTATTCACATCCTGCTTCAGAAAAAGAAGTTCCTTCTGCTTGTACATGTAGTGTTACTGTGACAGTATGCATATGCTCCAGAATTTATTTTCAAACTTGGTGAATAGAGAAATTTTATCACCCCCATTTTACAAATAAATAATTTGTAAATAAAAATAATAATTAAAAATTA